>JANZXR010000003.1:11837189-11878306 GCA_027575705.1 Erythroxylum echinodendron
TAATAATAATAATAATAATAATAATAATAATAATAATAATAATAATAATAATAATAATAATAATAATAATAATAGTGTATGCGTTATGTTTGATGTAAAGTATCCAACTATGTGATTAGATTCTTAAATTTGAGGTGACATTATTGCTAATGTAAGGAGAACTTAGGTCCACATTATATTCTCAGCAAATATGTACAGGAGATATAAATTAGATATGATAAATGTGTTTCCAACATCGGAAGTTAAGATTGTAAATAAATTGAAATGAGTGGAGAAACTAGTATGAATGAATAGACATTAGAATAAGTCAATGTGAAATCAGAGAAAATCGAATGAATGGAGAAAATCATTCGAGAAAAGAAGTCAATTTGGAGGTTGATAATAATATGGGATGATACTTATCTCATTGAGGAATTAGTCACTTAAGGAATTATGAGAACTAATCATAAGCAGTTGAGTTTTGGCTACATTTGTTTGAGTTAACAATGCCCCTCACAGTGACACAACATTGAAGAATAAAGTGTCCCAATTTTTGCATGAATCAATTAGTGACTATGATCATAGATTATTTAATGAATGTATTCATAAAGTTTAGGAGAATATTTTGAATACTTAAGGTAAGCCTTACATATCATGAAGGTAGAAACAATTATTTGCCAAGTCCAATAAGAGTGAATCTTAGCTTGATCAAATAAAATGTTAGGTCGTATAGTATCTGAACATGGCATATTGGGATACCCAAAGAAAATTGAAGTAATGATGAAGTTAGAAACTCCAAGCCATATGTATAAAAGATCTGGAGTTCTCTGAAATTAGCTGTATATTGGATATCACTAGAGATTGTCAAGGAGTTTTTGTTAATCTTAGCCCTTTGACAAAAATGTATGAGGAAAAATGTGTAAATTGTAAGAGTGATTAATGTAAAGAGAATTTTGAGGAATTATAAGACCGATGTTAATTATATCGTGTGGAATGAGAGATTTTGAACTTAGTCCAGGGATTCTAATGCAATTTAATGTAGCATAATAAAATGATTTCTTATCCATTGAGACAATTCAAGTCTCATGAGTTGATTATTTGATACAAGATTTTGAATGTGCTGCAATAATGATTGCTTGAGAGCTTGAGGACATAATATGTACGGTGAAACATTTTGGATATATATAAATATACATATCATTAAAGTTGAGGCCCTTATTGAGTTTGAAACAATTCAATATAAGACAGAGACAATGGATAGAATTACTGAAAGATTATGATGGTACAAATTAGTATTTTTTGGCAAAAATAGTGTTGTATCTGATGCTTAAGCATACCAAACCTAGTGAAATAAAGAGCATAGAATATTGAGTTGAATTTTGGGGCAAAATGAAGTGTTATTAGCTACATGGAATTTAAGATCAGTTTTCCAAAAAAGGATTAGAAAATCCCAAAGTGACGATTTAGAAATTATGAATCTTACTGAGAAATTGAAAACGAATCCAAATTTTACGTTTGAATAGGAAAAATTATATTGTGTAATTGTAGTAAAAAGTATACGTACTTGATGTAGATAAATTGAGAAAAGAGATTTTTGGAGAAAGGATAAATGGTAACCTATGTTATACATCCTAGTAGGAATACGCTAAAATAATACTTCACGGCTAAGACTGTAGAATCAAGTGACTAAATGATAGAATGGTGGAATTTCCAACAGTCTTAAATGTTGGGAATATGCTTAGAACTAATATTTTGGAGTTCCTAGGAACATGAGATCAATATACAGTTCTGATAGAATATTCGATGATGAAAATCATTATCATAGTGGTATTGGTAGGATATTGTGTGAGGCGTTATATGACAGATAGAGTCGTTCGAATTTATATTTGGATGAATAAGGTCAAAAAAATGGTCGAAGGCCATAATTGATTCAAGAGTGATAAATGAGTTAAGTGGATCAACATCGAAGTTATAGAATATGATGAGATAAACATAAGAGTTAAGTGTATTAACACTAAAGAGATATGAAATATCAGGCAAAAGATGAAATAATTCTGAGAGTATTGACATGACAAGTTGTGCTAATGTGAGGAAAAGGGGGAACTAAGCCTGACATAATTGGTCCTTATGTAGTTATTGAGAATATGACCATTGAATTAGGAGTTAGTATTACCAATAAAAGATTTATCAGATTCGTATTGTGTTACACGGATGTGTTTAGGAAATATCGTTATGATCCAATATATGTGTTATCGATACTTGAAATGAAACTATAAGTAATCAGAGATAATTGAGGAAACAGTTATGAAAGTGGGATATCAGAATAAGTACTGAAAGACCGAGTGATTTCATTGACTATAGTCAAGTGGAAGAAATTATCCGAGTGATGTAGTTAAATGGGATACGAAGGACTGTAAGAGGAAACATACCCCTGCCTTTCTGATCAATCAGATAAGAATTTCAAGGGTGAAATTTATTAAGAGGGGGAGAAATGTAACATCCTGTTTCCATATTAAGGGTTAGAACCGTAGATTTTCGTAATTGAGAAATAGCAATGAGATATTAGAAAAAGGAATTTCATGCTTATGCATAGTATAAGCATATACGCATGTGAAATTGAATTTTTGCACACATTAAAATGACGGTACATGCATTCATAGACATTTCGGGTATAACTGATTTATAATTGAATTGTGAATGTGATTTTGTTGAGAATTGTGGCTTTTATATGTTGTTGATTTGCAGAGTGTATTTAGTAATTTAGAATTTTTAGAGAATTTTAGAAAAAGTTATGAAAATTTGGGCAATTTTGGGTTAGGAAAAATGCCAAGTGGCAAGACAATTGATACATGACAGTAGAATTAAGAGTCAAATGGCATTGAAAATTTTTATAAATGGCATTTGGGTTTAATGACATATGTCATTGAAATTTGGAAACAATTGGAGTAGAAATTGGAGTTGATTGGACAAATTGAATGAGAAAACCTAAGTGAACCTGTAAGGAGATGACATGTGACAAGTGAAATATCACTTGCCAAGCCATGTCTTAAAACCCACGATGCTTTCCAATTGAATGACCAAGTTTAGTGTTTTGTCTTACTTCTCTTCTTCTCATTTTCATGGCCTTCTCTTCTCCTTCTTTGTGAAGTGTGTTGTTAACAAACCTTGCTTTCATCTTTCAATTTCTACCTCCATTTTATTGCTCCTTTCATTTACTCCAAGAAAACCCAACCAAATCCACCCTAAAATGATGATGGTCATGAGATACATAGGATAGCTAGGGTTGGTGTGTTTTTGAAGGATTTGAAGCTAAATCAAGTAAGTGATGCTTTAATCTTTATGGGTTAGTATAAATGGGACTTTATGATGAGTAATTTGAGGTTTTATTTTGAATATGAAATTCCTTGAGTAAATTCATGGGTGTTTGATTTATAAAGAGATTTTTGTCAAAATAATTGAATTTAGTGAGCTAACATTATTCATAACTTAATGATGTGGGTGAATGAAGAGGTAACGGAATTATGTTTTACTTTGGTGTTGTTAAATGTTGTATGAAAGTGTAAAAATGTGATAAATGAATGAATGAATTTTTGCCTTATTTTGTATTGATGATGGGTTAGAGCTAGCATGATCATAAAAATGGGGTTGGAAGAGTTATGGTTTGTTGATAATTAATAAGTTGTTGTTGTTGAGGTGAATTAGGATGAAATTGATGATGAAGTGTGCTGGAAATTTGTTAGATGTAGTGTTTCTACAAAACATGCATCTATATTTTAGACATATCTTGACCTACAGATATCCAAATAGGATGATTGTTGATTTATATTAAACTAGAGACAAATGGATACAATTGTCATGAAGAAATCAAGTCTGAATTCTATCTCTAAAAGTGTTGAAAATTGTCTTGAAGTTGAGTTTTGTATTTTTTTCTCTATTGCTGAATAGTATGTAGTAAATTGTGTATAACTTTCAGAATCCTGAACCAAATTGTATGAACTTAGGATTTTTAGAAACTTAAGACATAAATGAACAATTATTTAGAAGAAGAATTTGCCTAAAACCTCGTTTTCTAGGTTTAAAATGGAAGTGAATTTTAGATAAAAAAAGTAAAAGAAAGAAGAAGGAGTGCGTCGACCTAGAAGAAGCGGGGCAAACGCGGAATGTCGTGATCACAACGCATCGCAATCGACCCGAAGGTTGTATAAAGGTGATGCTTTTTGAACATGTGTTGGTATTTTGATGATATCTTGAGCTATAGATATCCAAATGGGGTGATTCTTAATTCAGATTAAACTAGAGACATAATTCTGCAACTTTCTTGAAGAAGTATAAATTTAATTCTATGTAGCGATCGACCTAAAGGTTGTATGCAGGTGATGCTTTTTGAACAAGTGTTGGTATTTTGATGATATCTTGAGCTGTAGATGTCCAAATGAGGTGATTATTAATTTAGATTAAACTAGAGACATAATTCTACAACTTTCTTGAAAAAAATATAAATTTAATTCTATCTCTAAGACTTTAAAAATCTGTTACAAAATTGAGTCTTGATTGAGGTTGGAGTACTACCCGAGACAGAAATTATATCTTGATGTTTTCATAAAAACTGAATAGATATAGGCTGAATAAGACAAAGATATCTTCATAAAATTTGTATTCCATTCTCTTATCTTTTAATTGGTATTAAGTTTGTAATTTTTAGATATTTGGTGTCAATAGAAAATTAAGATAATGAGGAACAATTTTCTAGAAGAAAGTATCCTCAAATGACTTCATTTTCTTGGTCAAAAAGAACTGGAAAGTTGACCCGAAAGTTTTATAGGAAAAATCCTAATTTAATGAAATGAGTTATGAATTTTGATTTTTATAGTTTTATTGAGGTATAAATCATAAGTATAAATATGTGAGTTTGGAAATATGAATGATTATGTGACGAGAATAATGGAAAGATACTCGGGATTGTCATTGAGCATGCATTATACACAACACATATACATATGTATGTGATTGGGTGTTCATATGATTGTGCAATTAATAATATGTGTAAATGTGTATTATATGATATTGATACATAGGATAAAATGTCCGCATCTAGATGCTTTCAGATCATGGAAGTTAATGCTAATTTAGAGTTTACTGTGAGTAACCTAGACGGTCTCACTCAATTAATTGTTTATTTTATATTATGTTTGAATTATCAAATGAATGTGATTTGACTGTGCTGATTTCGGACAATGAAGGTCTGATGATTCTGATGAATGAATGTAATGTTTAAAGTGCTCCTTACATGTGAATATGATGAAATAAATGTGTTTTCTTAACTTAAATGTTGAATGCCAGACCAAGTTCCGGTGACATGTGAAAATGAATGTGTAAAGTGAAATAAAGTGACTGATTGAGCTTATATGACTGATGCATTTCATTACATGAATGCATAATAATGTAAAGGCTGTTGTAACCAGAGTAGCCACTGAAAAAGAGCTTAAATCTTAGAAAGTGGAAAAGAGCTTAAAGCTCAGAAAGTTATTAGGAGCCAATGGTTCATTATGTAAAATGAGTCATGTATCCCCAACAGATAAGGGACAGTTATTAATAAGCCCGGTATCTATAATGGGTACATGATAGTTATAGGCACTCGGTCACAATAATAACAATTGAAAGTGAGTCTCACGAGCTTTGCGTATGCATTTGATATGTATGTGTAAATGATTGAAATGCACTGTTTGAATGGTTCAAATGTGAAATGTGAAATGTGAAATAAATGAATAAGGTGCTAATTGATGCTACATGATGAATTAATTTAGTTATGAGAGTTATGTGATACTTTATACAAAATGCAAAGATGTGAATTATATGTTATATGTATTTATGTGATACATGAATTGAATGAACCATCAATGATGGTTACCTCATTTGAGTTCGTAAAAATCACCCAAAATTTGCAATATTGTTCAGACTCAAAAGGGTTATCCCGTTAGGCTAATGGGAGTACAGACGACACATTTGAGTAAGAGATAGAAGTCGAGATCAGTTTGCATCTGTATTTGTACTTTCTTATTTTTTTATCAATTTGTATATTCCGCAATTTTTGTACAATGTGTATTTGAACATTCTATTATAACTTTCCAAATGGGAGATGTTTGTAAATGATTTGTGTTGTAAAAAAAATTGTACCGAGTTTTAAGTGTTTGATTGTTCTAGCATGTCACTTTTGCGGGGTACACACTCAGACATCACTCAGGATGTCAGGTACATGTCTTGCAAGAGTGGGGTGATACATATTAATTATAGGTCATTTATAAAATTAAGGTGTTAAAAAAAGCAAATTTGATCAAGATTAAAGATAATAAAGAAGCTCAATAAAGGGTATGATTAAATGAACTTAAAAATAGTAAGGAGAATAGGTTCTAATTAGTGTGGGTCAGGTATTTATTGAGCCTATAATGGGGAGGCCCAATAAGACTACCGTAAATAGCTACTAAGGGCTAATACTGCCTATTTAAGTAAGTTCATAGACGTTTAGTTTCTCTGACCTGTTCGCACAATAAGAAATGCATAAAAAGACATTCACGGCATAAGGATATACAACTTTCGTAACTGTTCATCAAAACTTTTATGAGCTTGTTCATATGCTAAAGAGCTTGTTTAAGCGATTCAACAACTTATTCATCATTCAATAGATATCAAAACAAGTAGTTTTCGAGTTTTCTTCATTAATACAAGTTCATGGTTGATTGTGGGTCCATAATTAAAGTTTGTGTTATGACTAACACATAGTATCAAAGCAGTTTCATGATACGATTGTATGAATTTGAATAGAGATTTCTGAATTTTTTCATGAAAGGATTAGAGAAATTAATCTGCTTTTACTTATATAAATTACGTATTTTGTAATATCCCGTTATTCCATGTCAAGGGTTAGGACCTTAGAATACGGTGTATGAGAGATTACTGAGAGGTTAGAAAGTGCATTTCATGCTCATGTATCTTTTAGTACACATACATGGTAAATTGATTATTGCATACATTAAAATGATTGTACATTCATTCATTAACCATTTACGGGTATAATTGATATATAAATGTGATTTTGATATGAATTGTGGTTTATATGACTTGAAATTTGCCTTGGAGTATATAAATGTTGATTTTGGAATTTTGGTGAAATTTAGGAAATTTTCTAAAATTTTGGGTATTTTGGGACTAGGAAAAATGCCAAATGGCAGGATAATTAATAAAATAAGAGTCAAAAGGTAATGGAAAGTTTTATAAATAATATTTGGATTTAATGTCAAATGTTATTGAAATTTGGAGACAATTGGGCTAAAAATTGGAGTTAAATGGATTAGTTTTTAAAAAGGGGTCTAAATGGGACCATAGGAAGATGACAAGTGTCACCACCACTTGTCACTCATCTCTCACTCACGAATTATACACCCTTTTATAATTCGTAAGCTGCATCACCTTCTTCTTCTCTTTTTCTTCTTCACGTTTTTACTTCTCCAATTTCCATACATGTTAAACCTAGCCCTCTAATCTTTCACTTACTACTCTCAACTTACTCTCTTCTTCATTTCTCAGAAAAAACCAAACCAAATCCACCCTAGAATGATGATGGTCGTAAAAGACATGGGAAAGCTAGGGTTGGTGTGTTTTTGAAGGATTTGAAGATAAATCAAGTAAGTTACATGTTGATCTTTATGGGTTAGTGGTAAATAAAGCATTTTGATGTGTAATTTAAGAATTGTGAGCATGATAATGAAGAAATGTATATATATGTGTGTTAAAATGTGGATGAGAAAAATGGATGTATACATATCTTGTTTTTGTGTATATTGTGAGTGATATGTTATAAGTTGTGTAGAGGTTAGGTTGGAATTGGAAGAATATTAATAGTTAATGTACAGAAAATGGCTATGAATGTGTATAGGTATATGTTCAGTTTTATGTATGTATGATCACTCATTGATTTTGACTTGTTTATGAATGATATTAAGTTGAAGTGGAAGAGGAAATATATAGGTCATGAGCTAGAATAGATAGACTAAGCAAAAGAGATAAACTAGGATGAAAATGATGATGAAGTATCTTAGAGTGTGTCATATGCAGTGTTTTACTGAATATACCTATGTATGTTTGGCCACAACTTGATCTATGAATATCCAAATTGGTTGCAAATTTGATGTTTAGTAAACTAGCAACCTGTGGCTATAATTTTCATGAAGGAAGTGAATTTGAATTCTATCATTTAGGGTCTTGAAATTTGAGTTGAAGTTGGAAATTGTGAATTGTCAAGGTATGAAAATAGTTTATAGTATCTTGATTATAACTTTCATAATACATAACCCAAATGCACGAATTTAAGGTCATCATAAACTTAAGACATAGTGGATCATTTGATTAGTAGAAGTCATTGCCTAAATACTTCATTTGCTAGGTCATATTGGTCATACAAAACTAACTAGAAAATAGAGTTGGAAAATCTGAAAAATGGGAATTGGATTAAACGTTCAATATGCTTCTTTTAAGTGTGGTTTAGGACTACCAATGGTTAGGTACTTTTCTATGATTTTTTTGGGCTTGAATGAAGCTTAAATTGAACCTAAAATGATGCTTGAACAAGTAAATAAATGAGTGATATGTTTAGGATGATGAATGTATACATATGGTTGATATTATGTTTATGAGATTTTGATCAACAATCTTGTATGATGCGTTTTATGGATGTTTTTAGTTGAAATGGAGGTAAGAATAAAGAGAAATTGAACTAGGAATGATAGATATTCATAGGATGGGTTAGATGTAACTTAGGGGTTGAAAATATGGAAATTTGACCCGTTAAGTTCCGTTGGACAGACTTCATGTCCGCTGGGTGGACATTCTCTGGAATTTCAAAATTCTAGCTCCGTTAATGTCCCTTTGGAGGGACATACATGTCCCCTGGGCAGACCTTCTCGAGATAGTTTTATAAATGCGTATTTTGACCCTTTAAACTGCAAAATATCTCTTTGGGCTCTTCACGGAAGTTGTAGAACTAGAAGTCCTCTTCAAAACCATACTTGAATGATCTTAATCCGACACCTATAGCGAAAGTTTTGCCTAATGCCCCAAAACATGTGCATATATAAATTGTTGATAAGTCAATGTTTTCCTATGAGGTAATTAAGCTTAAATGGGATCTAGAATGAGCCTAGTGGATGATGAATGAAGCGATTAAAGTAATAAAAGTGTATTAGGTATGAAAGAATGATTGAAAGATGTTATTAAATGATTTTGAGATATGAATAAAGGAAATGTACCTGGGATTGTCATTGAGCATGTATTGTAGATAATCCAATTATACATATGTGCATAAATGAGTACTTATGTAATTGTGCAAAATAGTAACATGTGAAAACATATGTATTGCATGATATAGACGAGCGACTAGATCGACCGCATCCAGACATTGTCGGAACATAGGGGAAATAAGCTATCTGGAGCAAACTGTGAGTAACTTAAGATGGTCTCACATTGAATTATTGTTTATTTACATTCTGTATTGAATTATTGTGTGAATGTGATTGTAATGATTCCAAACAATTGATTGTCTTAGGAGTCCTATATTCGGGACTATATTGGAAGTACTACTTGAATGTGAATATGACTGACTATTTGTTTTCAATTTCAATGTTGAATGTTGGAATAAAAGTCCAATGACAAATGTGAAAAAGAAAGAATGTGAATGTGACTGAATAAGTATAATCATTGAATATGCATGATGCATTTCATTACATGAATGCATGAAATATAAAAGCAGTTGTGACCGTAGTTACCAGTAAAAAGAGCTTAAAGCTCAGACACCTGTGGTAAGAGCCTATGGCTTGATTTGTATGATAGAGCTTAGTATCCGCGATGGATACAGGACAGAATGATAGAACCCGGTATCTACAACGGATACGGGATAGTGATAAGGGCAGTTGGTCATAATAGTGTATTCACTAAATTTAAGTCTAATAAACATTGCATATGCACACGAATTACATTATTTGAATGATTGCAATTAAAATATGGAATTGAATTAAATGAAAAAAAGTGAACATATGTGTACAAAGTTTCTTACAAAGATACATGAGAAATTAAATGTAGTGAATTATGTGTTGTATGTATTGACGTGATATGTGTGATATGAGTGAATCATCGAGGATAGTTATTCAACTGAGTTCGTAAAACTTATCAAAATTAAAACATTTACTTTTCAGGTACGAGAGTGTCAACTTAGCTGCTAATATTGCATAGAAGGGATCTAGCATAACTTTTTGGAAGACGACATGGCTTAGAGGTTTGTCAGCTGGGACATAGGGCTTTAGATAAAATTTGTATATTTCCTCATATATGTAGTATATTCCGTGTACAGAAATGTGAATTCTGATTAGTTTTGAGAATGTACACATATGGATGTTAATGTAAAGCTACAATGTATATGTTATTTGTGAAATAAAATGAGAAATGTTTGGGTTTTAGAAATTGAGATTTTTATGTTGGAATTTAAGATGCCATGCAAGATATGAAAGGGGTATAGTTAGCACACTATTTTCGTCAAGCATGTGCACGAATGTCCGAAGATCATACATGTACATGCCGGGTGGGAGTGGGGTGGTACATATTTGCTGTTTGAATTTATTTTGAACAAGCATGGTGTGGAAAAATAGGTCAAAAAGTAGACTTTCGAGTGATTTTATAGCAAAATATCACTAGAATCTAGCAAAAATCATCAAAAAATGTCGCCAAAAATTGCTTTTTTAGTAACTGGCAGATTCCAGTAGGAAGAAGTAGCTAATTTCTTCTATGGAACACTTAGCATTTGGCATGTGTGATACATGCAGGCCAGACAACTAGTATCTATAGCAACAGGCATTGGATGCGTGTCTGATGCATGGTACACTTATGCATACCAAGCGTGTGATACACATGCCATAATGACGGCGCGTCTTTGACACTTGGTATGCACAATACAAGATTTAAAAAATTCAAATTCACAAAATGGTCCCTCAAGTTATTCTGGGTCAATCTTTAAGGTCTTGTGAATTTATAAAGTGAGTTTTTAATTTTTTTGGATTTATTACATTGGAATAAGTAAGGTTTGATTTCAAAAAATCAAATAAGGTTATTAAAACTATGATTAACTTATTAAACTATGATTAAGTGAATTTTCATGTATTTGACTTGAAATAAAAGAGATACATGTGGTTTTTGTATATCATGTGGTATATTTATTGTTTTTATTGTATGATTATCACTCTAATTGAGATTTCTTTATTCTTAAGTAAAGTTTGTTGATAATATTTTCAGGACTAATATGTAATAATGAATATATGCATAAGGATTTTGCATTTATGAATGATGAGTTGTCACTTATTTTATGCCTATATAGAATAATATGAAGATAACATACAGGTGTATCCCTCGTGCTTGTGGATCAATTTGGGTAATAATTAGAATGTAGTTACTATAGTGGCCTTCTAAGTTAATTTTTAAATTGTTCTACTTACATGTTTGGGTATGTATTGGATCTTGTGTTTGGTTATTCTGCCCATTGGCCTTATATGATACTTAGAGATGTGAATAAAGGTAGTTGATTGAGGAAAGTCATTACTTAAGTGATTTATTCGCCCACAGGTGGTAGAATCATAAAATTTTATAATATGCGCTGTGATCGCTTTTACGTGAAGGTCTTATTTTC
Organism: Erythroxylum echinodendron; assembly: GCA_027575705.1. NCBI lineage: Eukaryota > Viridiplantae > Streptophyta > Magnoliopsida > Malpighiales > Erythroxylaceae > Erythroxylum > Erythroxylum echinodendron. Next base: position 11,848,891 of record JANZXR010000003.1, read on the forward strand.
ACGTATTATACATTCAAACCACAAGTTTTATAATATGTGTGATAAGATGCTTAATATAGATAATATTTTGTGGCATTGAGAATCAATGTTATCCTACATTTGCACTGATCGTTACATTATCAATGTTGCGGTCACCTTCTTTTTAAATAATAACAGTGTCATAATTGAAACTTAATTAGTTTTAATTTTAAGAAGTGGAAGCAAGATGTGGATTTTATGTTGGAGATAACAGATATCAACATGGTCATAGTTAAGGATAGGCCACCGAAACCTACATCTATTAGCTCAAAGGTTGAGAGAGCGACATATACAACATGGGAAAGGTCAAATTGGATGTGTTACTTAACCATAAAGAGATCTATACTAGACCATCTGCTAAGTGTGCTTCAAAATAAACATAGTAAAAAATTTCTCTAATAACATCTCTCAGGGATATAAGGTATCTTCTAATGTTGAAATAGGTACCTTATTAAAGGAATTAGACTCTATGAGATATAAAAAAGTGGGAAGAGTGAGGCAGTACATAATTAGAATGGTGCACCTTTAGAGTGAGCTAAGGGCATTTAATCTTTATATTCATGATGCTTATATTATGCACTAAGCTTTGAATACTCTCTCATTAGAGTTTGGTATTTTGGTTACCATATACAATTCTTAGGATGAATCTTCGGACATAAATACACTACCAACCGTTATGTTGTTGAAGAATAAAAGTTAAAGAATACAACTCATACAACCTTAATAGCAACCAAACCTAAATTTCCTCCAAATGTAGATGTTGCTCAATCTAGTGATGTTAAAGATTTTGTAGATGTTGTAAAGAGTATGAGTATAAGGTGTATATAAAAAGAAGGGACTTAAGATGCTTGAATGACAGAAATATAAAACTTGGAAAGAAAGGCAAGAGTTATCAGTTAACTCCTTAGCTTGATGCTACATAAGTCTAAATATTCACATCAAGTTCTTATTGGCTAGATAGTGGAGCCTCTAATCATAGTGCTTCCACAATACAGAGATTTGTAAAAAAGTGAAAGCCTAATAGGAAGGAGGAAAAACTAACGGTGGGCAACAACAAAGAAGTTAATCACTATAGGAGATGTTTATTTGAAACTTGATATAGGTTTCAAGCTTGTATTACATGACACATTTTATATGCCATCTTTTAGAAAGAATTTGATCTCTGTATCTATTTTTATATAGAAGGTTACATTTTTGTAATTGAAAATTTTATTGTAAAGTTATTTTCTAATGCAGAACATAATGGTACTGCCTTCTTTTAATATGACTTATATAGAATGTTTCTTACCCCTACTGAGATGCGTGGTTCTGCATATATTGTCGAACAAATCACTAAAAAGAGAACCTTGATAAAAGAGAAGTCATACATATTGTGACCTAAAATGTTGGGTAATATTTCTAAAGATAGAGTTAAGAGAATATTAGTTAAGGATAACATTCTCCCAATGATGATCTGGAATCATATATTGGTTGTTATAGGGGGTAAGTTGACCAAATTATAGAAAAAAGGGTCAACTCCTATTTCTAGCTTATTAGAACTCATACATACAGACATATGTAGACCTTATAAAGCTACATTGTGTAATTCAAGATATTTTCTGACATTTATTAATTATTATTCTCGTTATGAATATATGTTCTTGATTAAAGAAAAGTCTAAAGTTCATCAGAAATTTAAGATCTTTAAGGCTGAAGTTGAAAATCAATTAAGATTATCATAGTTGACCGTAAAGGTGAATATTTTGGTAGATATAGGGTTTCAATATAAGAAAAATATTTGTTTGCCAAATATGTAGAATCATATGGAATAATGGCTTAGTTCACTATACTAGGTAGTTTTAAGCAAAATGGTGTGGTCGAAAGGCCAAATCACATCTTGAGGGATATGATGAAATCAATGTAAAGCATGACTAATTTACGTTATTACCTTTAGGGTGAAGCTAAAAAGACTATCTTATATATACCTTATGTGTCAAGAAAATCAGTTAAAAAAATCCTTTTGAAATATAGAAGAGGTGGAAGCCTAGCCTCACTCAACTTTGTGTATAAAGCTGCCTTGTTAAGATTCCTTTAGATAACACTTATGAACATAAGTTACGTTCTCGTCCCATTCATTATTATTTTATTATATATCTTAACTACTCTAAGGGATACAAATTTTACTATAAAGATGGAGGATCTAGAATAGTAAAATCCTAAATAGCTAATTTTTTTTAGTATAATGTCTATGATGAGGGTAGTCATTCTCAGCCTTCAGATGAGAGAAGGGTGAATACTATAGTTATTTCATATATATTACTCATACAGTCAGAACTAGTGAATCAAGGTCTCATCACCATATCAGTACAGGGACATGAACCTATACCTATACAAACTGAGGTACAAGAGCCTATTGAACTAGTTCAATTAAGAAGATTTATTAGAGTGAAAAGACTTGTTATCTCATTTGATTACATAGTCTATTTAAGTGAACAAGACTTTGATATTGGATATGTAGTAGATATAGTTAATTTTACATAGTTGTTTATAGACCTCATGTGAATTTATGGTGGGATGGAATAAGGGATGAGATGTAATTCATAAAGCATAATAAGGTATAAGAGCTTGTGAATTTACATTATAATTACAAATCTATCAGTTGTAAATTGATTTATAAGACCAAAAAGGACTTTTAAGGTAAAGTTGAGTGGTTTAAAACTCGAATGGTTACCAGAAGGTTTACTCAAAGATAAGGGATTGAATTTAATATTACCTTTTCTCCCGTATCATCTAAGGATGCATTTACGTTGATTATGACAATAATGACTTATTATGATATGGAATTATATTAGATAGATGTCAAAACTACTTTTCTAAATGGAGACGTTTGTGAAGATGTCTATATGGTTTGAAACAAACCTCTAGACAATAGTACCTAAATTTTGACGAGGATGTTACCCTATTTGAATGTGTGGAAAATAAAGTTAAAAGATGTTTGTATTACAAGGTTAAGAGGAGTAAAGTAATCTTTTAACTTTCATATAAGGATATCTTGCTTGCATCAAATGACTTGGCTATATTGTATGAGGTTAAGCAACTTTTAGCTAAGCATTTTGACATAAACGACCTAGGTAAAACATCTTTTGTCCTAGATATTCATATCCATCAAGACAAATCTTAACACATGTTGGGTCTCTTGTAGAGAGCATACATTGAGTGAGTATTGCAAATGTTTAATATGACTGATTACAAACTTGTTCCAACACTTATCTCTCATGGTGAGGGATTATCATTAACACAATCTCTAAAGAATGATACAGAAAGATAAAGACTATGAAGAATTTACCTTATTCTAATGCAGTTAGTAGCATGATGTATGCCCAAGTATGCGTTAGACCAAACATTGCATTTGTTATTAGACTGTTGGGTAGGTATATAGCTAACCCAGGAATAAACCATTGGAATGCAGTAAACAAGTTTTGAGATATCTCAAAGAAACTAAGGATTATATATTAGCATTAAAAAAATTCAATAGTCTAAACCTCAAAGGTTATATAGTGATTCAAATTTTGCTATGTGGCTAGATGATAGGAAATCCACATCAGGGCACATTTTTATGTTAGCAGATGTTACAATACCATGGAAGAACATTAAACAGACACTAGTAAATTACTAGACTATGTATATAGAATTTGTTGCATGGTATGGGGCTACTTCACAGACAGTTTGGTTTAGGAAATTGATTTCTAAGATATCTGTGATTGATTTAGTTACTAGACCCATTCAGTTATATTATGAAAATATTTCTACTGTATTGTTCAATAATAATAATAAGCACATCATATGATTTAAGCATTTGGAGGTCAAATATTTGACAATAAAGTAATTAATACAAAATGGTGACATTAAAGTGAATCATTTGAAGCATGAGTATATGTTTGTTAATCCTCTAAATAAAGGGCTATGCCTGGTTATTTTTGGGAAACATGTGTATATTATAGATTTATTGAAGTCCTTAGACAATTTTAATAAAGGATTACCGTATTTTCTCTTGATACATTTGTACATATTTCATGTATTATGATAATATATTTTTATATATATTGATGATTATAATTTTTTTCCCAGCCATACTGTTTGTTGTAAATTTTCATACTACAGGTGATAATCTTAAGATATGTGTCGATCTTAAGCATTTTAAAGGTCGTTGGGCATATATATATAGATTGAGATTGAGACTATGCCTTCTAGACATATATAGATACTTATATAAATCTATGGATTTAATAAGGCGTAGGGGGATAGAAGTATTTAATCTTATAAGTGTTTTCTCTAATGGAATTTTGCATTCAGTAAGAGAAAACAAATTTCTCTTATACAGTGTAGCTTATAAAAATGAGACCGAAAAATGGAACAATGATATTTTTTAAATCATACAGGTATCAGTGTAGTTTATCACACTCCATTTTCTCATTAATGTTAGTAAGATATTACTTATGCCTGATTGTATTGGATATGTGTTGCATATGATACATGCATTTTATATTTTACAGGACTGAATGATGGACTTTCATTATCTTTAGATCAAATGTTTTAAATTGATCGACCTTTAAATTGATTTTTCTTAACCACTTTTCCTATTTTTATTGTTTTACAACTATTGTAATTAATATTTGTCCAATGGAAGAATGTTAGTGATTTTTAATTAATTAATGATTAATTATAGGTTGTTTATAAAATTAAGGTTAAGAAAATCCAATTTGATCCAAATTAAAGATAATAAAGAAACCTAATAAAGGATCTGGTTAAATGGGCTAAAGTCCAGTAAAAAAATAAGCCCTAATCAATATTGGCCAATTATTTATTAGTCCTCTGATAGGGAGCCCTAATATGATTACTATAAATAGTTGTTAGGGTCTCCTACTACCTGCTTAAATAAATTCCTAGATGTTTAGTTTCTTTTATTCGTTAAAAGACCCATGCATTAAGAAAGGCACAGAAAGACTTTACCGACATAAGGATATACAAATTTCATAAAGATTGATCAAAAGTTTCAGAAGCTTGTTCATTTGTTGAGGAGTTTGTTTAATCGATTCAGCAGCTTGTTCATCATTCAATAGATAGCAAAACCGGTATCTTTTTCATTTTCTACCTTAATACAATTTCATGTTTGATCATGGGTCTATAATTTAAGTTCGTATTATTGCTTTTAAAAATATCTCCAATCATGTTAGTTCTTAGACTGCTTAGACAAAAGAGAAGAAACTAATGTATAAGAACTTAGTGAAATACTCTTTAGCTAACAATCGTAAACTTAACATTAAGAAGTTAAAAAAGCCAATGATGTTGAGAAGGATATTATCTATATACAACAACTTTACACAATTTAAAGCTCGCCTTCCTACTATATATAAGAATTTAGACAATTGCCATTGTAAAAGGAAAAAAGAGATAAGATTTAAAAATAGGAAAATAGACCACTCTATAATATTCTACTTTCTCTTCTTGTGTTGCATATTATCTCTTTAACAACAATTAACACACCAATCTTCATCAATATCGTCTTAAGTTCGACTTTGTCACACTATAACAAAGTTGGCTTTTACTTACTTTTTTTTTTGCTACGATTTGGTCAATATTTGGTGACGAGTTTCAAAATCATAGCTAAACACTACAACAAAATAGTCTATTGGCTACATTTCTTTTGGTAACAATTTGAAAATCGTAACTAAAGGTTAAACTTTAATAGTCAAACTTTTGACTATGTTTTTCAAAATCATAGCTAAAAATCGTTTGTAACAATGCTAAAAAGTTATTGTAATTTTTTAATGTAAGTATACGTTATCTCAAAAAATAATATAATAATGAAGAGTATTTTCTCACAAGTATTGTGTTTATTAATTACAAAAATTAATCTAATTGAACTTTTTGAATAATAAAAAAATAATTGAATAAAAAATTTTAAAATTAGTTAAGAACAAAAATGTCATATTAAATGAATCTAACACTTCTGATTTCACTAAGATTAATCTCACTTACTTGTTTAGTATAATCATTTAACGACTACTCCTTGCGATAAATATGAATTTATGAAATTAATTTAGCTAAGAAATATATAGTAGTATAGAAAATTTCATAAATATCTCTATCTCATGAAAATAATACGGTATTTCAATTTTTATTTTTTAGTCTCAAGCTGAATCATAAGTTATGCAATTCTTGATCAGGCACAATCATTAGTCATAAAATGAAACAGTAATCATAGAATTGGAATAAAACATCAATTCAATTAAAGTTAGGCAAGTTCAAGTATTCATAATATAACTACATGATAGCCCTATAAAGTATAACATCAAAAAATTAAATAATAAATTAAACATGGCTTAAGTCATACTTTTGGCTATGTTTTTTAAAATCGTAGCTAAAAGTAACTACTTTTTCAAATCTTAGCTAAAAGACTTTTTCAAAAGTAGCTAAAAGTGCAACTTTTATATTTTCGTAGCTAAAAGTCACATAATATATAATTTCAGTTAAAAAATTTGGCTATAAAATATATTTGTATCCAAATGTTTTCATTCCTTTTCTTTTGGCTACAAATATATTTTCGTAGTTTAGAAACCAAAACATAAACAAAATTTAGCACTTTTATTTCTTATGTATAATTAATTCTTGTACCCTTTCGATTAGAAATTTGTCAAAAGTAACTCTTTATTCATGACTGTTATGGTTGATGTCACTTCTTATTTTCATCATATTCAAGTACTATGAATTCACTAACTCTCACTTTATCATTTTGTGATTGAACATCATGTTCATAAAAATCCATTTTATATTGTTTATAATGATTCTAAGTCTACAAACAAATTTATCTAACAACAATCTCATTTCAAAAATTTGTAAAACAAATAACTCTTAATTAGTGCAATTTAAACATTAAATGGACAAAATTTTAGAAAATTATGTATCTAAAATTAATATAAAATGCCAATTAACACTCAACTATGTACTAGGTAGGATATTGCATTTACTGTTTGACTATTTGGTCAGTATCTGCTTAACCAAGATGTAGACCATTGAAATCTAATCAAGTGAGTGTTGAGACAATTAAAGGAAATTAAGGATTATATGATGACATATAGAAAAGTCAACAGACTAAATCTTGTAGAGAATTCAAATTCAAATTTAGCTATGTGTCCGAATGATAAAAAGTTCACTTAAGGTTATAATTTTAAGGTTGCAGATGATACAATGTCGTGGAAGTATGTCAAGTAGACATGGATGACTTCCTCAACCATGAATGCATAGTGCATACTATAGGGCTACTTCACAGATGATTTAGCTCAGAAATTTAATTTTTGAGTTGTCTGTGGTTGATTCAATGGCTAAACCCATTCGGTTGTAATGTGATAATCAAGCTGTTGTGTTGTTTAATAACAATATTTAATATCACAGGGTCTTAACATTTTTAAGGTCAATTATTTGATCATGAAGTAATTGACACGAAAAGGTGACACTGAAATTTGGAGCATTTAAGGACTGAGGAACTATAAGTCGATTCTTTAACTAAAAGACTTTACCTACCTATTTAAAATACAAGTATATAGTATGAGTATTTTGAAATCCTTAGACATTGTAATTAATGGATCATCATGTTTGCTCCATGTGCATTTGTACGTTTTGATGTATTATGCCAGTATGATGGTTCATCAATAAAGATGATCATTGTTTATACTCAGTAATACATGTTATAATACATTGTCATAAAACATATGGAAGTCTTTAAGATTTGTGTTGATCTTAAGCATTTTAAAGGTCATTGGACATTTATAAAGATTGACCTTGAGCCTATGTCATTAGATACATATAGTTTTATATGGACATATCCTTAAAGTTTTATATGACATAGGGGGATATAAGTTTTAATCCTCTAAAGGTTCTCTAATACAGTTTAGCATTCAGTTGGAGAACATAAAGGTTTTCTCTAATGCTATTTGGCATCTTGTGAGAGGAAATAAGTTTTCTTTAATTCTATTAAGCATTTGGTGAGAGAAAACATGATTTCTCTGATGCAGTTTAGCAACGCAATTTATCATAAAGTTTGAAAAATTGAGGCTTACAGGCGAAGATAATACATATTAGATTATAAAGGTATTATCGTAGTTTGCCACACTCCATTTTCTCATTCATGTTAGTAAAGTATTAGGTATTCGTAATTGTATTAGATTTGTCACACATGACACATGTATCTGATACTTTTTGGTATCAAAAGCCTTACAGGACGGAATGTTGGATTTTCATTACCTTTGGATCAAATGTTTTATTTTTAAACTCAGTCGACTAATACAGTAATGTAGCTTAACCGAGCTTTTAAACTGTTTTTAAACTTGAGTAAAAACTGCAATTAATAATTGTCTAAAGGAGAGATTGTAAGACAATTTTGTCCTTAGGGGCAATTTTGTATTTTTCCCTTTAAGTGGACAGTTATTAATTGTAATTTTGATTTCAAATAACTTATTGGTTAAGTTACGTAATTTGATCCGAATAAGGGTAATAAAGTGACCCAATAAATGATCTAAATTAATTGGTCGAAGTCCAGGTAAAAAATGGATCCCTTTTAGAGTGGACCTGGTCTATATCGGCCTTGTGATGGGAAAGTCCGATATGAAAGTTATATATATAGGTTAAGGTCTCCTGCAGTTGCTCATATCAATCATAAGCATAAGGAATCTCTGACCCATTAAGAGAGTTCATGTTTTGAGAAAACTGTGGAAAGATCTAGCCCGCATCTCGGTGATGGATTCCCGTGAAGACGGTGGTAGATTCGGAATCGTTTTGGCATCGGAAAGCTCGTTTGAAGTTTTAGAACTGAAATCATGTACATTCCTCATTTCTCCATTTTTTGTCCTTTTATGTTTAATCCAAAGTACACAACTAAGATCTCATTACGAATCACAGTTATAGATACCTATATTCTAGACTATAGGACGTTAGGTTACAATTGTAATAGTATACCTTTAATCAAGGTCATAAAAGTCATAAAATAAAGTAATATTCATTTGATTTTGCTATACAAATTTCTCTAAGCATGTTTAGTTGGGTCGTCAAATTCTGATATTACATATATTTTTATTTTTTTCTCAATTTTATAAATTTTATTATTTATTTATTATATATCAATTAAATCTTAAATTTTTCTTTCATCGTTCAATATCTGACTCAATTTTTAAAACATTACTTTTATTTCGAATTTGTTTTTTCCCGTGGCAGTGGTGGAGAAGACAGCAATATGAAACTGCGTCGGCCGGGGCTTTTGATTCGGATTCCGGAGCTTACCCGATAATCATAAACTTGTAAGCTTGACAATTCACTGCCTTTCCATGTTGAACTCACAATGAGTGGGGCAATCACCTTTTCCCTCCACGCGGCTCTCATATTCCCACAAAAGCTCCGACGATCACTGCCGTTCCACGTTCAAAGTTTGTCACTCGCACACAAAGCATTTCACTCCCATAGCCACTTCTGTCCCTACAAAAGCCTCTCTACGGTTATCTGCGGCTGCAGCAAGGTCTCTCCTTTATTCTCACAAGTACTGTTTCTCTGTGTACTCAAAAAGTTTTCTGCTTCGTCGATATTACTCAAGGATTTTGTTCTCAGTTGGATGGTGAAGATCCGGATGAGATTGGTGAAGTATTCTTTGACGGCAATGACATTATTGAGGACGAAATTGATGAGGATGAAGAGACAGAGAGCAGCATTGATTTGCTTGTCAGATTCTTGCATAGTATGTTCCAGAAGCTATCCAAGCAAGCCAAGAAGGCTTGTCGATCTCTCTTGCCCTCGGCTTTATCACCCCAATTGGTATATTTGTTCTTATCCTTTGTAGGTCATTCACGGGGTTAATGTTGACAGCTCAGTTTTTAAGTGTTTTCACGAAATGTTGGTTTGACCGTGGGTTACATAGTCGCAGTTAAGATCTTTAACCTTTATGAATGACTTATTTGATTACTAGACAACAACTGGATTAAGATTAGGTGGTTTTGTGACACAACTGGAAGAAGTGAACTCGTATTCATGGCAGATGTGTAGAAATAGATTGAGCAGTGAGAGAGAAACGGACTTTGAGATGTTCTGTTCTTTTTTTCCTGTAAAATTGCAAGTCTTGTTCGTGGAAATACATATGTGAAACTGAGCTTGTAATCTAGTCAATGTCTTGAGTAGAGTTGCCTCAATATCCAACCATTGCAGAATTGCAGAACTTCTGCTTATCATTCAAACTTAATCTAATTATGTTTTCTTTTCGTGATTTTGGAAATCAGGTGTATTTTGCTGTTGACGGGTTCCTATTATTGGCTGGACTGTCTATCGTTAAAGCACTTCTCGAGGTATCACTTCAGAAATATTCAATGACTTGCGTGCCTTCACTTTTGTGGATGTGTTGACGCTTATGTATGTACTAATGAGGTAGAGCCATTGATATTAGACTATAGGAAATACTCGATATCTTGGAACGATAATGCAACAGCAGTTGTGTTCTTACCGGATTGCAACGAGCTATACTGTTCCTGCTGAAGTAAAACATATCCTAGTGAACACGCATCACAAATGGCATCCCATTTTGCAATTCACCCCAACAAGTTAATTTCCTAGATGCAATCGCAAAATAATTTTAAAAGGTACTTCCACTAGATTTACGCAGTTCTATATTGGTTTGGTATTCAGGAAAGTTATTTTAAGTGGTTCTAGTGTTTAAAATATCTTGGCTTATCTTCTTGTATAGGTGGCTTGCACACTTGGAAGCACCGTATTTGCGGTGATCCTACTCCGACGAGTTGTATGGGCAGCCATTTCCTACTCCCAATCAAGTGGAAATTCATACGGTACAACACAGCCGGTGGGATGATGTAGTGGCCGATTCTGAGCATTCTTAGATTTCCCTCTTGGGTCGCAGTTTGATCACATTACAATTGGCTCCAAGTTCTTGTGAAATTGTGAATGTAGTTCCTAAGCTGGAAATTTGAGTTAGGAGATTTTCAAACTTGTTCAACTTACCTCATCCTCGTGTTAGCTCCTGGCCATGGCAGGCAGGCAGGCAAGCAAGCTCTATAATTGGTAGACTAAAGGTCAGACGTAGAAAACTCTGTTTTCAAGTAAGGAAGGTTTCCTGGATCTGTAGATAGATTTCTGATGACTCATTCTAGAGCATTTATTGATGCATTGGTTGCTTATGCGTTATTGGTGGGTAAAATTAACAAGTGGAATGCCAAGCATTCACGAGGTTTAGTATTAGATCCAAAGTCCAAATTGTATTGTGCATCAGTCTTGCCTAAAGCTGGAACCAAATGAAAAGTACTATTTATTCAGTGAAACTCGAAATTAACTTCCAACAAATTTGTTGTCATGCAGCAATGTGGCTAAGATAAGTACAGGCTGGGAGAGACACTGTTCTATAAACCTGTCACGTCGGAGTTTCCAAAGTCACAAGCTCTAAACAGGCTGAATTTTTTGAACAGCTGCAGTTTCCCAACAAAGCACAAGTTCATAATAGGGTTTATTAAAGATGTAAGCATTAGAAACTTTTGAACAAGCAATTTTCTTTTACAAGATACTTGATCAAAAGATCTGTTTAGTATTAGTACACAAAGTATGTCAAGCATGCTAAGATACACAAAGTAGTGGGGATGTTTCATGATGTTCTTTGTCGGTCCTTCGGACAGCAGCTACAGCTCCATGCCTGATTTTGAAGGGGTAAAGGTTTTATGTCTGTAGAACGTACTGGGTTATTCTTTGACAGCCATTTCACAATCTTATTATCCATTGCTCAGGAGACCCAAGACTATGATGTTCTTTCAAAACCACTGCCAACCTGCATATGCAGCCACTCCGATGATGCACCACGACTGTAACCTTTTGTGGGTTGTGAGCCAAATGCCATGCCAGAAGCATAAGCATCAAATGTTGGCTGGCCAAACTGAAATGAAAAATAGAAGAGACGTCACAAGTCATTATTCAGGAGGCAATGAAAAGAAATACAACAACCATTCTCCTAGCCTCTTTTTCAATTACCAAGTTCGGCTTTATCCCAAATCTTTCAGCCATATTTTTCTTTTTTGCCAACATCCTATTACGATACTCTCTTTTTATCATAACAAAACAATGTGGAGATGTTTAGCCAAATGAATTACTTCCCTTAAAAGTTCCGTTAAGAGAGGCCAACTGATATGAAGGAACTGCCAATTTAAGCTGATTGGTGCCACTAGTTCCTAACAGAAATATCTGTTCAATGATATGCATAAAACTGTGGGTGGAGAAGCTGGTTCCAACTGTTGCCCAAAGCGAGCCATTTTTCAATGTTGATCTCAACAACAATAGCGGGACATTATTATTTCTTATCACAGAAATAAACAGCAGACATGTAGACATTATGGTCAAAAAGTCTCATTCTAGATTATTTATCACAACTAGATCCACTATCTTTGGCAAATTACCAGGGTAGTGTCCTCTTCCTTGGGACTCAAACAACTACCTTAATGAAAATTATAGAATTTAGAAGCAGCAGGTGATGAAATCAAGTTTGGCGACAATAATCCAGAGTGCATATAAAGCAACGAAACCGAGAAATAAGGTTCCGTGTTGCCATCAATGGTAGCACTCAAAGAACGAAGAATTGAAGAAGATCAATGGTGAATTGAAATGTTACAACTTACATCTTTTGCAGGAAAGACTTCAATCCCAGGATTCACTCTCGAATTCACTGCTTCAAGTTTCATTGACAAGAACTGCATTTCCCAATTAATTGCAGGACTTAATTTCAATATAAGCAGGGGTGGAAGGAAAAATTTTGGCATGCTCAATCCACGAGACACGAGGATTCATACCTCAACCTGACGTTGTAATGATTGAATGTAATTTATAATCTCATCTAGTACTAGTGCTTTGCCTATAACCTGCATGTAAGAGAACCTACTTTAGCAAACACGACTTCAGGCCACGTTACAGCGAGAATGAAAAAAGAAAAAAGTCACCAAAATTTACTTTAAGAACATCACTAGCAAGTAGCAAGATTGAACGTTCTCGTCCACCAAACCTTATATTGCAGCTAACTGAGTTGTACCTGCTTTGAGCCCAAGAGAAGTTCAAGAAATTCAAATAACATACCTTATTACAACCAGGTACTAGATCCTGGAGAATCTTCATCCTTTCACTAATTTTTACTCTCCTAGCCTGTTCACAAAATAGTTGCCATCGGCAAGGCTCATTCAGTAGCGTGATTATAATGAGGCATCTTTCTTCAGTTAACAAAACTAGGAATTCTTGGAGGCTCTGGATCTAACTCTTCATTAAATCTTATAGTTATTAGTTCTTGGATAATTAAGAATATTCCTATAAAAATAATATTAAGAGGCTTGAAGAGAAATTACTCTTTCTGCTAGACTGTGGCTATCAGTAGCTTGACCCCTTCTTGCTCTAACATGGATGTAATCTTGTTTAGGTGGCTCTGGTGGTTTAGCATTCTGTTCCACAGGCTTATGTGAACCGTGTTCTGTCTCAGCTTTAGAATCACGGTTGTCATATGTCCTTCCCGATGTTTGGAGCCGTTTTGGATCACAGTCATTCTGCCAATTCACATCACAAGTTGGTCAACTTTTACTATTTCCCAAAACCTTTTTACATTTAATCTTTTTGGTATCAGCAGTTTCTTAATTCCATCTTGAATAAGTTAATCAACCGTATAGTTGAGTAAGTCAATTTGACATATCATCATAGCCAAGTTAGATGAATAATTCAATGGAACATCTTGAAAGGTAATTTACTAACATTAAAACAAGAAAACAAAGAAGAGAAAGCTTTATGAATCACAAGTTAGATCAACATTAATTGAATGAAGTCAACCCAAAAAAAAAAAAAAACCATTCTATTGCCATTGCCAATGCTTTTAGAGACACCTTTCCCCGAATCATCCTCCAAATCACGCCGTTTCCTCGGACCATTATGACCTCCTCTCTGCTCCGAATTCACCCGATCATTACTAGAAATTTCCCGACTCGAATCACCAAACTGACCCAAGCTCTGCCCAAATGGACTCCGGCCGGCACCATTCATAGGAACCTGCCAGATCTCCGCCAGATTGTACGACCCATCCTTCATCATTGCTGATGGATCCATAATATCACGAACCTAAAACGACCCAATTTCTGAAATCGTAAGAAGTCAGTTTGCAGTGTTTTTCAAGTGGGAGAAATGACAAGCTTGATCTGAAGTTGAAGTGGAGGTTGGAAGTTAAAAGTTTGCAATATAAGTGAAATGGGGTGCAAAGAGGAGAGCGCTTTCTAAGTAGGAAGTGAAATGGATAGATAAACAGATCACATTTATTTTTACAAATGGCAAGTCAGAGGTTTATGGATTGGGCACATAGACAGAGTGAGAGAGAAAAATTGGAGGAGCCTGTAAGAGATAGACGGGGACAGAAGGAAAGAGAGTGAGCGTTGTGCGTGTGTGATCTCCTTGGACAGTTGAGGTTGATGCGTTCATGTAATTTTTTAATTTTACAGTTTCTTATTTTATTTTATAAATTTTAATTATTTATTTATACAAATCTCATATTTATTTATATAAGGCTCATGCGAAATTTACATAAATAAATTGCTAAAATTTAAAGAATAAAATAAAACACCATAAAATTAGATAAAAAACCTTATCTCCTCTGTTACAAATTGTAAAGGGAGTTAGAAAACTTTTTAAGTCACTTCCAGCTTTTTTTTGTTTATTTGTTTCTACACTTGGATTATCCGCCGTCAGATTATACGGCCACGTCACTTGATTCTCTTTACTCAATACGGAAATGTACTTGCATTGGTGCTTGACTTTTCTTTTAAAGCCCAGATAAATGACGCTTAGTTTCACAATAATAAGCGGATAATGTGATTAAGATGTATTAATCACATCTGCTTGCTCCTAAAGTTGTTGACACTGATGGTTAGTGTTCGTAATAAATAGCAGTAAGGATAAGGCCCACCCACCATTAAGTGGCCCGCTTCTGAGTATAATAATTTCTTCATCGCCACACTAATTGGTGTCTTGTGCCTTTCAGATCTTCTGCCCTTTTACTCTAGCCCTAACACGTGCTATTGTATCTTAGCCATTTATTTATATAGGGCTTACCTAAATAGATGACTGAGATACAATGACACAGATTAGGGCCAGAATAAAGAGGCCAGAGGATCATGTTCCTGTCTTGTGTGAAGACATTTTGGTCGAGAATAAAACCTTTATGTACACAAATAACTCAATTAGTAAGGAGGTTGTGAGCTATGATTTCAAATCCCCTTATTAGAGTATTGTCTATTATTATTATTTCTCTTTTAACCAATTTCTCATATCAAATGAAGAATGTTTATTTCCAAATGAAATGATTATAATGCCTATTAGAAGCTTAACATTCAAGGCGTAAAAGTTAAAAGAACAGCAAATTGCTTTCAGCTGGCAGTGTCAAATTTGAAAGCTTCACGTGCCTTAAAAATATAAAGCAAGAAGAGAGATGGGAATCAACCCTCGGCCTCAGACGCTGATGTGGAGACCAAAAAAGTATATAACAACTGCACTTATCGGTGGAGCAAGCAATCACAAGGAGAAGAATCGTAGGTTCCACTTGGCAGGGCTTACTCTAGTCTAGAGGTGTTTCTCACGTGTTAGAAAGGTCACATGCAAGCTTACTCGGCTATAGTTTATTTATATATATATATATTTCGAGATTAAAAACATAATATTTCTCTTATATACTTGAAAAAAATTGAATGACACATCAATTGCCAATTCCTTTCTAAAATCTGACAACAAATTGAATGAGCCCTGCAGTATTAAGAAAGAAGCTAAATATATGCAAGTTAATTTTTATTGAACTATAGGACATTAACTTGCTGAATAGGTAAACCAGTGAGAGATTAATTTACGAAATAGTGCACAGAATGGCCTGCCAAACCTTCCCATTTGTAAGTCGAATTTGGTTAGGCATATGCAATAATCACCAGAAAAGAGTACATCAGCTCTTGCGAATCACAACTTCTTCTGTTTGGACAAAGTTTCATTTTCACCGCGCGTTGGACGAACCTTGTCTGAGCCACACATGCGTTCAATCCCATTCCCATAACCATAAATAGAAATGCCAACCAGCAAAAGCAAAGTAGGGAGTTCCAATCCACACACAGCCGTGTGCTTGTGGTCATTAGTATTGGCATTTGAGCATGTGGAGAACATAGTCTTTTCTTATCTATTTCGTTTCTTTTGGAAATTGCATGTGCCAAATGCAAAACTTGAGCGGTGGCAATTTCGCTGTTTACGTCACAGAATTATCACTACCAAAACATTTCATGTGCCTAATTACCCTATATGGTATTATAAACTCTGCTATACCTCTCTTCTTTTTCCATATAGCTATTAGCTATTGAGTTCCCTTCCAAGAAATAGGACCGCTCTTAGTCACTGCCTTTGCGTGTGATATGAACTCCCGTTACTTGATAGGTTTAAAGCTGCTGATTCAAAATTTCGATTTGGCTATTGAAATTAAAAGAGAGTTACACGTTACACTGCATATCCCGACGCTTTTGTATTGTATGAATATTTATCATGACAAATCTCTTAATATAAAATTATTAAACTGTGTTGGTTATTTAATAGGTGATGTCTTTACTTTTAATATACTTGAAACATATTATGGTTTTGTTATGTATTAAAAAATAGATCAGACATCAAACCAATAAAAAGAGAAATTAAAGGTTTAAAAATTTAATTGATGTTCAATCGTTATAAAATTGATAAATAATGAATGAAAATTTAATTATAATAAAAAATAAAATATTTCATCAAAAAAATAAAATATCAATTTTTATTAATATATAATCAACTAATAATAAATTTAATATTTTAATTAAATTTGAATATAAAAAATTATAAAATGATATAACAATTAAAAATTATGTTTTTAAAGGATATTGTATCTCGTTATCATAAATTCTTTTTAGTTCTTTATCACTGTCTAAAGACTTATAATCTATGCTTTTATCCAAAATATATGCATTAACATATTCTATTACATTTAAATAAATTATAATTTAGTAATGTATAAAATTATTTCCATTATAATATATTACACATTCATTTTTAAATATGTTTAAAATAAAATATCAATTGGGTTATTAGTACATGTTCTTAACTAATTCGCCTTTGAAAATATTTTTTTCTTCATAAATTGCATTTTTTAGTTTTATGTAATCAAATCAAATGACAAATTTTGTTTTTTAATATAAAAGTCAATATAATCAATACAATCAATATCAATAAGATGGTATATTTCTTCTCACCGTACACTTTGAAAACATATTAGAGAAAATACTTCTAAATAAAATGTAACCAAGAAAATACTTAATCTTCCTGGTTAGACTATCAGTGAAGTAAACGAGGTCATCGATTGTTTGATATTCCAAAAACTTTCATTTCTTCATACGGATGCATTAAAAACACTCTAATTACATTTGATTAAGTAATTTAATAATGGTTTTTTTTAATGTTAGAACAATTTCACCAAACGTTTTCCACCACTTATTTATATTTTAAATTAAAATTATAGTAAAAATTATAAATATAATATTAATAAGTAAAAATGAAATTAAAATAATGAAAACTTAGTAGGCTACATCCTTTTGACCATTAGTTCTCTCTTTGTAGATGATTTAACAAAATTCCTTGAAGCTTCGTAGTACAATCTAATCTAATTTAGCAACTTTGATTGCTCCTCACTAAAAAATATCTTTGTATTCAATCACATTGAAAAGACTACTTATAATATCAACATTTGTCTTAAAAATAATCCCCTATTAATCCCACAATTAAGGATCTTGATATGGCATGTCACATCAATAAATAGTTAGACATGTGGCCTATTAGTGTAACATTAGAATAGATATTAAAAACTATAAAATATGAAACCATAAAATATTTTTGGGTTATCACTAACTCTAATATTGTCTCCCTCTCCCACTCAAAGCCACCACCTAACAACATCAATAGTGTTTCTTGCCTAGTGGGCTACCAACTTGAGCAAAGTCGCTATTAATCTAAGTAGAATCTCCAATGGGACTCAAGCAATGACTTATGCTATATATGTTTTTATATATAGCAGATATCAAGAGGGGATTTAATGACCTACAAAAGATTCAAGTTGAGCTAAAGAATTGCAGTTGTAGATCAAAATTAATGTCAAACTAGCTAAGAGTTTCAAAATAAAAATAAAATTAGTATTAGCCAAGATAAGTGCCAAACTCGTATTTTAATTAGTTAAGGTTTTTTATTTTAAGATATTTTCTTAGGATTCGTATAATTAGGTGTTTTAGATTATTAAAATTCCATATTTATGTTTAGATAGAGATTGATTATCTTTCAAGGTTATTTTTTTTATCAGATTATATCTAGGTTGTTATTTCCTTTACGACTCTAGTTCTAAGGTTTAAGCCTATAAAAGGCTTGCTTATTGTTGCAATGGGAGCACATTATTTTTATTACTGAATTAAAAACCTTTAGTTAATATTTTTCAACTTTTTTCTGAGAGGAACCCCGTTGTTAAGTTCTTTATTAACTATTGATCTTATCTAACTTGTTTGTGGAAATCAACCCTAGAATCTTATCACCATAAATCGCCTTACCTTTTTGAAATGTGGTGATTCATATCGCCTTTTATGTGTTTTGTGTTTAATTTCTTGGATTAACCTAATTTTGAATAATGATCATATGCCATGTCATATTAATATTGAATCTTAATAATTCTATAGGTGAGGGTCATATCAAAATTTGATATCAGAGTATAGTTCTATATCTAGAGGGTCATATCAAAATTTGATATCAGAGTATAGTTCTATATCTAGATTTATTCTTGGTATTCTTTATTTATATTTTTAATATTCTTGTATTTTCAGATTTATTCTTGGTATTCTTTATTTATATTTTTAATATTCTTGTATTTTCCTTTTTTATATTCTATTTCCTAGTTAGGATCATTTGTTGACAAGATTAGTTTTTTTTTAATAAAAAATTTGGGTTCTTGTTTCCTATTTTTATGATTGTATAAGTTAATAAAAAATTCTATTTAGTTAGTTATATTGTTTTCCTTTATTGATTAATTCATTCTCGAGTTCTTATTCTTATATTTTAATAAGCATAATTGGGTTTATACGAAATCAATTTTATGTTTTTTAGTTTTCTTATTCCTTGGCATCTAATAATGTATTTGTTGTTTCATATTTCTCAATTTGTTTCTTTGAGATTATTTGACAAACGGGGAAGATCTAAACTAACTTCTCTATTTAGATTGTCCAGTTTGTAAAGAACCTTTAATCAAGAGTTTATATTATGAAAAGCTTCGGAGAGAAGCACATGAAGGAGTACTCTTTTTGCTAACGTTTTCTTATAGGTGCATTGTGACTCAATTCTAAAATAGAATCTCATCTAAAGATAATTAAGTAAGGATAAAAGAGTGAGAGTAGATTAATAAGCCCTCATGAATGTCATGCAATGCTAATACAAGCAATTTTTTAAAGAATTCAATAAATTTTGAGATAATTTAAAAATATAAAATTTTTATACCTAGAGTATAACACAATTTACCTCTAGTTGTTAGGATGGATGAATTAAATGATAGATTAGAAATTGTTTCCAACTACTTAAGAGAGTTCAACTTAAGAGGTAGTAAAAGAGGAAAAGGAGAAAGATTGGGAAGAAAAGGAGGAGGTGGGTTTGGAGTAAGATATGAAAGGAAGTATATGGAAAAGGATTGTGAGTGATAAGATTATAGAGTTGATTGCCACTCGAGGTTAGATAAGATTGATAGCTAATATAAACCCCAACACTAGTCTCCAAAGTTTTTTGTTTCAACAATAATAATGAGTTGCCCCAAATAGAATAATAAGCGAGGCTTCAATAGGTTTAAACCCTAGAACTAGAGTCTTAAAAGGGTATGACAACTTGGATGTAATCTAACTGAAAAATAACTTTTGAGAGATAATCAATCCTTATTTAAACATAAATATGGAATTTTAAATAATCTAAAACAAATAATTATACAAGTCTTAAGATAGACATCATAGCATTAGTTTACTTTTGTTTCTCTAGATTGCAAAATTCAACAAAGACTTAGGTTGATTTATGTTTGAGTTTAATATATTCTTTATCTTGACTTGAACTTATTATAAATCATCCAAACCCTTTTCATCCCTTCTTTGTATACAAATATGCATTGAGTTGTTACTTGAGTCTTACCAATCTCCACCATAAACAGTGGGAGAAATACTAAAATAGAAGAGACGGGGAGACAATGGTGCATCTGGAGAAATCACCTCTATCAACGAAAATACTTTTCAGGACTTTTTGATTCATGTTTGTAAAAAATTAATGGACATTGATATTTGTATTAAATACTTTGTTTTTTCCCCTAACTTTAAGCTTAAATGAACTTTTATTTTGCATTCCTCTTGCTTAATTATGTTGTTTTGGTGCAGGAATGAAGTTATAAACATTAGGGAGGAATTTTTGGAAAATGGGTGCATGTATTATGCAATTTTTGTCTTTGATGTTGAAGCACCAATATGAAGTTGTAGCTTGAAATAGAGACGAAGTTGGAACATTGATTTTATAGCATCGATTTGAAGCTACACCATCACTTGAGGAAAAAATGAAAAATAAAATTGAAAATGCTATAGCTAAAGAAAATTCAACCTCGTTGCTACAACATCAATATAAGGCTATAACATTAAAAGAGGAATGATTGGATTTTGACATTTGTCAAGAGAAAGAAAAGATCATTTTATCCATGTTGGATAAAAGTAAGATGATTCACCTTTAAACAAAAGAAGGATTGAAAAGTAGTATGAGAAAAGAGAAAGAAAAGAAGGAAATGCCAAGGAGAGTTAGAAAAGTTTGGGCAATCTACTGGGAGGCTTGAAGACTCATCTTTTCGATTTCTTCTTCTCTTTTTTCTCCTTACCAACTTGTATTTTGTTAGATTGATTTAGACTGAATGTTGGATTTGGAGTTGACAAAAATGATTACAAGCTAGTTTTCATATGTTCTTTTAGGGGATTTGAGATTATAGTGATGTTTTGATGTTTTGCTAAGTTGAATCTATGATTACTTTTCATTTCCTTGTTGATTTCTCTTTGTTCTTAAATGGAAGTCTTTGCCTAGTGAATTTACATCTTTGGGAGAAGGGTGATTTTTCTAGAAGATAGAAGAGGAATCAACTGAATTTTCTTAATATGTTGGGAAACCTAAAAGTTTTAAGAGGTTAGATTTATATTTGTGCTTAATCACCTTTTAGGAAATTACTTAAATAAGGGATTATTGTGTTTTTCTAACGAAAAATGGTTGCATCCCCTTTGGAAGAAGGGGTTTAATCACTACTAGTTAAAAATCTACTAGGAAAATTAAAGGCTATCTATCGAGTAAATTTGATAAGACATTGAAATTTAGCTACAAGACTCTACCTTAAAATATCCTATGTCATAAATTAAATCCATTTTTAGTTTAATGTTGCAATTTATAAGTAGTTAGTCAATTCCTCAATTTAATTAGTGAGTAATGAACTAGATTTACTCTAATTAGTTATTTTATCTCTGCTTTAATTAAGCAAATTCTAGTTAAATTCCTTTGCACAATAATATCAAATATAGTTTAGTACATGTTTTCAATTAATTCTTGGGACATGACTTAGATTTAATGATCTTTATTACTCGAACGATACCATTTTACTTTTAGTTTGCAGTGAACAAGTTTTTTACACTATTGTCAAGGATTGATGTTTGAATTTTGTGCCATTATTACTAATTATATGATTATTTTATGTTTTGTTTTAGTTTTTAAAGTAATTCGTTTGAACTTTTTATTTGTTATCATGTTTCTTTGTCTCTATATGTAGCTTATGTGTGTGCTGATATATGACTAGAACAATAAGAGTAAGATAAATTGTTTAATCCAAAGCTAGAATGAATGATCAACGTAATTAGAAGGAAAAAGTGCACGGATAACCAAACAGAAACAATAAGAAGAGTTGAAAAAGAAACAATTGAGCAAGAAATGTTGTATAAACATCATGAGGAGGAAGCAAGAATTGAAAATACCAAAGAAGGTGGAAGAAGAATTAATGTTAATAGTCAAGAAGATGCTTATGGAGAGCAACATTATCAAAGATCAATAAGAGATTATTGTTAA
Source organism: Erythroxylum echinodendron (assembly GCA_027575705.1). Taxonomy (NCBI): domain Eukaryota; kingdom Viridiplantae; phylum Streptophyta; class Magnoliopsida; order Malpighiales; family Erythroxylaceae; genus Erythroxylum; species Erythroxylum echinodendron. The sequence continues at coordinate 11,871,136 of JANZXR010000003.1, forward strand.
TCTGTGGTGGTAGTGAATTATTATGGAATTCAGAGGCCAATGATGAATGCACAAAATTTTATATTCCAATAGGCTTAATTAATATGGTACAAATGAACCAATTTAGAGGAGCCCCACTTAAAGGCTTAAATGATCATTTGGAAAATTTTCAAGAGCTGTGTGATACCATAAGAATGGAAGGTATAACAACATATGACATTTACCTTACCTTCTTTCCATTTTCATTAAAAGATAAGTCAAAAGTTTGGTTACTCATTATTGCACTAGGTAGAATGGGTACTTAGCAAGAAGTGCTATTAATTTTCTTATGAAATTCTTTCCACCAATTAAGGTAGCAAAAATAAAGGCTAAAATTGACACTTTTCATCAGTATAAATTATACTCTTTCTAAGAAGCATAAGAAAGATAAAAAGACTACTTAAGAAGATGTCCTCACCATGGTTCTCTTGAGTGGGTACAAACTGAAATGTTTTATAATGGACTTAATAGACATTCTAGGGCAATTGTTGATGCAAGAGTAGGTGGAACTCTTATGACAAAGACTTCAAAGGAAGCTCACACACTTTTTGAGGACCTGCCATTCAGTAGTTATCAATGGCTTCAAATGGAAAAAGAAGTGAAGGAATACATGATGTGGATCAAATTATGCAATTGTTATCTTAAATTGCAGTATCTATTAATCAATTTGCCAATTTTTCAAATAAGGAAAAGCAAATGGAACAAGTGGCAACAATTAGTTCTTCCCAATATTATCCAAAAAATGAGTAAGACCAAATGAATTTTGTAAATAAAGAGGTTATGTGTACAAGCCTAAGCTAATGTAAGGAGAACTTGACATATAGAATGGACCAGACCAAACCCACATAACATGTATTTCATAACTTGTAAACTTGTTGCCTAAAATGACACTTTTTCCAAAAAGTGATTTCATAGACATAGTAAAAAAATTCATTTTCGCATTCTTTCCATAAATCGTCAACACAATATTCACATACCAAACGCACATCACTTTCTTAAAGCATTCAAAGAGCAATAAATGCACATTTATAATAAAATTGAAAAACATTTTCTTTCTTGATTTTGAAGAAACATTAATGGCTTATTATTCAATTATAAAAATGTAACCCATCTTGAATTCCTTACTTAACAATTGTTTAAAGATGCCTCTCTTCTAGCTCCTCTTGCCTCTCCTCTTGATTTCCTTCAATATTGGCAAAAATCCTAATTCAATAGGAATCCAAATTGATAACTCAAAAAGCACATTCACTAAAAATTGATTCTAGAATGCTTAAACCCATGTATTTTCTAAGCTTCATGAACTAAAATCCTTCCAAAAATCCAAAGGGTTAAAATTGGGCTTACCTTGAATCTTCACCAAACAAAGATATGTTTAGCTCAAATGGAAGCTCTTATCTTCCTCTTTCTTTTTCCCTTCTTGAACAAGTTCAAAATCACTTTTTGAAACTAAGAAAATTGGAAACCTAGTTTAAGTTTCTTTTCTTTTCTTTTCTTCTTCTCCCACGACACTCTCTTCCCTCTTCTCTCTCATTTTCATTTTTCAATTCATTCTCTCCTTCAATTCACGTTTTTCTCCACCTTAAGAGCAAGACTACACTTTCTTCTTCCCATTTGACCCTTAATAAGTGCTAAAAGTCATCTTTGCCTTTGCTTTTATGCTTCATGATCTCTAAACTTAAATGACATGCCAAAAATACCCTTAATTCAGTCTTAATGCATTGATTTCGCTAACTAGTGTAACAAAATCCTAATAACATTGACATAAATGATTAAACTCCAATAATAATTCTATCATGACCTCATAATTTATTTAAATCATGCTTAACAACTCCATTCATTCCAAGGCAAAATTTCAAATTCCATAGAATATCACACTTAACAAAAATATTTCGGGGGCCAACGAAGCATTTAGGAATTGCTTATGCTAGATTGAACCAAACAGAGCTCAATCTCATTCCATATTAATTATACCAAAACCTATATGTAAAAAGAACATCCCGTGAAAGGAAGGAAATGGTTAGCCAATCAACTTTTCAATTACCGAACTCCCTATTAAACTTAAGGCTTGGAATTAATTCATTAATTGAGTTTGCTAAGTTAGTTTACAAGATCAAGCACAAAATGCCCATTTATTGGTGAAATATTCAATGAAAGCATCCACAAGATTGATAAAGATCCAACGAAGAATATGATCTTCCCAAAGTTACTTATTAACTTAATGGTAGTTGATGGAGTGTTTGTTCCTAATGATGCTTAAAAAAAAACACTTTGCTTATATACGTATATTATATGCTCTACTATTGCATAGAGAAGAAGTGGGAAAAGCTAGAGAGTTAAGGATAGGAAAGACAATGGGTGTTCCAGTGGAGGTTGAAGGACAAGAAATAGACAGACAATAATAAAAAAGTAATTTCACTAGAACTTACACCAACTTATTGACCCAGATTACTTGACTTTGAGAGGGGTAACCTTGTCTTTAAATTAGCTCAATGCAAATATAGCTACATTGGACAAAAGATAGAATGAGACTCCACATATTCATCAAGAATATATTCAAACCCAAATCTTTAATCTTCAACAAATGGTTTTCTAAATAAGTCATTATATCACAAACCACCATAACCACTAACACTCATATGGAGAATTTAGTAAGCCCTTTAACTCCCACTCAAAGCAATAAAATTGGTATAGCCTCCCTAATGCATCACTTTATCATTCACTTTTTTTTTTTAAAACATTGAGGGCAATTTTTATATTACGTGTGGAGGCAATTTAGTTACATATGTGTTTGTGATTTTCATTGGGTTTGGAAGTATAGTCTTTATAGGTTCTGTGTTTAGCGTTAGGTTAATGACATTTTTACACATTTTTATTTCTTTTCTTTCCATTATTAGTTTCTTTACATTTCTTATTTAAAGCATGTAGTAGCATTATTAGGATCATTTAGATTGCATTTACGAATTGGTATGTACGGAGGGACCCCAATTGATGATTATTTCTCTGTAGAGAGAAAATACCATATATGCTTAATAATGTCAAAAATTTTCAAGTAATTAAAATGCACTTTTGTTCTAATGGGTAGAACTTGAACATGTTAAGCAATTTTTAGGCCTAATTATCAATCATTTAATAATTGTGAATAATTCTTTCTTTGAATGAGCTTTTCTTTATAATTGACATATAACTTGCTTAAGGATCTTTGCCAACATACAATTGTCATATATGACCTAAATAATATAATGGAAAATTTGGTAAAACCTCACTTCCAAATAATCATTTTTTCCCCTTAAAGAAAGGCTTTGGATCCTATGACATGTCTTTTCATAAACCCTAGATTAAAACCCCTAACCACTTTCATTTACCCCATATATTTGAATCTTGAGCTAGCAAAATAATGGGTATAATAAAAATTAGAGAGAGATAAAGAGAGAGAGTGATAGAATAATTTAAGTACAGGGGTAAAAAGCTATAGGTTTAGACATGGGTTGGAGAGTGTTACAATGGGTTAAAATTTAGTAGGGAAGAGTGACAGGAACTATGTTTACTTTATATGAATTAGTAATTAAAATTTGGTTCAGAAGAAATGTCTTTGTTGAAACCTTAATAAAAAAAGTGAAATTTAGTAAAATCCATTAGAAAAGAAAAGAAAAAAATGAATAAGGGGTGTGCTTATTTGTTTCAAATTTCAAGACCCAAGAAGAAAACTAGAAGTCCATGCATGTTGCGTAGAAATAATAATCCAAAGAGAGGAAAAAGGGGGAGTTTTAGTACACAATCTAGTTATGTTAAGTCATGAATTTATACTTTGCTAGTAACTTCCACTAAAAAGACCTCCAAAAAATGCCTTCCATATTAAACTCAGCCCTATTATAACAAAAAAAAAAACCATTATGTCCAAAGATTATCTGAGACACCTAGTAAGGGAGCTTAAGCTCTTTTGTAATCTTATGGTTGAAATTCCAACATAAAGTGCAGAATATTGATTGTTCACATAAGTCAGTTAAGGAGGGAAAGCGAATGAATCTCTACCCATTGGAAAAAAGACACAACTTTTATTACTTACATGAAATTTTCAATTAATAAAAATATATGGCATATCCTTGTTTTCATTGTGGTAGTAATCTAAATTGGATAGTTAGTTTAATTTGAATGTTTTTCTTTCCTAGTTAGCATTTGCTAGGAATTAGCAATTGACTAAGCCTGGGAGGTGATATTTGTATGAAATACTTTCTTGTTTTCCCTAACTTTAAACTTAAACTACTTTTATTTTGTAGTCTTCTAACTTAATTGTATTTTTTTGGTGTAGGAATGAAGTTAAAAACCTTGGGGAGAAACATTTAGAAAATGAGTGCAAGTGTTGTGCAATTTTTTTATCTTTGAAGTTGTAACTTTAGAAGCAGAGAGCAAGTTGGAACTTTGATGTTATTATAGCATAACTAGAGAAAAAAATTGAAAAATCAAATCTCATTGATATAATGAAGAGGAAATTCAAATTTGATGTTGCAACATCAATACAAAGCTAAAGCATCAAATGAAAAATTACTAGATTTTAACAACAGTCAAGAGAAATAAAAGATCATTTTACCCAATTTGGTTAAAATAAATATGATTCACCTTTGAATGAAAGAAGAATCAAGAAGCAACAAAAGAAAAGGGAAAGAGAAAAGGGAAAGGCTAAAGATAATTGAAAAGGCTTAACCATTAACTGGAAGACTTATCTTTTGGAGTTTTCCTTCTCTCTTTTCCCCTTATATCCTTATATTTTGTTAGAATGATTTTAATTAGATTTTTGATTTTGAGTTTATAATCATGATTAGTGGCTAGATTTCCTATGTTCTTTTAGGGGATTTAAGATTATAGTGATGTTTTGCTAAGTTGAATTTATGATTACCTTTCATTTCCTTAATGATTTCTCTTTGTGCTTGAATGGAAATCCTTAGTGATGGATTGATTGCTTGGTGAATTTTTATATCTTTGGGAGAAGGGTGATTTTGTTAGAAGATAAAAGAGAAATTACCTGAAGTTTCTCGATACATAGGTAAATCTAAGAATTCCAGGAGGTTAGATTTGATATGTTCTTAATACCTCTTTAGGAAATTACTTAAGTAAGGGATAATTAGATTTTTCTAAAGAGAAATGGTTAGCTCACCTTTGGGAGAAGAGGGTTAATCACTAGTGGGTAAAAACCTACAAGAAAAATTAAAGTTATCCATAAAGTGGATTTAGTAAGGTATTGAAATTTAGCTACAAAACTCAACCCCTAAGAGAATTCATATCTTAAATTAACTCCATCTCTAGTTTAGTGTTGCATTTCATAATTAGCTAGTCAATTCCTCAACTTAATTAGTGAGTAGTGAACTAGATTTACTTTAATTAGTCATTTTATCTTTATTTTAATTAAGCAATTTAAATTAAGTTCTTTGTCCCAATAGTACTAAAACTAATTTAATGCATTTTTTCACTCAATCTTTATGGACATGACTTGGTCTCATCGAGTTTGGAAAGATTGGGTGGTGGCTAAAGTGGGTTTTTTAGAGACATGAGGTGGAGACTGTAAATGGACTATTAATCAAGGCCTGGAAAGTTAGAGCAGCTTCTTCCTTAAACAAATTTCTAAGCAATATGGGAGTTGCCAAAGCTATTAGAAAGGTTTTATTAAAATTTAATGGTAAATTGACTAAAATTTCACGTTGTGTTCCAAGAGTGGTTGTTTTTATTGTAATTATACCCATGACCTAATCGTTATGTAATAGATTGAACACTTTTTTTATGTGATTATTAACTTTGTTTAATAACATGGCAAATGATTATATTATTATATTATGTTTATTACTTTTATCCTAATATGATAAGTCCTTGATTAAATTTATACACTTGCCATCATAATGGAGATTATGATAATAAGAGGCAAGTTTTTAGGGTTTAATATAAAAGTGTTTTTGATCATAAGATCATTAAATAAGGACTTTAATGATTCGGTTAGATAAATATGTATGTAATAGTATCTATTGGATGTATATTAGTAGATCTCATTTACTAAGTTATATATATAGATGATACATATGGAGATATGATCATTGAAATGACCAAACTGAGAATTCTCAATGGTTAATATTACCTATGAACTGTCAGGTGGGACATTCTCATAACGATTTAAATGTATATTTTCCTCTGAACTAAGATCATTATAGTAATCAATAGGTCAGTTAATATGTTTTGATGTCAGACACCTATTATGTAAACATGCTAGTTGAATGGTCATTGGATATAATTAAATACCTATCTAATTAGTGGTGAGTCAAGATGAGATCTATCGACTCTATATAATGAGTTTGAGCTCTATTTTGTCATTGATCTTAATAGTTGTTTCAAGACTTTGGCTAGGGCTGTTAAATGAATGAGGAAAGGAGTTTCTTAATTGATTCACTAATCATTAATGATCGACATGTAACATAGTTGGTTATCTAATACGGTTTGATAGTTAAACCATATCTTAGGATAATCCAGAGTTGTAATGATGTAAGGAAATAATACATTATCCTTAACCAGGTTCCGTCTTTGTAAAGTTATTACTTCACACTATCCGGTGGTTCAGGAGTATTGTTAGACGCCAATCTTGATTAGTATTAATTGGATTAATTACTACCAATTTAGTGATGCACATATGTGGCCACATACTTACAAGTGTAATATTTCTTATTTATGATTATTTAATTTATTATGAGATAATTTATTAAATAATCTATATGACATATTATTATTTTTTGCTAGCACAGAAAATATAATTATTATTGGAAACTCTCTTGTGTGAAATAAATGAATAAAATAAAATAGTTTTATTTTATTTCTTTTTATAAATAATAATAATAATTAAAACAAAACAAAAAGAAGAAGTTAGTTTGTTAAGTTTTAAAACGTTAAAACTTATGAAGAGTATAAAAGGGTGCATCTCTCTCATTTTCATTTTAACATTTTTAAAAGAAAAACGAAGAGAAGAGAGGTTGTGTGACTCTCTCTCATTGTCATACTTTTTCACTACTGTAACATCCCGGTCCCACATAACGGGTCGGATCAGAGAAACGGGTCTACGAGAAGACCAATTAGCGAAGTTGGGACAGACTTATCTCATGCTCATGCATTTGTGAAAATGTGA
>JANZXR010000003.1:11888191-11904260 GCA_027575705.1 Erythroxylum echinodendron
ATGCAAATTTTGGAAAAGAATGAAAGTTTGTAAAAGAAAAGTTCCAAAAGAAGTCTGGAGCATAAGGTGTTTACAAAACTTAATCGATATGATCGGTCAAAAATAAAAGTAATTAAATAAATGAGGCCCTTTCTAAGTCAATGGATGTCAATTATGAAGGGATGAGCTGAGAACCAAAAGAGAAGGATATGAAGAGAGGTTGATGAATTTGAACTATTATATGCTTGAAGGCAAACGACAAATTCTAAATGTGAAGGAATTTGATTTTAAAAAATGAAGTACACATATTTCACATTAATTTGCTATGTTTTAAGAATTTGATTATGTATGACTTATTTTGGTTTATTCTTGATCAGATCTTTTATCCTTTATTTTTAGGAAGATTAGATAAGGTTTTAGGATTATTTATAAGAGAGAGGTGTAGAAGCCAGCTAGTCCTATCTTCCTCTCATCTTAGTTCATTTTTAGTTTTTTTGCATTCTTTATTTTGTTAACCTAGCAAAAGAGAGAAAATGTACCAATATAACCTATTCACTGTTATATACAATTCATTTGTAATAATAGATGGGTTATATTTATTGGATTTAACATTCATCATATAACCCGCATCGACTTAATCACATTAGATAATAGATGAACAATCGTACAAATGAATGCGGACAATGTACAGGTCATGCATGTAATCCTGAAGTACTAATGTCTTAAAAAGTTGCCCAATTTTCCTTTTGACCATGGGAGTAAATACAGGAAACCATATTTCAAGTTGTTCATATCCTGACATTTTCCATTAAAAAGGATGGATCCACATGTAGGACTTGAATCATCTCGCCTCTCCTATATGAAAGGTGTTTGCATTTGGTAAAAAGCAACTCATCTCTCCCTCTTTTGTTTTTTGAAAATTTAAAAATGGTATTATAAATACGAAAGTTGTAAAAACTTATATACAATCATGTATAAGGTTATCAAAATGAAATTAAAACAACCACTATTACTCTTCTAGAAAACCGTACTCATACGACACTAATTAAATCATCCATGTCATTCTATGTTCCTGGCTGATGCTCTCCTGCTTCCCTTTAGCCACCATTGTTTCTCTAATCAAATTGACTATGGACTCGGCAAGCTCATATTTTAGTTGCTCTTCATGCTTATAAATCCTCCTATTCCTCTCCCTCCATATATAATAAATGGCCATATGAAACGACGTCTTGATAATAAGACTATCCCGCTGCTGTATCTTGAAATACCGAATGATATCATTTAGCACTTCATTCCATTGGAAGGAGAACCTCAGAAGTCTTAGCAAATTTAGAATTCTACTCCACACCACTTTTGCATGTTGACATTCAAAAAACAAATGATCTCTACTCTCATTTACTTATTTACACAACACACATAAAGGGCGAAATTATCAAACCATCGTTCCTTCGTTCTCAACCTATTCAAGATAGTTAACCACAAGAAAATAGTTTATTTCGGACTTAATACTTGCTTCCATACGAGGTCCGCCTACGGCACTGCTGTCAAAGATGCTCTCTCTATGGTATATGCTGATTTGTTCATGAAAACGCCGCTACTGTGGGCAGCCCAAGTAACCGTATCAGCACTATTATTCAATTGCATTCCACCAATGTATGAGTCTAGCACATCACAAAATTTGACATTGGTCCTTCTTGTCCTCTCCTGGAAAATCCAGCCTACTGTTGCCTCCTTCGGAATTGTATTTCTTAAAGGAACTCATCTCTCTCTCTCTCTCTCTCTCTCTAAATACTTTCTCAATTTACATTAAGTTTTTTATTTGCCTGTCTATGCTGGATATACTTTTAGACTCCATTTTATTCGTCTTGGAGTTCAAAGATCAAAACTATTAAACGACATCATCAACAAGAGATGATGGATTTTATCAATATCACCTTGCTTTATATTGCACTTGTAATATGATTGAAACTCGGCATCCACTCGTACGCATATTGTACCAGAACTGTAACTGATGGTGGGTATAGTCAACTTGGTGAATTTAATGGGCTAACATTTCCATAAATAAAAGCCCAAAATGTTGGGCTTGACATAACATGGACGGTGTCATTTATTTGTCTTCTTAACATGGTATGGTTACTCTGTATCCAATCTCAAGTGGGAAAATAAGCTCAACGAACTACGAGCTGGATTGGTAAACAGCATTACAAAGGTCAGACCAATGCGTACGAGAGACGTCGTCCTAGGCCAAGAATGGTCAGAAAAAGCCGAAAACGAAATGTGTAAATGTCAATAGAATCCCACCAAAGACAAAGCCATCGTGTTTGCCTGGTTGTGCTAAGAGTTTCCATCTGCGAACGGAATCTCATTCCATTTGGAGAGCATTTAATTTGCTTGGACCATAACAATGGTAACACCAGAGACGGTTGCTTGTGATTGGTTTCATCGTTTATAGGTGTAAGTAATTAATTATCTAAAAACATTAAGAGCTGGAGACAGTCTAGCAGAGCGTTAAGTAACAACACGGAATGTGTTACTTATATTAAAAGCAATTTTTCTGAATCGGACGATGTTCTCCAGGGCCTCGTACTAGCATGAACGGTGCGCTGAGACTGAGAATGGTTTAAAAAATGGAAGGTTGTATTAACTCTCACGAACGACCAAGCGTAGATCATTTAAATCTATGGAAATTGTTCTTGTAAATTTTTATTTTTTTTTGGGGTTTAATGAAGGACTGAAACTTTGGAGAAACTATAAAATTACATTATAAATTAGGCAGCCTAGTTTGAACTTTGATGGTGGTAGAAATCAAGGTAGCATCTCCGGTTCGTCCGCTGCACCTGTCCTGAGAAACGTTTTGACTGGCAAGTAGTTATTTAAGCAGTCAAATGTAAACAAGAGTTGTAAATGTAATGCGGCCTCGGAAAAATAGAAAAAAGCAGATGATGGCATGGCATCATCTGTGGACTTTTTAAATTTTCCCTTCATTAAATGCTGGATCAATTAATTTCTTGTCTTTTCTCATTGGCAAATGTGAGAGTTAACATGAGCGTTAGGCCGAAGACGCGGGGAACTAGTGGACTCCGAAGTAGTAGTAGAAGTCCTCCTTTGAGTCTTTCAACTCTGTTGCTTTCTAATAGTAGTCGCATCATTTATATTATATACTAATTAGAGGTAAAACTAATAAATAAGATAAAAATTTAAGATTTAAAAGATTTAACTCATATTAATTAATTAATTAATTAATTTTTAACAACAAAAATTATTATATTAAATTAAAGTAGAAAAATAAAAACTTTACTGGAAAATTAAATAATTCAAAATTTTTACTATTAAACCAGTTAAATTGGTATATGGATTTACAGATTTTATGTATCAGTTAGATTTTACACTTAATTGTTGTTAAGGATATAAATTAAACTATCCTATTATTTAATTTTTAAAATCATTAATTTGTTAAATATTTTATATAACAATATATTAATAAATTATTATATATTTTTAAAATACGTTTAATAAGTTTTTAAAACAATAATTACATTTTTATTGTTATAAAAAATTTAAAAAACAAAACATCTGTAAGGAAACAATTATCTTTTATAGGAATGAAAAAAATTTAAGTCTTAAAATAAAAGTAAGGAATTCTATTTTAATTTTCTCTACATTACTATATTTTAATTATATCATTTAAATTAAAATAATGAGTTGAGAATCATATATCTTACTGCACTTCCGATTCATTTTAAGCATAAACAATATGCCCATGGAAATCCTTTCTTGAACGCGAGTTCACATTGACAATTTCATTTTAGACTCTTATTCTTTTACTTTTATCATTGCTTTTCGTGCACGATTCCTATCTATTTTTATTCTTACTTGTAGGCCTGAGAAAACTTGGACTGGTGTCGTATCAATTAATAGACTAGCCAAGTCTAATTGTCCCTGTAAATCTTTTTACCCTTGAATGAAAAGATGGATAATTGCCGTGCATGACCTTCGCTTTTATGAATCATGATGGGTAGATGTCAATATGTCGCATTTGAAAGTTACATTTCCTCTCTCTATGCCATTTCCATCTCCGCAAACAATACATGCATAACAATTTTCAATTATTTTCCACTTTTCTGTTCTCATAATTACTGCAGGAAATCAGTGAGATCAATTTGACGCCGCATACATACTAAAGGGTCAAAGAAAGAAAGAGATCACTTCACACCAACCCCATCCCATTGTTTCCACCATATAATGTTATAATCCTCCTAACCCAGCATTATAACTTCATCAATATATGTAAACAGTAAGTTTTACGGTCTAAAATACCAAGATTATAATGGGAAAATGGATCTAAGCTCCGCTAACAGATATTTTCTCCATCAATAAACAACGAGTTTAAAGTATCTCTAATATAATTAATACTCACTGACTCCACTCGAGATGTACGGTAGAACGGCCAATCATGAGAATTCCGTAGTGCTAAGCAAATAGGCCATCTGTGGATTTGGCCGTTGGCTCATATCTTGTCGGGTGCCATTTACTTTCCAACTTGGGCCCCAACAATAATTCGCCATTTCTTGTATAATTCTATTGAACATGAATGGATGGTCGAGTAGATTAGACGATATATTCTGATTATTTACGTGGGATCCATTTACCATGTCCTTCTTATATTTTCTCAGATTCACTCTTTTTTTTTATGAGGTATATTATATTTTCGGTTTCTTCGGTGATTTATTCCTCTAAAGGACTTCAATGAAGAGGGTAATTGATGAAATCTTCTTCTTAAAAAGATGCAACTTTTATCAATGATACTGATGACATAACGTGGGTCATAATCAAATCTATTTTCTAGAACGGACAAAGTAGAAAGTGACTTGCAACAATCAAACCATAAAAGCCAAGTCACAGGAAAACCGTACCAAAATGCTGCAGACTATACCCAATATTAGCAGGAGGGGACTGGGGAGGGTTAAAACCTGCCATAAAAATTAACCTTCGAGGTGCCATAGATTTTGACAAAAAGAAGGCAAACCATTTTTAGTTGAAGTTTGGTACAAAAGACCGGTTCACGTAATCCAAATGGACCCTTTCTTCCCAAGCCAACCACAAAATACACGTAGGGTAGACGTGATTATGTTGTCTTTGGTTGTTTCTTTTGTTTTTGTGGCAAGTTCACGTAAGCAAAATCTTACGGTAAAACATAGGAAGTAAGAAGCCGGCCGGCCTTTCACATTGTACTGTCCTTTCACATTGTAGTGGTCCTTTTGGTTTATTGTGACATTTATCCGCATAATACATACCCACATAGATCCTATAAATGTTAAAAGCACAATCTCAGACTCTCAAACCAACACAAAACCAACGTTGTTTTCACGGAAAATAATTGGCAAGAAAAGAGAAATCTCAACTAAACAACAGCTGCACCTACCAACCCACAAACTACCCTCCCTCTATCTCTCTGACTCCGGCACACGTTCGGCTAACAAGATTGTGACACGTGGCGAAATATCACACAACTGGATCCCTCTTAATTTCATGGCTTCTCTCAACGCATCACGACCTCCACCACCTCAACTGCCGTCACTCGGTGTACCCATTTTCTTTATTGATAATAAATTGGAGTAATATTGACTGTGACTTGATGTAAAAGGCAATTTAACAAAAGACTGCTCAATAATTATTTGCCAAGGAGATAGGATTCTCATAAAAACTCTATCTTGACCCCAGAAAAGAACTGCAAATAGTTATAGTATTATTTTCATCCTTTATTTATATCTTCTCTTTTGCTCTCTCTCTCTCTCTGGTTGTTAGGGGAGAGCTCTGTTTTCAGCCCTTCTTTTTCTGAGGTTCCTTCTCATTAGAGCTCCTGTGAATATCTGTACGTGTTGAAGATGGTCATTTTTTGAGCTTGTAACAGACAGATATGGGGGGTTGTGCTTCAAGACCCGAGTCTTGTGTTGGTGGAAGATTGAGGTCTTCGAAGAGGAAAGCACGCAAGATAAGGAAAAGCATTAAGAGGAGGGTGCCGTCTAGATTGTATGATGGATCATTGGATAAGTCTGATAAGATTGTTGTCCCATCTGATCAACTGTCTGCCATCCCCAACCCCACTTTCCAAGGTCTGTCTTACTGCCCGTGTTTGTGTTTCTGCACCTCTCTGTTACTGACATATTCTTTTATGAACCAAAATTTTATTTTTTCAGCAACAAAGTTGTTACCTTTGCTTTCTTTCTTTCTTCTTTTTTTTTTTTCCCAGGATAAGTGGTTTTGAGTTAAAATTTTACTGGGTTTTAAGCGTTAATGAAATTTGTTGGTTTTTTCACATATCCGTGTCCTAAAGGATTCTTAGTTTGGATGTTGACTACTTGTTATTCGGATTTTGGTAACGATGTTGGGTGGTTCATCTGCCTTTCCGTGAAGTGTAGGCAAATGACTATTCTTTTCTACCATGAATGCGTTATTGGCAAATGTGATGGTAAAAGATTGTTCTTGATTTGAAGCAAGGTACTGGCACATATGTTAGTAACTGAACAAACTCCGCAACTGAATTTCCCTCGAAGAAAGGTATCCTTTAACTGTTAATTATGAATAGACGCTCAATCACGTTAAGAAACGATAGAAGTTATAAAACAGTTGACATTTTTCTTAGTAATTGGATATATTTGCGTGAATGTTGTTCATGGATAGCGTATTTGCCACAAATTTTAAATGCTTGAAAAGGCTGCTTGCGTGCTTTCATGTAATTGATACTACGCGGGCTGCAACATTTGTTAATTCGTGGTTGGAATTCGGTCGGAGATAGTTTAGATTCAAGCGAATTTAGTTGGCTCTGTTACTGCGGTTGTTGTTGAGAAGCACAAAGCGCAGCATATTTGGAGCTTCCAGTACCCATTCTCAATGGTGTTCTGCTGGTTAGTGCCGCATGTAATTATGGCTCTGGAGGAGATGGGAAAGATGGTTATTGATGACTTTCAATTCCAAAACCATATTCACCTTTGTTTAAAACTTTTTTTGTGACTAGTTGGAATTTAATACATAAGTAGATTTTTCAAGCTATTGGTGTAAATTTTAATTGTTTTTGTGAATGTTGCATGTGGTATCCACTGGAAAGAGAAGATGAGTCTTATGCTCATCAACGCATTCTGTATAATGCAGATTTTTAATGAATAGTGGTTCGTTGATGATTACATATTTTTAGGCAATGTACATTTGTCCTGTGAATAAGCTCCAGATGATTCATGAGTGGCTGAAACTTGTTTTAACAGATAATATCTTTCCTTTTTGAATGCTACACTTCCTCTACAATATTTTTGCGTATACATCATGCTTCAAAATAATTGTTCTCTCTCTCCAAAGCTCGCTCATATAGCAGTTTAAATTGTAGACGATATCTGAATCCAGTTTGAAAAGTGGTTCAGTTGCTTATTTGTAGACTTTTGTTGAGATAGAAACTTGTTTTGCTTGGTGTTTGACTAGCACAAGTGGCAATATGTTTTTTCTAATTTTTCCATTACATCAGCTGCAACAGTATATTTAGTATTTTCTTTTTCATTATCAAGCATGCACTCCTGACTTTGTTTACATGCAATGGCTGCAGGAAGTAAAGAGGAGGCATGGTATGATTCATATGCAATATGGGAATCTGACTGTGAGGAAGAATTTCAAAGTGTTCAAGATGGTATGATACATTTGGAGAATCTTATTACTTTTTATCATGATATATGCTTTTCATATCTTGTGAATTAACTGAAGAGAATTAACTAAAGAACCTTGTTTGCAGATGCCTTATCTCTAAATGGTTTTGAAGGTGCATCGATATCAAGTATTGCATCTAGCAGGGAAGCTAATGATGGAGACAATAATCCCGTGCAGCAGTCTTCTTCAACCAACCAGATACACAAGACTACGGATCATTCTGCAAGTGAGGTTGGTAAGCAGTTGAATAATCTGGCAGTTTCCAACTCTGATTCTGTTGATTCACTGTCAAAATGTGATGGACCATCGAGCGAAGTAAAGCAACCTGTGTTCCTTGATGAAATTTCCTCCTCTGTTGATGAAAGTACTGGTAAGGAGGAAGGAATATTAGATAATTGTGGAATTCTTCCAGGCAATTGTTTGCCTTGTCTTGCTTCTACAGTGCCATCCATTGAAAAGAGAAGATCTTTAAGCTCCAGTCCTCCTAGTGCAAGGAAAAAGTCTGCCTTAAAACTGTCTTTCAAATGGAAGGAAGGGCATGCCAATAATCCACTGTGTGAGTATCATTGCTCTTAGCTTCAAAGTTGTGGAGTTTCTGAAGTGCAAACAGAAATAATCAGTTCTTGAGCACATTGTTATTATTTGCGTTTATTCTTTAGGTATCAATTCATAGTATCTGTAATTTTAACCTACTAGCGTTAGTTCTGCTGTTTGCAGAATAACAGAATGATTTGTGTCAATCACTACATGATTTGGCTTATATGCATTATGACTTTTCTGTAACATGGTAAATCCATAAATCTCCAAGGAATTGAAATTTTGAATATAAGCTAAAAATAGTTTTTCAGAAATTCACAGCTGATTCATGCCGACTGCATTTATTTGAGAGATGAAACTTCTCGGACTTTTTAGCCTGGATTTTACGAGAACCAATAATCATCCATAGTTCAGAGGAACAAACTCTTGCAGATTCTATTATACAATTCCAGTATTCATTTCAGATTTGAAAACTTATGTTGCCTGGTAGTTAGTTGATTTAATTTGGTTGCATTATCTGGTTTCAGTTTCTTCAAAGATGATTCTGCACAGACCAGTTGCAGGTTCCCAAGTCCCTTTTTGCCCCGTTGATAAGAAAATGCTTGATTGTTGGTCAATTATTGAGCCATGTAGTTTTAAAGTTCGGGGTCAAAATTATTTCAGGTATGTGTATAAAATGATGGAATTAAATATTGTTAAATATGCATAAAAATGCATCTTATGATTGAATTGGTGCACTTTGGCAAATCATTGCTAGATTTGTTTTCTTACAGCTTTTTGTTTCTTTTATTATGTTCCATGGCAGGGACAAGAAGAAGGATTTTGCTCCTAACTATTCTGCATATTATCCATTTGGTGTGGATGTATTTTTAAGTCCGCGAAAAATTGATCATATTGCTCAGTTTGTGGAACTCCCAGCTACTAATAATACATCTGGGAAGCTCCCTCCTATTCTTGTTGTAAATGTTCAGGTATCATTTTCGTTTTCACTCTCTATAAAATTGTGATATATCTACTGTTTTAGTGATGATAATATCTTGAAAGAGGAAGAATCCTTTTTCTTCCATTTTTCCCTCGTATAACTCTCCTATGCTTGTTCTTGTTGGTTCTACAGATTCCTTTATATCCTGCTGCAATTTTTCAGAGTGAAGCTGATGGAGAAGGAATGAGTATTGTTTTGTATTTTAAACTTTCTGATAGTTATGCAAAGGAACTTCCGGACCACTTTCAAGAAAGTATCAGAGTAATATGAATCCTATACTGATTTCCTTATTATCTTTAGTTAAGAAATCCATGAAATTTTGGGGGTGCTACAAATTGTGATATACTGCAGTGGAACTCATTTTGGTCAATTGAAACGCATTTCTTAAACAGCGGTTAATTGATGATGAAGTTGAAAAAGTCAAAGGATTTCCTATAGATGCAATTGTGCCCTTTCGAGAAAGGTTGAAGATATTGGGCCGTGTTGTAAATTTAGAAGATCTTCATTTAAGTGCTGCAGAGAGGAAACTTATGCAGGCTTACAATGAAAAACCTGTTCTTTCACGCCCCCAACATGAATTTTACTTGGTAAGGTTGCGTTCAAATGCTTAATTTGATTGTATGAAAGTCCATTGGTTCTTCGATTTTAACTTGAGTCAATAGGACTAGGTGGATAATCTTAATTATGTGAAGAAAAATGCTGCTTCTGCAGTCTCATTAAGTGGCATGATCTGTTGGAAGCTATTTCAAGGAAATATATTGCGTTGGCAAAGAGATAACTACAATTTCCTTGTTACTGACAGCTGCCTTTCCACAGGCAGAAAACTACTTTGAGATTGACATAGATATGCATAGATTTAGTTACATCTCAAGGAAAGGCTTTGAAGCATTCTTCGACAGACTTAAGATATGTGTATTGGATGTTGGCCTTACAATTCAGGTTAGTCAATCGCCAAGCTTGTTTTCTGCATTTTGTTAAAATATAATCCTGTCATGAATTAGATTTTTCGTCCAAATCTGAATTGCTTGTTTTATGGTAAGGCTTGAAATATTCATAACTATGTCTTAAAACAGGGGAACAAAGCAGAAGAGTTACCGGAGCAGCTCTTATGTTGCCTAAGGTTAAATGGAATTGACCACTTGAATTACCATCTACTGGGGATGAACCAAGATTCTTGCGAATTCATTAGTGCTTGAAGATGTAAGGATTGTGATCCAATAAAGGGTAATTACAGAAAAGAAAATAGTTGCTGTCCAGAAATGACAAAACATAAAATTCACGCGATACTTTGCTACCAAATTCCAACAGGATGAAATTGACACGACTCGTGTACTTTTCTAATCTCACCACTATTTCTGTTCCTAAAATCTTAACTAATCATTTCCCGTAAGGTAGTATGTAGCTGGTGTAGGTTTGTACAGCACTTCACATTCGGAACAGAAATTCAGCCCTTGCAGGGATTAAGGGACTTTCCACGTAAGTCTTTGTTTCCAGCATAAGAACGCGTTGGGAATTTCCCCAATCATAAGATTATCTAAGCAAAGTTCCTTCAGCTTTTGCAGCCAGTTGTTATTTTAAATTGGAAATGGTTTTTCTGCAGCATCAGCTTTTCTATTTACCAGAGCCTCGACGAAACATCAAACATGTATATTCTTGCTCAAATCCCCTATATTCACAATGATACTAATGTTCTTGAAACACTGACAAATGGATATCCTGCAGTCTATTTTGTACTCCCACACCAAGTTATACGGTACCTGAGAGCACATTACCAGAAAGGTAGACGTATGGGAAGGAAAAAAACATCATGAAATTCAGTTCCAAACTCGAAAACTTTATGTGCGGGACCTGTTAGCTTTGTTGGTTAGGTTTACATTATTTACAAAGGTGGAGAAGAGTATAGACTTTTCTCTATTTTATAAGTATTGTATAAAAGTGATTCTACAAGATTTAAGGATAATAATCATGTCTTTCAATCCAAAATTTTGTAATACCTTTCCACTATTATATATAATTTATCAAGGTGGATAAAATGCTACTGAACGATCATGTAATTCACTTCCATTAATATAAATAAAATTTACTTGTCACATTTTAGAGCATTTATATTTGAATAGCTTAGATTTTCAAATTAGAAAAAAAAAAAACCTAGATTGAAGATTTTAAGACTTTGGAAAAAAAAAACCCTTAAATTCAATTTGCATGAAACCCTGTAATTTTGGGTGGGTTAGTATAATTAAGTCATGAAGTTGGTCAGTAAATGCACCAAAGTGGATTGTTAATCAATTTTATGACATTGATTATATTATGATTCATATGAATAAGTAACGATATTCGTTAATAATTGCACCAAAGTGAGTTGTTAAATGATTTCATAATTTTATTGTGATTAAATCTTTTTGTATGTTTCTTATGAGTTTGATAGTTGTGGCTACTTTTGCTACGCATTTTTTTGCCTTTTGTTTTTCCTAGATACGCTCATTAGTCAATCAAAGGTCAATTGGATGGTGTGTCTAACCAAATGATAGATCGATCAGATAAAGCTAGTCCAAATTTATTTTTCATGAATTTCATAATTTAGGCTAACTTCATCCTTTTAATCACTTTTCAAACATTTTTTTCTCTCAACATAATATTGTTACTTGCCTACATGAGTTAATTATGCATAAGTTTGGTGAGATAGTATAATGATTAATGAGTATAATTTTGATTTATGAATTATTGTCTACCCAATGGGACAATAATTTGTAATATCATTTCTTACTCAATTTATCAAAATTCTTATTTATATTTATTCTATTCGATAGCGAATTTGTGTAGATTTTATGTTTTGTTTCGTCTCTTATGAGATATCCCTTGCTTGTTAATCCAGTGAATCAAATAGTAATGAATATCTAAATGTGTCCAATTGAGACCTTAACTAAGAATAACTTTAAGGCTTGGAAGAGTTATGTAGAGTTAGCCATAGGTTTGGCATATTTGGATATGACTCTTGTTAAAGATGAGTATATGCTTATGACACCAAAGACCATGATAGAGTAAAGGTTCATTTCTAAAAATAGGAAAGATCGAATAGGCTGAGTATCATGGTTATGAAGAAGTCTATATTATGATTCTTTAAGGGTGGATTATTGATTGAAAATAATGCAAAGAGGTTCGCTTTCAGGGAAAAGTTCACAAAGTATGAGAAATCTGAAGCTAAGCAACTAATATATAGGTTAATTTCACTATAGTATGAAGAACATTAGGATTAGAACTTACATAATGAGGATGCAGAATATATCCAATAAGTTAAATAGGTTTCATGTCTCGATATCAAACTCATTCGTTATCCATTAGGTATTGAATTTTTTACCATCCAACTTTAGTTCCTTAAAGATAATTTACAATGTTAGGTTGGAGGTTTACATGGTAAGTAAATTAATCTCAACTTGTGTCTAAGAAGAGGAAAGGATAAAGCATGAGAGGATGATGCAGTGAAGTTGGTGTTTGAATCGTTTAAAGCTAAAGGGAATTATGAGAAACCCAAAAAAAGAAGTGGAAAAAGAATAAGTGTAAAAAGGATGGGAAAAAAATCAATGTACCAACTAGTGGGGCAAAAAAGAAGAATGTTAATTGTTAGCATTGTGATAAGCACTTGAACAAGAATTGTTATAAGTATAAAACTTCTGTACTAAAGAAAGAAAGCAAATTTGATAGCCTTGAGATTTTAGTTAACTTTGAGCATCTTCAATAAATGTAACACCAAATAGTTAGTGATTAAATATTGCTTCTTCTATTCATATTTATAATACAAATCAAGAAATAAAGAAAGAAATTAGGAGCCTTGTGAAAGAGAGGAGAACATGTTTATAGGAAATGGAGTCAAAATGGAAGTAGAGTACATTAAAGATGTGGAAATGTAATTTAGATTAAAGGGCAACATAATGTTGAATAAAGTATATGTACGTTCTAGGAGATGTATTTTAATTTTAATTTTAGATTTGATGATGTTACATATACTTTGCATTTTAACAATAAGATGGTTTTAATATCCCTTAATTCTATTGTCATTGATAAATGTTTATTGAATGATTTTCGTTATTGTTTGGATTTGATGGATCATAATAATTGATTATGAATGTTGAAAAGCAAGGAACTAAAAGGTGTTTAACAAAGTAGAAATCATTCATTTTATAATGTAAGAGATTTGGTCATATTTTAAATGAAGAGGTTGATCAATGATAAGACCCTCCCCAATTTAATTTTTGATGTTATTAGTAGTGCCTATATTGATCATATTAAAGGTAAACTCACAAAAAGTATTAAGAAAGGTACTATGAGCACGAGTGAGGGTTTAAAGATTATTCACACAAATATAAGTGGACCTTTAAACCCACTGTTAATGCAAAAAATATATTTATAACTTTCATTAATGAATACTCTTGATATGATTGTGTGTATCTAATTAATAATAGGCCTGAGGCCTTAACAAATTTAAAAAATTTTAAGATGGAGGTTGAGAAGCAACTTAATAGATCTTAATCATTGTCATATCAAACCATAGTGGAGAGTACTATAGTAAACATAGAGACTTTAGGCCAAGAGAAAGGACCTTTTACTAATTTTCTAGAGGGTTATGATATAGTTATATACATTAGACTATGTACATTTAAGAATATTGGAGTAGTAGAAAGGTGTAATCACATATTGAAGGACATAGTGAGGAGCAAGATAGCGAGTTCAAAGTTTTCTGAGTATTTTTAGGAGAAGACACTAAAGAAAATGCTTTACATCTTGAACCGCAATTCAAGTCAGCCAGTTCCTAAAACTCTTTTGAGTTGTAGATGGGTAAGAATCATAGTTTGAATTCTTTGAAGTTTTGAGGAAGTCTAGTTAAGATAAAGATTTATAACCTACTATAAAAGAATTTGGATCTTAGGACAAATCTTCAAGATTTGAAAGGCTACATATTTTTTTTCCTAATTATGGTACCAAAATTGAAGAGTTATTGACTGTAAAATTTTTAGAGAATGATGTAGTAAATGTGTCAATAGATGAAGCAGTTAAGGTGCCTGGGCTAGTAAAAATACACATTTTTTTAGTTTATAAGATAGCTGTTGAGGTACTTTTAAAGGCATGTATTGATGATCTAAATGGAATTTTAGATCTCAATGTTAAAGTTGGTGCAAATACTATTGAGCATATTGTGGTAGACACTAAACTTAATCCTATAACACCATTGAGATCCTTATAAAGAGATAGGAGGTGAAATTCCTAAGTTATGAATATTTCGCAGACTTTCTGAAATTATTTTGCACACAAGAAAAGTAAAATCTTACGAAAGCTAAGTAACAAAGATACCGACATTTGTTAATGCAGTTCGGCACACTTTGCCTACGACTGCAGGGCCCTCACCCAGATTAACCACTTTCACTGTAGTTCGCAACGATTACAAAAAATTGATTTAATCCCTTACAGCTCAATCTATGCAACCAACCTATAGCCTAACTACCCGTGAAAGACTTTCACGCCCAATAACACGACCGACTTGTGTTAACATCGTCAGAGAATTTTCTAACTGTTTTTTTTTTACTCAAAAGCAAAAGCAAATAAAACAGACAAACAATGAATTCCAGATCTGAAATTGTTCACTGATATAAAGAATATCGTCACTGCATTAAGTCAATAACTCATCATCCACATAATATACTCAGTGCCGCAACTTACAGTCAACTTCAAGGACCCAGAAAAAATTCAGCAACTCCACATCATACGTATACTGCTTGTAGGAGATAAAAACAGAATGGAAAGAAGCTGCTTGGAGACGCACACGTAAAAGCTCAACAGGGAATAATCAAATAGAACAGCAGCCCCTCGTTAACATCCACAGTCCCACCTTTATTTTTTTCAAGTAACAAAACCTAATGTACGCAGTCAAATAACATCGACCTCATGGACACGTCACTCTATCTTCCACTTTAACCATGCATTGTCAATATCCAAAATGCAATCTCCAATAAAAATGCCAAAAATAAAGATAGGATATATTTAGAATAAATCCTAACAATCTCCCCCTTTTTTGGCATTTGTTGTCTCAACGTTTAAACCAGCACATAAGTGGCAGTAATTGAACAGCTAAAGACATATGAGGTGTTGATACTCCCCCTCAGTCAAGTACCTATAGCACCACGAGCGAACGCCAAACAAAATCCAACCAAACCGGCAACAAGCAAGAAACATAAGCTAGTAATGGTTTCCTCTCCCCCTTTGAGACAAGAGATGACAAAAAGGTATTTAAGGAGCACCTGGAGACTGAAGGACTTGACGCTTCAACTGACGAACGGCTTCAGTTGTAGCTTGCAAACACCTTCAATGCGCTCAAGATCAGAAAACAAAGCAGCATTGGGATTGACGGCAAAGGGACCCGATGCATCCGAAGGACCCGAGGCAACATATGGAAAATCCACCATGCGTGGTTGGTTAAAAATCCTTGGAGAAATGTTCATTAGAGGAACAGTTTCCAAGATACTCGATTCAAGCCTAAGGACTCCATTGGAATACAAATATTGTGAGATTAAACAGGGAAAATACAATAGGGAGTGAGGCTTACTCTCAATAGCCAGCATGGAGTCGATAATGTGACGGCCAAGATTGAAGCGAACTCCCATTCCGATCATGAGTACTTGGCATCCAGTTGGATACTGTCAACTTGAACAGAACAAAGTATTTCTGAGTAAGTATTGAAGATCGAAGAGCAGAAGTCGACAGCCAAGTATGAAGTTTACCACCAGTTAAGAATGTGGCAATTTGATCGGTTGAAATGTCCCACTCATCATCATATGGAGAATCATCAATCATATTGTCAAATCTCAAAAACTCATTTAGCCGAATTGCATTAAA
>JANZXR010000003.1:11919342-11947603 GCA_027575705.1 Erythroxylum echinodendron
GATGTATGTGTTATGTGAATTATGGTTTATGTGATTGGGTGAGCCATCGATGATGGTCACTCATTGAGTTCGCAAAATTCACCCAAAATTTTTAACTATTTTTCAGGATTAGAAGAATACCCTGTAAGGCCAACGGGAGTATACCTACAACAGACAAGTGAAGTATTGAGGTCGGGATCAGTTCAAGTCTGCGTTAGTGTTTTTTTATTTTTGTATAAAATTGTGTATTATGAACTTTTGTACAAATGATTCTGTCTTTTTTAAAGTCAAACTAACTTAAGTGCTTTGTATTTGTGGAAAGGCCCGAATGGCTATTGAAATTTTGTGCTAATTGAAAATGATGATGAATGAATGTGGGGTCAATTTGAGTATGTATTCCGCATGTTATGTTATAAAAAAAATTTATGCCGATTTCTGAGTGATTGAGTGCTCGTAGCACACCACCCTCGTGGGGCACGAGTTCGGACATCACCCATCGATGTCGGGTTCGGGTCTTGCAAGAATGAGGTGCTACAGTTTGGCAGCAGCCTATGTGTGGCTACTACTTTGATTCTTCTTCTTTTTTTTTTTTAATGTATGGTGGGTTCCTCATATGGGAGGAACCCACCTAACACAAGATTCAATACATTGAACAATACCTTCACATATTTAGTTTTGTTCAACACCCAGATAGCATACAATAAGAACCAGAATAATCAACAATTTGGTGGCAAGGTTAATGCAGAGATAAACGCACACATGAAAAGTAAATGAGTTACCAGATAATGCATCTGAAAAAGATCTAAAACAGAAAAATCGAATCTTTATAAACTTAAACCAAGAGTAAATTTTCACCTTGCCATTGATAATTAGCCAAACGGTCCTTAGCATTGTTGTTTCGAGAACTTGAGCCAAAGTGAAAACCTTTCCTTCACCAATCTGGTTCCTGCATCGAATCTTCCCTTGGCTATGAACGAAAGATATAAAGGAAAAACGAGTGAAGTTAGGCTTGACAGGTAAGGAAATGAGTCTGCTTCCAAACATGTAAGTGTAGAAATCTGACTGTGATTAAATTAAGGGTAGCGGAAAACAAAATTTTTTACGAATTTCGAGTAAATTCTGATAATTGAATAAACTTGAATAAAACACAAAATAAATTAGAAATTGTACCTTATTCGTCTTCCAATTGAAAAATCTTTGAAACTTTTCTGATTGATCAATCACGAGCTGTTCAAATGTTCAACTTCTAATGATATCTATAGAGCAATTCTTAAGACTGATTTGAGAGGAAGAAGACAAAAGTGCTAGCTTCTAAAATGCTCTTCCCTTTTTAAATAGAAAAATCACGAGGGTCTTTAATTAAAATTAAATTTCTTTAATTATAATTAAAATCAAATTCTAATTTCAATTAATTTAATTTTAATAAAATCAAATATCTCATATTTATTCCCCAAAGTTTTTCAAACTTATAATTAAGTCCAACTTAACTAAATTGATTTTTCTTTCACAAATTACTCTTTGATATGTGACCCATTAGGTTTTTAATAAATTAGCAATTATTATAAATTACAATTTTAATTCACAATTAGAATTAGATAAATTAAAACTTATTTTAATTTACCTTTAATTTGTCGATTAAATAATTCATAACCATAAATCATAATTAACGTCTATCAACATGTCATGATTACTCAAATATTAGAAATGTCAAAGTGATTGACTTAACCTGTCCATGTATGACTATGATATATAATTAATCCTTTCGTCATTCAATATTCTAATTAGACAAAATATGGATACAGTGTCTACTCCTATCTTCCAATCATGTCTATTTTTGCTAATTAGTAATTGATTTATAATTGAAATTTGGAAAACACCTTTTTAAATATCAACTCACTATGGCCAAAGAATTTTATAAATTATTACTAATCAATAACCGTAGAATATTCTCTTTAATTATTTAGAGTGACGAATCCTATATTGACTTATTCAACTATCTCCATATGATTCATACTGTATCCAATTACTACACGATTTATAAGTAGCATCAAAATATAATAATTCACACACGAGATACCTTAGTAATCTCAAGTCTGATGATTAATTATACAACCATCATTATGAGATAATCTATAGAAAAATAAGTAATATTCCATTCGGAATTCTCATTATCAGGTCAGTTCAGTGATTTATTCTCTAATAATCACCCAGACATTAATTTAAGTATCTTCATACTTTAATTTATGAGATCAATCACTTTCTTTATAAGAAATAAACATAATGTGTGTTAATTTTACCATTTCAATAATATCCCGTCTTGATGAAACTACAATTAGGAATATTTAGAAATAACACATAAGTATAAATTGAATTTTGTAATTATAATCTCATCATAATTTCAATTATACAATAATTATTCCAAAGATTTTACCTTTAATATTAAAACATAAAATATTAATTAAATAAATACATAAAAATAAATAATTTTTTTATTAATTAAAATAATTTCATACATTAAACGAAAAGTTATACCACCTTGTAAGTACAAATATTGAAGAAAGCTAAAGTCATTAAGTTCTAAGCGTATGTGAGTGTTAATGGATAGGAGGTAACGTTAAGTGGCCTAATGACTTCAGCTCTTCCTTTAAGGCTCTCCTTTACAGGAGGTCTTGAGTTCGAGTCACGCTAAAGGAGGAGAAATGAGAAATTTGTCCTATTGATGATCCTCTAGCCCCCTGGGCACAGCTCCTTGATCGGATCAATTACGGACACCTCGTTTCTAGCGGCAGTGTGGGAGTTGAAACTACTAGGGAACCCGAGGGCTGCTGGGAACCTGATGCTGAGTAGGGGGCCAGCGATCAATCAGCAGTTGACCAATCAAGTATGTGACGACTCCTTGTGCGCAGAAGTGTACAGGCTACGTAGGAACCTGAGAGATCTTGGAGTTCCAGATTTACATCCTCTAGGGTTCTTGGAGTGGGGTCTTAGAGGCTTAGGATTAGTCCGACTAAACTGAGATGCCTAATGTAATAAAAAAAAATTTATTTGGTACATGACAAGTGAGCTAAATTCCAAGGATGAACACTCTCATCGAACGAGAACTCGAAAACTTTCTTGGGATGGCCACCTGAAGAAAGCTGAATTGAAGCAAAAATAAATATCTAATTCCAAACAATTCCATTTCTGTTAAATCATCATATATGTCACAACTATAAACAGTTGAGTTACATTACAACTGTACTTCTGTTGCAGTTGGAAGTTAAGTTTAATTTCAAATCTTAGATCCCGAACGAATAAAGAGGGAGAACATGAAAAAAAATGATAGTTGTTCTTTTGTCATCGTAAAGTTATAAAATAAATTTTTTATAAAAAAATAAAAAATGTCACTTGTATTAATGATCTTGCTTATATCTTCGCAAAGTGAGAAATTTTGTTCACTTTAGATTCCGAACTAGTATGGAAAATAATAATGAAATGGGATGTGCACTAAACTCCAAATATGGCATAAAAATTATAAATTAAAAAGGTTAAAACCATATAAGTATTTAACTTAACTAAATATTTTTAAACATAAAGATATAATTAATTAATTATTATTATACTTAAAAATAAAATTTTACGTTAATTTTATTAGTTATTCGGTAAAATTTTAATTTTAATTATAATAAATAATTAAAATTTAATTATATCAGAATAATGATAAGAGTTGAATTTCTTAATATTACCTAAGCAAGGACTTGTTTGAAAAGATTTCAAAACTTATGAGGTCAAAGTAATGGTAAATGTAAAAAGGAAGGGGTAAATTCAAAATCAATAAGCTTGCTTTTGGCAAAAAATTTCTCTTTCTTGTTTTCTTGTCGGTCAAGTTGGGAATTACAATTCTCAACTTAATAGCAGCTGAGTCCCTTCCCCCTCTGTACATCACTCGCTTCTATCTAGGGTTTTTATAAAATTCCTCTGTTTCTGTAAAGAATTTCAATCGAACTAGGGGAACAAATCAATTCGCGAAATTGGGGTCTCTGCTGGTTAGGTTTTCTATTTGTTCCAAAGGGTTTCAGCAATGGCGGCGGTGACGGTGAGCTCTGCGGGTGGCTTGCTCGCGATGCTTAATGAAAGCCACCCTTCGCTTAAGCAACACGCTCTTTATAATCTCAATAACTATGTTGACCAGTTCTGGCCTGAGATCTCCACAAGCGTACCTATAATGTAAGTCTTTTTCATTCTCTGAAAAAACTCGTCTTTTTGTTCTGATCTCTTTTCTTGGTGAAGTAATTGGGAATACTTGCAGATGAAGTTATATGTTTGGATCTTTTTTTTGGTTTTGAATTCGAATGTACACTAGCTTGTTTTGCGGAATTCGAATAATATCGCATTGAATGGGCTATCTTTGGTTTCTTTCTTAGATGTGTGTGACTTTCTGCTTCTTGTTGTTCGAAATTTTAATTAGGTTTCTCTACTTCTTTTTTTTTTTTTTGTTATTTAGTGCAATCTCAGTATTGGAGTATCATATAAGCAGCATAGTTCATTTAATTGTTGAGAAGTGTAGTAAGAAATGGGAGTTGAAATGTTGTTTCATGTAGGTTTAAACTCTGAATTGCTAACCAATAATGTTGGCTAACTTACTTGAGATGACGTTGCATTGACTTTTTGATAATCAAACTGGACTGCGTAGTTCTATGTTGCTACACTAAGTGCTTGTATAGTTTAAACGTAAGTAGGAACTAATACTACAAAATTTAGAATACTTAGTTTTGGCTGATCTTCTCTGTTGATACTCAATTCAATATTTTATATACAATGTCTGAAAAGTAATGTGAATAGAGATTTGATTGTGTCCCTCTTTATTGGTGGTCTAATTTTGTGCTTCTTTCTTCAAAATTAACTTGAGTAATGTCATGGAGCAGCTTTATATGTCTTCAACTTGATGTTTGCTCCTTTTCCCTTTCAGAGAAAGTTTATACGAAGATGAGGAGTTTGATCAGCATCAAAGACAACTTGCTGCACTACTTGTTTCGAAGGTTACAACTGTTTTCTTTTCTTTCACCCCTGCTGCTCTCTCTCTCTTTTTTACACTGTTACAATGGAATAACGTAACTGTACATTGTATCCTTAGTTCATGGAAGTATGGCTTTATCTTTTTTTTTTCTTGAGTCAATAAAAAGCTTTAAAATAAGTTTCTGACTGTTGTGCCTAATAACAGCTGTAGTTTGTCATTATTTTTGTAAATAGGACTGGTAGATGCATGTGAGTGAGATTTCATGTAATGATAAGTGCTTAGTTGTGAATCTCGTTTTGTTGT
Source organism: Erythroxylum echinodendron (assembly GCA_027575705.1). NCBI lineage: Eukaryota > Viridiplantae > Streptophyta > Magnoliopsida > Malpighiales > Erythroxylaceae > Erythroxylum > Erythroxylum echinodendron. Next base: position 11,924,621 of record JANZXR010000003.1, read on the forward strand.
TAACCTTCAATGTCCAAAAAAAAACTATTGATGATGTCCTTTGTGTTTACTGAAAAAATCCAATTTAATTAAAATATAGGATGTGCTTGGAGGAATTGGGTCCTTTAGCCGTTTTGCTCTCTCTTTTCTATTCAACCATAGTAATCTTTTGTTTAACTGAATTCTTATTTCAGGTCTTTTATTACTTAGGTGAACTTAATGATTCATTATCGTATGCCCTTGGCGCTGGCTCCCTGTTTGATGTTTCTGAGGATTCTGATTATGTTAACACTCTTCTTGGTAAGCATTCTGATCACCTTGCATTGTTTCATAACATTGAGCATATGGATGTGATTGAGAGGCTTCAGAGTCTTGCTTACATTATGATGTAGAATGAACCGTGATATTCTGAAATATCAGCATGATTTTTCTCTTTCTATTCCATTGATTGCAATCCATTATTGTATAGTTTTGACTTTACTCTCTAATGACACATTGATATGATATACACAAGTTTCACAATAGATCTCTGAGTTACTGATGTGACAATTTTCTGTCTATTTCTTCAGCCAAGGCCATAGACGAGTATGCTAGTCTCAGGTCTAAGGCAGCTGAATCAGGTGATTCTACAAATGTCGACCCTAGGCTGGAGGCCATTGTAGAGAGAATGCTGGATAAGTATGCGATTGTGAACCCTCTAAGTTGTTATATTCTATGGTGCTCTTTGTTATCTTACCATTTTTTCTTTTAGGTGTATTGTGGATGGAAAATATCAACAGGCAATGGGAATTGCCATTGAATGCCGAAGGTTGGACAAACTTGAGGAAGCAATCACAAGGAGTGATAATGTTCATGGAAGCCTGTCCTATTGCGTTAATGTCTCTCATTCTTTTGTTAATCTTAGAGAGTACCGGCGTGAGGTAAGTATGTTATTTGGGCTAGCTCATCAACTTATTATTGGTATTTCTGCTGTACCCAGGGAATGAACTGATTAAATCTGCATGTTGCATGTGCATGGGTGTGGAAGTATCTTTGCAACCAAGTTTTTTCCTCATTTTCACTTTGTTGATGAAGTGTTAATGTTGTGACTAATTGATTGACTGTTAGGGTGTTCTGTGATATATTCTTCCTTTTGCAGGTCCTTCGTCTTATTGTTAATGTGTATCAAAAGTTGCCCTCTCCTGATTTTGTGAGCATATGCCAATGCTTGATGTTTCTGGATGAACCTGATGGTGTGGCAAACATTTTAGAAAAGCTCCTACGCTCCAAAAATAATGATGAAGCTCTCTTGGCATTCCAGATAGCCTTTGATCTTGTGGAGAATGAACACCAGGCTTTTCTCTTAAATGTTAGAGATCGTCTGCCAGCTCCTAAGTTACAACCTGCAGTATCTGTGCCGCCAAGATCTAACCCTGAATCTGCTCAAAGTGAAAATCCTGCTGTTGCAGAGGATGTTCAAATGACAGAAGGAACTGCAGCTCCCACTGAGCATGTAAATGAGATAGATACTTATGAGGCGATCTATGCTGAGAGGTTGGCAAAGATCAAAGGCATTTTATGTGGAGAGACCTCAATACAGTTGACTTTGCAGTTCTTGTACAGTCATAACAAGTATGGATTGTCTTTTCAGTGAGATATTATCTCTTGCAGTTTAATTGTTGGTTTTCTTGGAGAGGATTACCATGGACGTAAAAGTGGCACTTTTGATTTGCTTGCAGGTCAGATCTACTCATTTTGAAGACAATAAAGCAGTCTGTTGAGATGAGAAATAGTGTCTGTCATAGTGCAACAATTTATGCTAATGCAATCATGCATGCTGGAACAACTGTGGATACTTTCCTAAGGGAGAATCTTGTGAGTCATAGTTGTAGAGTGCTTTTTATCTTTCATTAACTGTTGGTTTATGTTTTTTTTTGTTTTTTCTTTTTGTTCCGTATGCTCTTTTTTTAGATTACTTAATTGTTTTGGCTCATATCAACTGGCAGGACTGGTTGAGCAGGGCCACAAATTGGGCTAAATTTAGTGCAACGGCAGGTCTTGGTGTTATTCACAGAGGACATTTGCAACAGGGGAGATCACTGATGGCGCCATATTTACCTCAGGGTGGAGCTGGTGGGGGAGGCAGTCCTTATTCAGAGGGTGGTGCTCTCTATGCTCTTGGTCTCATTCATGCCAACCATGGTGAGGGAATCAAACAATTCCTTCGTGATAGCTTACGCAGCACAAATGTAGAGGTATGCTTTGGTCATGATTCTTGCTTTTAGCTTTATTTTTGAGACAAGCTGCCTACCTCGAGTTTAATATGGAGATTTTGCAGGTTATTCAGCATGGTGCATGCTTAGGTCTTGGTCTGGCAGCTCTTGGAACTGCTGATGAAGACATATATGACGACATAAAAAGTGCATTGTACACTGATAGTGCTGTTGCTAGTGAAGCTGCTGGAATTAGTATGGGCTTGCTAATGGTTGGAACTGCCAGTGAGAAAGCTGGTGAAATGCTTGCTTATGCTCATGAGACACAGCATGAGAAAATCATTAGGTAAAGTTGTACTTCTCTTTCAGAAAATGTTTAAGGCTCAGCATTAGTGCATTTTTATAAAGTTTTGTTACACTGCAGAGGATTAGCATTGGGTATAGCCCTTACAGTTTATGGAAGAGAAGAGGAAGCAGATACACTAATTGAACAGATGACCCGAGATCAAGATCCCATACTTCGTTATGGTGGCATGTATGCATTGGCTTTGGCCTACAGTGGAACAGCAAACAATAAAGCCATACGCCAACTGCTGCACTTTGCTGTATCAGATGTGAGTGATGATGTCAGAAGGACAGCTGTTCTTGCTCTTGGATTTGTCCTTTACTCTGAGCCAGAGCAGGTTTGGTTCCTCTTCTTGCTTTCTGAACTGCTATTTTGATAAGTTGCATCTAGTTTTTTATAATCCATACTAGTACTTGTTCTCTTATAATGTAACTGTTGTTAAACATTTACCCATCCCTGTCCAAACTTTTCTAATGCTTTCATATTAATTTGTGGTGTAATTTGAATGCTCACTTAACCATGTTATAATTTAGACTCCCCGGATTGTCTCCTTGCTATCTGAGTCCTACAACCCGCATGTGCGCTATGGTGCGGCACTTGCAGTGGGCATTTCATGTGCTGGCACTGGCTTGAGTGAAGCTATATCATTGCTTGAACCTTTGACTTCAGATGTAGTTGATTTTGTTCGACAAGGTGCCCTTATTGCAATGGCCATGGTCATGGTTCAGATGAATGAAGCTAGTGATTCTCGTGTTGGTACATTTAGGTATTACAAGACAGTTTTTTTCCTCTTGATCGACTACTAATGCTTTACTGCTAAAAAAACAAGAAATTTTCCTGTTCACACTTAAAAGCATAACCTTGATTAATGTCTCTTAATTTAGACGACAACTGGAAAAGATTATTCTTGATAAGCATGAAGACACCATGAGCAAGATGGGAGCTATTCTTGCTTCTGGAATACTTGATGCTGGTGGGAGGAATGTGACCATAAGGTTGCTGTCTAAATCGAAACATGATAAAATCACTGCAGTTGTTGGCCTTGCTGTTTTCAGCCAGTTCTGGTATTGGTACCCTCTTATTTATTTTATAAGCTTGTCATTCTCACCCACTGCTTTTATTGGACTGAACTATGACCTGAAAGTTCCAAAGTTTGAGTTCATTTCAAATGCAAAGCCTTCCCTGTTTGAGTATCCCAAACCCACGACTGTTCCTACTACCACATCAACTGTGAAACTTCCAACAGCAGTTCTCTCAACATCAGCAAAGGCCAAGGCAAGGGCAAAGAAAGAAGCAGACCAGAAAGCTAATTCTGAGAAGGCAACTGGAGCAGAATCATCATCTGCTCAAGCGCATTCTGGAAAGGGGAAATCATCTGCTGAGAAGGACGGGGATTCTATGCAGGTAGTCTTTCTGATTCCCCTTCATAAGCTTGAGTTATTTCCTTGAGTAAGCTTTGGATAACTGTTTTATCTTATAAATGATTTGAAAAGCTGGTCCATCTTAGAAGAGTTTAATGAGTTTTGTATCTGTGTCATCTTAAACTGATGATCATATACCTTTGGTAGGTAGATAATCCACCAGATAAAAAAGCAGAGCCTGAACCTTCTTTTGAAATGTTGACCAACCCAGCCAGGGTGGTTCCTGCCCAAGAGAAATTTATTAAATTCATTGAAGGTAGCAGATATGTCCCAGTGAAGTTGGCACCTTCAGGATTTGTCCTTCTCAGAGATATGCTGCCAACTGAACCTGAAGTACTCTCTCTAACTGATGCGCCAGCATCAACAGCATCTCCTGCTGGTGGTTCAGCAGCAGGCCAGCAGCATGGTTCTGCATCGGCCATGGCTGTTGATGAGGAACCTCAACCACCTCAGCCTTTTGAATACACTTCGTGATTTAGGGGGCATCATATGCCTGTTGTCTCAACCCAAATTAAACCGGAACTGGTTGTGCAACCCCTTATTTGGTCCTGCAAGTTTATGGCCAATCTGAAGCGAGCACTATGGCATTTCAAGGATTTGTTGTTGACAGTGGTCTTGGTTTGGTCTGTGCTCATCTTGATCATTGAACTGTTTCATTTGGTATCTATAGCTTTAAGTTTAGTGGTTTTGAGGGTGAGGAAGGTGGAGACCACAAATCTGCCTCCTCCAAGAGGATTCTCAGTGTATAATTCCCTTCCGGCAAGAGTAACATTGTCTTTACAATATTCTAGTTGTTGAACAGAGCCAAGCACGTCATTTTGAAAGCAGTACATTGGTTTTCGCTTTTCTGCTGTCACTTTGAGATAAGCCATGCGTCTGTTCAATGACACTAGCGTAAATATTAGACTCTCGGTTTCCACTTCTTTATATGTATCTACGGTTTGCAAACTCGAGCTTTTAATCCTTTTAAACATAATTTAACTGAAATGCGAAACGTCATAGGAGAAAAGGGATAACATCTACTTGGAGTCCTTACACGACTCTCACTTCTAAGCAAGATTCTGTCTCGTAAGTAACACGGCAACAAAGGTGTCCCTTTTTCTTTTAGGCAAAAGGAAAGAGAATTTTATGCTTAACTCTGTCAAACGCCAATATATTTTCTATGGAGAATTGTGTAACACCATCCAACGTCTCATTTGATCATACCCTTTGTACAATTCCATCATGAATAACATCAATTTATTCATATTCTTTACTTCTTTAATATGTTTTATTACTTGAGATTTTCAATCATCAACAACTTGAGATTTTCTAAGAGCTGATATTTTACCCTCAGTTTGATCCTCCTTTTAGTTTGATTTGTATTGCCAGTTGTATTTTGGAAAGCTTGAGTAGTTGTTGCATTAGTATTCAAAGGTTTTAGCACTTGACATTGACTTCCACCCATCTATAAAAAATAAAGGACTGAAAAGATAAAAACGACCATCTCCTTTATAATTACATATAAGAAGTATAAAGATGTATTTAAATGACTACAAATGCCTTGGGTCAGCTCAATTACTAAGGTGGCGGTTGGTTCGCATAGGAAAATAGTAATAGTAATAGGAATGAATATAGTGAAGAATGAGAATGGATATTATCCTTATAATTTTGATAGTTGGTTAAAAGGAAGGAATAATTACAATTAATGTTGATAGTGGTTGGTTTGTAAAATATATTAAGAAATAAAAATTTTATTTTTAATTAATTATAATGCAAATAATTAATTAATTAATAATATTTTAATTAATTGTATTATAATTAATTAATTATATTATAATTGATTAATTAATTACAATATTTTAATTAATGAATAATTATATTTTAATTAACTAGTTATATTTTGATTAATTATAATGTAATTAATAAGTAATAATTTTAATTTTAATTAAAATATTGTAATTAATTATACTATAATTAATCAATTATAATATAATTAATTAAAACATAATTCATTCATTAAATAACTATATTGTAATTAATTAATTACAAGATATTAATTATATTGTAATTAATTAATTTCAATATAGTTAATGAATGAATGAATTATATTTTAATTAATTATATTGTAATTGATTAATTTTAGTATAATTAATTACAATATTTTAATTAATGAATGAATTATATTTTAATTAATGAATAATTGTATTTTAATTAATTATATTGTAATTGATTAATTATAATATATTTAGTTACAATATTTTAGTTAATGAATGAATTATATTTGAATTAATTATATTGTAATTGATTAATTATAATATAATTAATTAATTAATTATAATTTATTTGTTTATTTAATTAGAAAGGTACATATTAAAGACTGAATTAAAGACTTCATAAAACCATCAGCTATCTACTCAAGAGAAGGTACATATGAGAATATGAGTTGTTTAGCTAAAACTTGATCTGGCACAAAGTGGACATCAATCTCTATATGTTTTGATATGACATGAAAGCTTAGATTTGATGCCAATGCACCTTTGCTCAAGTTGTCACACCAAATTATGGGAGATCTCTTCAAAGGAAACTATATTTCTTGCATAAGAGACTTTATCAAAGCGATTTCAAAAGCCACATTGGCTAGAGCTCGATACTTTGACTCTATGATTGATCGTGACACTACTCTTTGCTTCATGGACAACCACGAGATCAATGTTTCACCAAGATATACATAGTACCTAGCCATGGATTTTCTATCATTGATATTGGTAGCCTATTCTGTATCTGAAAAACCATTTATGTCAAGAAAGTTAGACCGCTTGATGTGTAATCCAAGATTTTTGGTCCCTTTTAGATATCTCAGTACTCGCTTGACTCCTTGTCAATATTGATATGTGGTTGTTAATGGACATTTTGAGTGGCTATTTAGAACTTAATTCATAGTCATTTACATTCATTTTATGTTCATCTATATCTGGTTTATCATGTTTTAGCATTATTCGAGGTTCATTGACGTAAAATGCAAAAATGAAACAAACAGACTCGAATTGTACTGTTTTTGAGTTTTTGACAAACTTGACCTTTAGTCATTTTGGAATTTTTATCTCGAGATTGGTTTAACCCAAAATTCTAAAATTTCATACTTAAACTCTTGACTCATTGACGGATTTTTTTGGATCAATTGCAGATTTTTCTGAGTTAGAATTCAAGAGAAATAAATTCTCAAAATTTGCGTCATATTTTGAATCACCAGAATGACCTTTTGACGATGTTTTGATAATAACTTTTGACTCAGAAGGCAAAATCTCGTAATTCAAGTCTCATATTGAATCTAACCCAAAGACAAAGATACTAATCAAAATTCAGCTCCTAAATAATCACCATTTAGTTTTTATGCATTGTCGAATTTGACCTTGGAAAATCTATTCCGACCAGCCAAGGATCAACATCAGCTCCGACCTTTTAATTATTTCAGCCCATGTACAACTCATTCCCCACTACAAAATTAGCCTCCATTACAAGACAAATCAGCCTCCATTTTATTCACTCAAGCATCCTTCATTGAAGCTTAAAAAAGAAAGCCTCCATTTTCTACATAAAAACATGCATCAACCTCCAAATTCACACCACCCTTCCACTCTTCACGCAAGACAGCTTACACACATCTAAAGATGTAGACTTTATTGACTAATAGCTAACCTCCATCATTCATGCTACACTCTCTAAATAGGCATAGACATTAAATGGAGAGAAGATAAAGAAATACTACGTTGAAGAGGTTGGCGTAGAAAGTGAAGAAAAAGAGTTGATTAAACATTGTTTATAAGCGTGAAGTTGGTGGCTAGAAGAAAATGTTGGCAGCTTGTGGCATTAAAAAAAAACAAAACAAAACTTGAGGTGAAAAAGAGAGACGTGCGTGCATGGGCTAGAAGCATAAGAGAGGGAGGAGCAACTCAACATACTCTGAAAAAACACTCACACAAAAAGCTCCAATGGGACACTCCTCTCAACCACACAAAGACAATTGGTGGAGAAACAAGATGTGGAAGTAAAAATAAAATAAAACAACATAGCAGCTAGTGGTAGCTGAAGGACGCTACAGCAGCTGTTGAAGCAAGAGGATTATGCGTGGCTTGAGGAAAAACACGTTGAAGAATCCACGTTGAAGCAGCGTGGGTGCATGAGAGTTGAAGCAGCTGGTGGCGGTGGAGATAAAACGTGGAAGTAGCCAAAGAAGAGAACCAAAGCAGCTGGAGGAAGATAGCTGGCGTTGAAGTCAACATGAACAGTAGCTGTTTTATTGGAGTTTCATCGTAGCTAGGGTTGAAGAAAGAAGAGAAAAGAAACAAAGATGAGCATGAAATAGAGGGCTGGAAATAGCGTGACAGCTAAAAAAGAAAGGAAGAAAGTGAGTGAAAAAGAAGGGAAAACCATAGCTGCATGGGAGCTACGAGAAGAAGAAGAAGCTGGACGTGAACAATAAGGTTACGTGAACAGTACCAGTGGACAAAAACTACCTTATTAAATCGTCACATTAGCTACAGTGGCAAGGAGAAAGAAGAGAAAATTCAGCTGCAGAAAAAGGGGGTGTTTTTATTTTTATTATTTTTATTTCGTATTTATTTTAATTGTGTGATTTAATCAATGCAAACATATTTTATGACCATGATTTATGTTACATTGATATATATGTGTGAGTAAGTTTTTCTTTTTGGTTAAGGTTAAGATTGATATTGGATTAGGACAATTTTTGTGGTATTGATTTTTGCTTGATTGAATGCATATTTAGTCCTAATTTAGCTTGATCACCTAGATTAAGACTTTAGATGATTGAATGCCACAATTAATAGGATTTAATTTGTCAAAAAATTAATCGAGCGATATACTTTAGACTAAAGTGTAGACTAACCTTATGATCTTGTGTGAGGATACCTAGGATTAACGAACTTAATTTTAGGCTTCTTATATTTAACGCCTTTTATTCCGAATTATCTATGAACCAAGTAGGTGACTCGGATTTAGAAGAGAAGGGAACACTCATGAACATTAGGTTTTACTTGCTTAAGTGAAGTATTTCATAAATCAATCCACCGTTATAATTTTATTTTTAGTGTCCAATCTAATTGAAATCTAATTCCTTAACCGATTTTTGTCATTTGATTAAATCGAGTCGTTTTAATTCATACCTTGCATTTTTCATATTTCCTTGATTTGCTCACTTTAATTTATTTTCAAATTAATCAATTCTTGATCATTTGAGTAATTTTTCATCGTTTAATTTAATTGTCTTACGTGTTGGAATTTTCCTTGGGTACGATATCTGGTTCTTACCGATTTATAATACTTATCGATGGGGTGCGCTTGCCTCTAATTGGTCTAGATAGAATTTAATTTATATTGCTTTGTTTAGATAGCAACAGTGGGTGAAGACATGAACTGTCTCAACTTATTCATTGAATATGAAATATTAGGTCTCGTGTTAGTTAAATATTGAAGTCCTCTAATTGCTTTTTGAAACTGAGAAGCATCACGTATAGGATTTCCATCTAGGGCTGACAAGTATCTTTTGGTGACCATTGGAGTAGGATAAGCTTTACCATTGAATTTCTATAAGAGATCTATGATGTACTTGTCCTGATTAAGAAATAGCCCATATTCGTTCCATATTACTTCAACTCCTAAGAAGTGATGGAGTAAGCCAAGATCCTTCAAAGTAAATATTTCATTGAGTTGTTTGATATATGTTTTCATTATGTTTTAGTCATTACCAGTTAAAAGTATGTTGTCAACATATATCAGTAGGAGCATAATCTCTGATCCTTCTCTATAGACGAACAAAGAGTTGTCACTTTTTGTATCGTGAAATCCCGACAACACCAGAGCAGAGGATAATTTGTCAAACCATGTCCGTGGAGCTTGGCGTAGCCCATATATGGTCTTAGTGAGTTTACATACATGATTTGGTCTGTTGGGATCCTTGAAGCCTTCTGGTTGACTCATAAATATTGTCTCTTACAGAAAAGCATTTTTAATGTTGAGTTGCCTTAAGTCCCAGTTGAAATGTACAACAATGGTTAGTATTATCCTCACGGTAGAAGCTTTGACAATAGGACTGAATGTTTCACAAAATTCCTCACCGGGGCTTTGTTGAAACCCTTTTGCTACTAACCTTGCTTTTCTCTTTAATATTTTTCCATCAGCTCCATACTTATGTTTAAACACCCATTTGGAATCTACTACATTTTTTGCCCAGAGAATGGAACTGATTTCCATGTTTTGTGGTGAATCAACGTATCATACTCATCCTGTATTGCCTTTTTCCAATGAGTTTATTGTAGTGCTTTATTCACTGAACTTGGTTCATAATCTTCATTCCTCAATGCTACTCCAATAAATGAGACCTTGGGCTTGAATATCCCACTTTTGCTCCTTGTTATCATATGATGACCTACAATTATGTCTTGTTGTTCAGCTTCAACATCTTCATTTATTTCACCATTTATGGAGTTAAGTTTAACGAACTTCTTTCTATTCGAGTGAGCTTGGCTATTGATAAATGACACTAAGTTCATTATGTCTGTAGTAGAGTGTTGAGGAATAATATATTGTTGGAATTGTTCTTCTGATTGTGCCAATGCTTGTTGATTAAACAATGAGAACATAAATGTTGGCTCGACTTGCTATGACTGATTCTTGTTTGGTGTTAAGAAAGCCATGCTCAAATGGAAACTTATTTTCATTGAATATGATATGCCGACACACATAGATTTTTCAAGTGGGTCCTAAACATTGATACCCTTTGTGAGAACATCCATAACAAAAAAAGGCACTTGGTGGTATGAAACTGAAGTTTGAGTTTGTTGATGGCTTTAGGCATGGATAATAAGTGCACTTGAAGGGCTTCAGCATTTAAAAATCAAGTGTCTTACAGAAGAGAGTGTAGAATGGTGAATGATCTTGCAAAATAGTAATGGGTAAGCGATTTATTAGATAGACAAAAGTATTAAATGCTTCCCAGCAATAAACAAGAGGCATCTTAGCTTGTGCCAATAAAGTTAAGCCAAGTTCCACAATATGATAATATTTTCTCTCAGCTCTTCCATTCTGGACTAAGGTATATAGACACGTTATTTGAAATTCAATTGCAGTATTTGAACTTGTAAGAGCTATTAACTCTCCCTTACCATACGGACACCTTTTTTATTTTTCAGTCAAATTGGTTTTCAACCAAATTTTTGACGTGAAGAAATATATGAGCCACTTCTCCTTTGCTTTTCAGGGGAAAAATCCAAGTATGCCTAATAAAATCATCTAGGAAGTGAACATAATATCTGTAACCATTTATTGAGTTAATTAGAGAAGGACCCCATATATTTGTATGCGTTAAATCAAGAGGATGTTTTGCATGAGACTCAGATAATTTGAAAGGAAGTAAATACGACTTCCTTTACTGACATGCTTCACAGAAAAAATGTTGGTTTGCTCTCAACATTAACATTGCATGATTGCAAAATTTTATTTAAAGTTCTAATGGATGGATGCCCAAGCTTTCTGTCCCTTCGTTCCTTCTCAAAGGTAAGGAATGTTACACTTAAGTCTCCCTATTTTTGCGCCATTTTTGCTTTGTATTTTAGCTGTTTAATTTTGTAAAGGCCATCACGGAGTTTCCCTTCACCATCCTAGAGTTTCCCTTGCAGTAGCACTTCCCTTATCTTGTTGTCCTTTACAAAGCAATTAGAATGAGGAAATTTAATGAAAATATCATTTGTTGCTATTAAGTTGGATACACTTAACAAGTTCTTAGCAATGTAAGGTACATGCAGAATCTCTTTGAGTTTACGGGTTATTTTGAGAGTTTCACATTTGATCCAATACATTTAATTGGAAGATGTCTTCCATTTCCAACAAGCAGACTTTCCTTACAATCATATTCAACTGTATTTTGTAGCTGGCTTGGATTATTGGTAATACGATGGTTAGCACCACTATCAACATACCAGTTTTGATCTTTAACATTGGATGGTGATGCTATAAATGCTAAGAAGTCTTGCTTGAATTGAGAGGATGTCATTCCTATGTAAGATCGATTAAAATGATAAAAGCAATTGATTGTAATATGTCTTATCTTACCACATACTTGACAAACTGGCTTATTAAATAAACCTCCTCGATCATGACCTCTTCTGCCACCATGACATGACTTAGGTGAAGAGCCTGTTCATCCTTTGTGGCCTTGGTTAGTAAGAAATGGTAGTGAATCTGATTTTTGAACAGCATTGGCAGTGGGGGACCCAATTTGCAGGCTATTGAGTGCGTTAAGCTGCTCAAAATGGCTCCCAAAAGTAAGCAAAGAAGCCTGCAAATTAATCCATGTTAGATCCGATTTTTCAGTTAATTAAACCACAATAAAATTGTAATCAGAATCCAATCCTACTAAAACTTGAGTACATAAATCAGATGTGGAAACATAGTTCCCAGAAAGTGCCAAGTTATTTAAGATGGATTTCATTTTTGTTAGATATTCATCCATTTTCCTGGATCCTTTCCAAGTTTGTTGGAATTCACCTTTAAGCATAATGACCCGCAAGCGTGTATATGCACTAAATAGGTTCTTAGTATTGCTCCAAAGCTCATGAGATGCCTGGCAGTGAAGAAACTGAGCTGTTATATCTATTGTCATAGAGTTATATAAACATCCAAGCAAAAGTTGGTTAGTGGTTATCAATTTTTCAAATTTTGGGTTAACCTTTCCTACATCATTAGAATGATGTTGAGCTGGGCATGCTCTGGTGCCATTGATGTAGCCTTCTAATTTATTGCCAAGGATCGTTGGTAGGATCATTGATTTACATAGTAGATAGCTGTTTCTATCCAATCTGATAGAGCACTGGTTGAATCCACTAACGAGTAGTATTGGCTTATGAGGATTAACACTAATGGGGAGTGTCATGGCATGAGATGAAAAGCTCTAATACCAAAATAGAGAATAAAGACAAATGGTACATTAAATGAATGCAGAAGGCTTTGCTCCTTTCATTATTACACCACTGTATATAAGGACAAGTTAGTTATAGTAGAAACAAAATCTATTGACACATATAACCTACAACCTACAAAGAGTAATCTACACGTAACCTATCAAGTTGGTTACTGTACAAATTATAATATACAAATATTCTTATTACAGTAGTTTACTTGCATAATGTTCATCATCAGCGCATCATATATCACTTATTTTCATCTTCGTTATTCTGCTCAACTATTAGGGATGTACGTTTGAGAGAACGAGGGTATGAGAGTAAGTGAAAGGAAACTAGGGATTTAGGTTTGAGAGAACAACTACTTGTGTAATTCTCTCAAAAATAAAATGGCATCGTCTCAGTTCTATAATGAAACAATGTCGTAAATAATCAAACTCAGACTTGCTAATTTCTCTGATGTGTCTAATTAATGAGGGTCTATTGACACGTGACAGTATTATGTCAGCAAAGATAATGATGAGACTATCATCGAGCTATAATTGAAAAAATTTAAGAATTTGAGCATTTTATTGTTATTTTTTTAAGTTTGAGCTATAGTTAAAAAAATTAACGAAAATTTTGGCTTTTTTGATAAATAACCCAATATTTTATCATTACGATGAGATCTCTTATCATTCTTGTAAATAAGAACACTCTAATTACATAAATGTTTTATCTTCTTTTTTTCTTTTTATTCTTTAATTACTTGGTTTTTAACATTTTAAACTTTCAACTCTGTGTGATTAAAATTTAACTCATATGAATTAATTGCATACCTTTCAGCCTATGTCCGTGTAAGTTGTAGCTGCTTGCCTCGTCATGCCACTATTAGTTACTTAGGCTACACAATTAATCATGTTGGCTATTATTATAACATAACTAAAAATTATTTATCTTAAAGGAAAATATTAAGAATAGGAAAATTTTTGGTTAATATTTTGGGGTGGTTATTAATAATCACTCCTATTATAATAATAAAAATATTATTTTATTGAAATAAAAATTATTTAATAATATTGACTACTAATAATTACTAAATAATAATTGTGTAATTGAATTAAAAATATAAAATAAAATATTCTATAAATATATTAATTTATTTTTAATTGTAGATGTCTATATTAATATTGAAATATTTTGTTATTATGAAAAGAACTTTCATCATTTTCATAAACTCAGTACACAGTAACTTTTGTATTTTTTTGGTTTATGATATGTTATCTTTTTTATGGTGAAAACTTTTTAAATTTTATTTTACATATATGGACTTTAGGTTGATGTTTAGCTAGCATATAATCACCATAGGGACAATCTTAACATGTCTAAATCAATGCCAAATTTGCAGACCGACTTGAGGATTAGGACGGTAAAAATCATCAAATCATCACTTGGTTTCGCAATACCTCTGTCCACATCCAATTTGTTGATTTTGACTTTTCCAAAGATATTTGAGATTTCTTAGCCACTCGATATCAAACTACCGGCCTTGCTCATTACTATCATTTGTGGACTAATCTTCATAATATCAAACGAGAAGTGGGTCAATCTGTTAATGATTTTCCTACTCAGGTTCAACCCATCTGGAATCAACTATCTCAGGCTAAAATTAGTGAAGATCATCTCCATCTCATTTAAGTCCTAATGGCTCTTAAATGAGATGAAGTCCTGAGTGTGAAGTTGTTCGAGCCTCCCTGCTCCATCGCAATCCTCTTCCCTCAGTGGATATTGCTATCCAGGAAATTATTTTTGAAGGGACTCACCTCAAACTTAATAAAACTCCTCAGTTTGAAGTCCCTATTGCCACAACGCGATATGCCCCTCCAAAATTTGGCCCCCAATTTGGCAATCAATTATGTAAGAATTGTCATCTTCTTAACCATATTTTTACTAATTGTCCTACTATCGAATGCAGATATTGTTATAATCTGGGTCATATTCTTGAACATTGTTCCACACGACCTCTGAGATCGAAAGGCAGGAACTTAAAATCTAAGAATGTTTCGAAGCCTAGGCCCTCCTCTATCATTGCTGCTGTCTTTGCTTCTTCAAACCTTGGCTCTTCCTATGCACTTGCTCCTAATGGTTCTCCTCCTGGCAATCTCTGTGATATCGAGGTGCTCCTCAAACAGGTTATATCTTCCAACCCCTCCACTGCCATTTCTAGTACTTCGGGTAACTCTTACTGGCTTTTTGGCTCTGCTTGTTATAATCGTATGACCACAGATCTTACGTCCTTGTCTTTTGCTATACCTGTTTCTTCCTTACCACCCATTCACACTAATAATGGCACTAAAATGAATATCAATCACATTGGCTCTGTTTCCACCTCTATTCTTAATCTTCTTGACACCTACTATATTCCTAGCTTAACCGTCAATCTCATCTCTGTTGGTCAGTTGTGTGAAAAGGGTTTAAATGTGAAATTTTCTCCTTTTGGAGTTCAAGTTCAAAATCGAAAAACAGGACATATTCTTGGGACGGGTCATAAGGTGGGTCGATTATTTGAACTTGCATCTCTTCATATTCCCCTGAACCTCGTGTTTGCAGCTACCGTCACCAAATCGCCCATTCAACAGTGACATCTTTGCCTTGGCCATGCCTCAGCCAATAAAACTCAATCTTTAATTTCTCCGGGACTGTTAGGGTAAACTAAGTTTGAGTCTTTCAATTGCTTAAATTGTCAACTTGCAAAACAACCTGCCTTGTCTTTTAGTAATAATGACTCCATTTAGATAATCGTTTTCGTTAATTCATTATGACATCCGGTGCCCTTCCCCCATTTCTTCGGTAAATGGTTTTCTTTATTTTTTATTGTTCAGAGATGATTACTCTCATTTTACCTGGATATATTTTTTGAAACATTGATATGAGTTATCACAGACTTATGTTACTTTTGCCAATATGATTAAAACTCAATTCTCTTAGACTATTAAAATTTTTAGAATTGACAATGCAATGAAATAAAGAGATTCATTTTTACTCTAGTTTCCTAATTAACAAGGTACTATTATACAACGCTCTTATCATCACACCTCTCAACAAAATGGATGAGTTGAGTGTAAACATCGTCATATTCTTGATTATGTCTGTGCTCTTCTTCTCTCAGCATCATGTCCTAAAAATTTTGGGGAGAAGCAATTCTTACCACTGTCTATATCATTAATCACCTTCCCACTCTAGTCTTGCATAATTTATCTCCTTTTAAGAAATTGTTTGGTAAGCCTCCTAACTATTCCCTACTTAAACCTCTTAGTTATGTTTGTTTTGTTCTCTTACAGCCCCATGAGCACACAAAACTACAACCATGAGCTCGTCTATGTTGCTTCCTTGGATATGGCACTTAACACAAAGGGTATCATTGTTGGGATCCAATTTCCAATAGATTACATATGTCTCGCCATATTACATTTTGGAAAGACGCCATGTTCTCAACTCTTTTCAAATTTCATCCATCTGTCAGCTCTGATCCTCTGTTCTTCACGGATTCCTTTGTTAAGTTGTTTCCTAGTTCCGACCCTAATCCTTGCTCTTCCTCATCTGTTCCTAGTCCTCCTGTCCTGGATGTTGCTTCTGTACCTAAGATTGCATTTGTCACTAACACTACTCTCCTTCTTTCTATCTGGGTAAGAGAAACTCCTCATCAATTACCTTTCTGATTTTCACTATTATTCTACTATTGCCACACTCCATGAGCCTCACGATAAGTATTAACCCTCTTTGGTAGCAAGCTATGGCCAAGAAACTTTAAGCCTTGGAGAAAACTCACACTTGGGATTTTGTTAATCTTCCTCCACACAAGACTCTTATTGGTTGAAAATGCTTTTATAAGATCAAAACTCACTATAATGGCACTGTTGAATGCTATAAAGCTCACTTAGTAGCAAAGGGTACATTTAGGAATATGGAATAGATTATGAAGAAAGTTTCGCTCCCATTGTTTGACTTACCTATGTTCGTAGTCTCTTAGTTATTGCTGCAGTTCTTAAGTTAAACTTTTTAAAATGGATGTTAAAAATGCATTTCTCCTTGGTGACTTGGTTGAAGAAGTTTACATAGATCCTCCCCCTAGTTATCATTCTCCACATAAGGTTTGTTGACTTCGACGAGCTTTATATGGATTAAAACAAGCTCTGAGGGCCTAGTTCGCCAAATTTAACTCTACTCTTGCTCAGTCTGGGTTTGTCTGCAACCCATATGATTCAGCCCTATTCATCTGTATAATTGACCGTGGAATGGTCCTTCTACTACTTTATGTTGATGATATGATTATCATAAGAGATGATACCTTTGGTACTTTAGAATTGCAACATTATCTCAATCAGCATTTAAAAATGAAAGAACTTGGTTCACTCAGCCATTTTTTGGGTCTCGAGGTCTCTCACGATTCTAAAGGCTATTATCTCTCTTAGCCTAAGTATGCTTCTGACTTACTTTCTCGAGCTGGCATCATTGACAACAAAACAGTGTCTACCCCCTTAGAGTTTAATTGCAAACTCACACTACGTGATGGATCCCCTCTTGATGATCGTACACTATATCACCAACGCATTGGAAGTCTTGTTTATCTCACTATTACTCACCCTGATATTGCTTATATTGTTCATCTATTTAGTCAGTTTATGTCTGCTCCCTGGTCAACTCATTTCTCCTCAATCCTTTGGATACTTTGATATGTTAAAGGTACACTTTTTCATGGTTTACACTTTTCTGCAAGCTCTTCTTTGGTATTATCTGGCTACTCTCTCATCTCTTGGCATAGAAAAAAACAAACTATCATTTCTCGCTCTAATGTTGAATCTGAGTATCGTAACCTTGTTGATGCTACCTCTGAATTACTCTGGTTATAGTGGTTGTTAACTGATATGGGTGTCACTCATTCTTCTACCACTGCTCTTCATTGTGATAGTTCTAGTACCATCCAGATTTCTTATAATGATTTTTTCCATAAATGTACCAAGCACATTGAAATTGATTATCACTTTTTCCATCATTATGTTACACATGGAACCATCCGTTTGGTTCCTGTCTCATCTGTTGATCAGACAACAGATATTTTTATGAAAACACATCTTCTCGCTCACTTTCAAGATCTATTAAACAAACTCAAGTTGGCATCTACTATACCACCTTGAGTTTGAGGGGGAAGTGGGTGTTAGCATGGTTAACATGTGATCAATTGTAAATTTGGTAGATAGATTGATTATAGGGATTGATAGCTTAATTGTAGGGATTTTGGATAAGATTGTAGCTTGATCAATTCATATTTTCTTGTATATATAGGTTGTGTTTGTATAGGAAATATCAATTCATTCTACAACATTTTGATTCTCTCTCTTTTGTTAATGGTAAAAATTATTCCCTCATCTTTCAAATGTTTGTTGCAATACAAACAAATGATATAGTTCTTACCAATCTAGTAAGAACTTAAGACAGATCATTGTATTTTCTTAAAAAGATTAAATTATTGAGAGTACTTAAGAATTTCTCCTTGTAAAATAAATAAAGACACATGTCAAACTCAAATTAAGAATTTCATATTAAAAATAAAACTGTTGCATATGAAAGTAAATTTACTCAAAACATATAATGACATTATCTTATTTTAGAACCCTGTGATATATGTTAAGTGATACATTTATATCTAATTCTTGCTTGCTGATCTGGAAATAAAATATATCACATTTATCTAACTTGTTTTTTCTTTTTCATATTCTTAACCTCAATTGATTAAATATATTATATATAAAAGCTCAAAAATCACCTAAATTTATATACTTGTACAAAAAACAAGTAACAATGTAGGTGATGAAGCAAGGAGCTAGCGACGTCGCAATGGAGTTTGGAGTTGGTGATGGCGACAAAGTTGGAGGCTTGGATTTGGAGCGCGACCTGGCACAGATGGCAAGAGCACAAATCTTGACGAGCCGGCATTTATGGAAGCGACAGTTTGACGTGGCACTGTAGCAGGCATGATGACGCCACATTTTTTATAATGAATAATAATGAGGTGAAACAACAAGGATGGGCAAAGTTATTTCCTAATTAGTAGTAATTTATTTATTGGTAATAGGTAAAGTGGAGAATGATAAAATTGGAATAAATTTTAAATAATTATAGATTTTTATTCTTAAAAAGAGTGTGAGTATAAGTTAAAATAAAAAAAGAGATAAAAGATAAGTTATTATTTAAATATTATTAAGATATTATCGAGATGTTAATCTTTATGATAGGACTATCATTAAAATATTTTCTATATTATTTTATTTTATTTTTGATACTTTTATTCTTACCATCAAAATAATTTATAATTATTTGATTAATATTTTTATAAATTATTAAATTTTTATAAATTATTTATTTATAAATATTTTAATTAATTATTTAATAACTAAATATTAGTAAAAAAATTACTCATTATTATTTTAATATTTAATATTAAATATGAAGATAACTATTAAATTTATTTAATACTGTGCAAAACATACATATAATCAATAATTTCAAGCTTAGGATTAAGAAGATAGATTTAGGTTTTTATTTTTTTCAATCTAGTCTACATTTCGAAATTTGTAATTTTGTCCCATGTGAGATCGGTGGTTTGAAACTTTGAATATTGACCAAAAAGGTCGATACTCACCAGTACCGTAGTACTACAGTCAGCATGGTTATTTGTAAGTTTAGGTTGAGTGCTAGTTACTTTACCATTTTATATAGCAATAATTGAAGGGATTACTTAATTTGCTTTACTCGAGTTTTTAATAACGAAAGTCTAATATACTTCTGAGTTCTGACAATAAGTTGTTAAAGTTTCATATTTGAAATTGAGTTACGGGGTTGACTGCAATCTTCAACAACTCATGCACCGAGGGATTGCATCTGGGTATCTCAGACTTTGGAGACATATCATCTCAGTTATCTTTGTTTTTTTTTGTTGCCAATTTAGATGAGTGGATTAATAACTATGCACTTGATGATAATCTATCCCATAACGATGTTATGGAATTTGTTACTGACTTGTGGATTATTTGGTATATTAAAAATTGGGAAGTGATAAATTGAGAGACTATACCTATTTGGAGACAACATTGGTAACATAAAAAACTCTTTAGTGAATGCAAGCTTGCTTTCCACCAGGAAGGTGAGGATAACCGGATAAATACGTGATGAATTTCTTAGACTTTCCCGCCACAAAATTATTTTAAGCTCAACGTGGACCGTAGCTATCTTGGAAATCTTGGCCTTGCAAGATTTAGTGGTTTAGTTCGAGATGAATATGGCTATTGGGTGGTAGGTTTCTCTGGTTTTATAAGTATTTCGTCAAATTTGGCGGTATTAAGCGACCGTTTCATTACAATAGCTTAAGTTGTTGTGTGATCTTAACTTAATTAGTTTTATATATTTGCTAACACACTTCCTCAAGTAAAAGCTCTTTAGGTTTGAAACTTGCATAAACTTACTTTAACTTGTACTGAATTAATTTGATGATAAATAATAGCTGGTAAAATTTGAACTCAAGACTGTTTAATCATAAAGGCTCTAATACT
Source organism: Erythroxylum echinodendron (assembly GCA_027575705.1). NCBI lineage: Eukaryota > Viridiplantae > Streptophyta > Magnoliopsida > Malpighiales > Erythroxylaceae > Erythroxylum > Erythroxylum echinodendron. The sequence continues at coordinate 11,945,102 of JANZXR010000003.1, forward strand.
GTATTAAACCAGCGTAAATTTTATTAGTTTTATATATTTGCTAACAACTGTTTGAAATATATGCTATTTACCATGATTTGCTTCGATTGTGGGATCATAGTTGTCGACGAATTATCGTTTGAATCAGACTCTCTTTAGCCAGTGAAGCTTGTTGCTCATCCTTGCTCTAATTTTCACCCACAGCGGGTGATGATCATAGCAATCAAGGACTGGCTTGGACGAGAATGGAGTTGTTCGGTGCAGCATGTTTTGCGCGAGGGGAATCAACGTGTAGATTTCCTTGCGAAGCAAGGCTCGTTAGGTACCGAGAGACTTCGTATTTGGGATACTCCCGCTCAAGGAATGCGTTTGCTACTCATGTTTGATTCTCAGTCTATTGCTTTCCTGAGGCGCTAGTCTCTCTTGCTCTTTTTCTCTGCTACCAAAAAAAAAAGGCGTTTAGTTCGCAATTCGTTGTCCGCAGGTCAATAAGGGAAGCTTGCAAGTAATTTCCAATTGCTCAGAGTCTGCTTGTCTCTGCTTCTGTTTGCAACATACTTCATTTCAGCTTCACCCATTTTCTTTCAATCGCTTCTTCCTCTCCTATGGCTACCCATCAGTGCATGTACGACGTATTTCTCAGCTTCAGAGGTGAAGACACTAGTTACAACTTCGTCTATCATCTTTCTGAGGGCAAGCAATAAGCCCCGTGCTTCTTCGAGCAATACAAATGTCCAAAGTTGCTCTCATCATTTTCTCCGAGAACTATGCATCTTCCACCTAGTGTTTGGATGAACTTTTACGGATCATTGAATGCCATGAGACCCATAACCAGATTGTTGTACCCGTGTTCTATCGTATTAATCCTTCTGATGTTCGGAAGCAAGTTGGGAGTTTTAAGGAATCATTTGAGAAAAATAACAAGAATTCTGGAAACTCAAGCAAGATCCAAAATTGGAAGGATGCCACGACCAAAGCTTCAAATTTTTCAGGATGGGATTCGTATGCCATCAGGTAATTTTCGAAGTATTTTTTTTCCTCCGAAGGAACATTGATGGAGAATCGATTATGACTTTTTGCTTTTTCAAATTCAATCTGCAACTTTTTAGGCCAGATAATACATTGATTGATCTAATTGTCAAGGACATTTTGGAGAAATTGGAACATCCATTACCCTGCAGTTTAACATCCATTACCCTGCAGTTTAGAGGGCTTCGTAGGTTTGGGTTCAAAGATTAGGCAAGTAAAAAGTTTACTTGCTACTGGGTCATCAGATGTTCGCATTTTAGGAATTTGGGGTATGGGCGGAATAGGAAAAACCACTATTGCTGAAGCTATATTTGCTCTATTTTCGTGTCAATTTGAAGGCCATTGTTTTCTTAGGAATGTTAGAGATGTGTCAGAAATGGGAGGAGGCATACAGAAATTATTGGGGCACCTTGTTTCTGAGCTATTGGAGGAAAGAGATGTGAAAATAAATACAATAAACATCGGACCAGGACTCTCTTTTATGGAAAGGCTCAATCACAAAAGGGTATTAGTTGTTCTTGATGATATGAGTGATCCATTAGAATTGGAGTTTTTGATTGGAAATCCATATTGGTTTGATTTATGAAGTAAAATCATTATAACTTGTAGATATAAACAAGTCTTTGAAAAAATTGCTGCAGCTGTATACAATGTTGAACCATTAACTTATGCTGAATCTCATCAACTTTTTGTTATGAATGCCTTTAAGCAAAAGCATCTTTGGCAAGATTATATGCCCCTATTAGATTCCTTTGTTCCTTACGCCAAAGGCCCTTTGGCTATTAAAGTTTTTGGCTCCTATGTGTGTGGGAAGGGGGTGAAGTTATGGAAAGATACAATGGATCAATTGTCAAAATTTCCTAATGGGAAGATCCAAAATGTGTTGAAACTTAGTTATGATGGATTAAATAGGGAAGAGAAGGCTATCTTTCTTCATATTGCATGTTTCTTAAAGGTGAGAACAAAGATGATGCCGTGCAGTTACTTAGCAATTGTGGACTTTCAGCAGATATTGGATTAAGTGTTCTTGTTGACAAATCTCTGGTGATTGTTTCTGAATCTAATGAGTTAGATATGCATGACTCGTTACAAAAGATGGGTAAAGACATTGTTCGCGATGATCCTAGTCAACGGAGTAGATTGTGGGATGCTGAAGAGATTTGCCATATGCTTGAGAAAAATAGAGTAAATTTTTAAATATACCATACTTTTTTTTTATCGGAATGAAGTTTGAAACGTGTTTAGTAATACTCTTCTGGTTGTTTTATTATTTGAGAATTGTTCAGATAAAAGATTAGTTAAATATACTTTTATTAAACTTACTTGTTATTTCACCTTTCTTTTTATCATGATTATCAGGGAGCTGGGGCAACTGAAAGTAACCAAACCAAACCAAACCAAACATACCCAAATTCCTGCCTAAGCAGGGTATGGGGAGGGTAAGATGTACGTAGTCATGCCCGCATCTCCGATAGAGATACAGAGACTGTTTCC
>JANZXR010000003.1:11951005-12005643 GCA_027575705.1 Erythroxylum echinodendron
AGTCAGTCAGATACATACATGTATAATGATGCATCTGTATCTGATAATTAGATATATTTGTCCTGTATAATCCATACGTAGTTATTGTCATCTGTTTCCTCCAAGTTCTAATTCTCCATATGATTTTGATTCGCATCGTGACAAAGAATTGGCAGACAATTGTTTAGTGTCTTTACATACACTATCAATCCATCCCCATCTTATGGTGGCTTACAGTAAATGTTCTACATGCCACCTGTGTGTATTTAGCTTGTTCAAAACTAGAATGCTGTTTCTTACATGTTATTTTTCCTGAAACATAAGATACATAAACATAATATGTTGATCTATCTCTGTATAAGGGCCCACCAAGGGCAGATGTTGTTTGAGACATTTAAGTCAATAGCTTGTCTTAAACGACTAACTAAATTAAAGTTTGAAAAAATAAGTACACCAAAAAAAGCGAGTTTCAAAGTGTCAAGTAACCTACCTGTTCAAAGGAACCCAATCCAGTGAGCTTCCAGGCAAGGAGATATAAATGATAACTAACTCAACATAATAATACTAATTTGACATGATTAGGTTCTAAAACTAAGTAGGATATTGGGAAACTTTACCTGAGGGATAGTCATCGCATTCTCATTATCTAAACTCTTTTGCTTGTTAACCACACAACATAACAGAACAGAAGCAGCAGGGATGAAATGTTTTTTTATAAGCAAGCTAAAGGGACTGTCTAATGATTAGTGCCTGTGTTACTACAACTTGTAGGTCCTAACTCCCAACCCAATTTGTCTACGGACTACGGTGGTTGAAGCTTCACTAATATCAACTCTAATCTTATTTTAGCTTTAGGTTTTGATTAGGTTGGTTGTCTTTTTTTATTATAACCCATGTCAGATTAGCTCTAAACGCACTTCATTTTCTTGTATGCAGATGTCGGTCAGCTTTTCTTTATAAAAAGTTGTTTGCTTGCACCTAATCCTATCTAGGAAGGCTGTCATTAGTGTTTTATGTCATTACAACAACTACTACCACTATGTATAACCCCAAAATTATATGGGTTTGGCTTGTTTGTTTTATAGTTATTTTAGTATCTGTTTGGTTTTACGGGATTGGAAGGAGTCGTCTTTTGTATTTCTGTCATATTAAGGAAACATGCAATGCAACCAGGTGGAGCCAGGCGTGGGCAACAAAAAAGAGCAGGTGAATGAGAAACAAATAAGATAAAAACATGTAATTCACACACCCATTTGGCTGACTGAGCTAGGCCACGTTGGAGCCTCAAATATGGTCACCTCAACTACCGTCAATTTCAGTAACGTAAACAAGCTGCAGTGCTCAAGATATCAGACCAAAACATTATGTGACTGAAACCTATTCGTGTAACTCAGGTCTTCCAAACTTTGTGCCACAATCAAAACATGTTTACAAAAGCAAACATCAAACAATGCAAGAATACACTCGGACGTGATTTACATTAACCTTAGTTACACAACAGCTCAGGTACGTAATGAATATAACAGTACAAGAGACATTGAAGAATGAGAATAAGAAGATGAAAGCCAGCAAACAGTATTCTTCCCACCACTCCTTTTTGTTCTCAATAGCATAAACCACAAAAATCTGGGAAGCAATACAACCGATTCATGACTGTCGTGAATTCACTCAGTTTGCTGAATCCCTCAAATATAAAAGCCTTCTTGAAGGAGCTGGTGGCGCGAGTCCAGGAATATCCCTGATGTCTTTGTTGTGGGGATTGACAATCTGAAAAAATTCATAAGTCACAACTCCACAACCTTTCTGACTTGAGACAACAATGGATGAAATTAAGATGTGCAAACATACATGCAAATGATACAAGCAAAGTAAACAAAAAAAAGGTACAAGGAGAAAGAATTAATACAGCACGACAGATGGAAATGTTATAGGACAACGCACATATCGTATACTTTTTATGTTCCTAGAGAGGTGTTAATGAAGACCGTAACTATCATGGCCACAATTATCGCAATTTTGGCAGCCATAAGGGATGTGAATAGGAAAGCATAAGGGTGTTTTACAATATCAATAGCTGAAGAGAATACCTTCACAACAATAATAGCTATTACACCACAGACAATAAGGAACAAAAATAGCATTATGCATTTATCTGTTGCCACCTGAAAAAAGAAAACAAATGGAAAAAGTTCAGTAGTTTACAAAGAAGGGTGAAAAACAAAAGTAATAAAGGAACAGAAGTATAACAAGACCAGTAACTAACTAACCTGCCTTCCAATCTCTTTCACCAGCTGTGAGGCCTTCTTAATTGAAAATTGAATTGTGTCTAGTTCATTAACTATTCGACCCATTTGATCAGTCTGCAGTGGTTTAGAACAATCATGAGTGAAGCACTTAAGAATGAGGATAAATTCAGGAAACAAGTGTGGTAGCTGATGATAGGTCTCATGCTTACTTGGCCTTTTAATGTAACAGCAGTTTGTGTTCCCACTTCAATCGTTTGCTCAACAACCTAAGGGTAAAATCTTAAGTTCAGAACACTAATAACATAAACATTTCGAAAAGCAAAGTGCACAAGATTGGCTACCTTTTTGGAGCGTTCTATGACTTGATCCGTTTCATCCATCGTCTTCTTTCCAGCATCAATAAGTTCTTGATTTGACATGGCTACAAAACAGAAGCTATGATCTGAGATGAAGCTGAGCAGCAACTAGAACTATCTTTTACCACATCAGGGACCAAAGAAGAAGAACGGGAGTTATCCACAATAGTAAATGTTCTCTTAATTTGATGAAACAAAAAGCAAGGGGTGGAAAAGTATATGTTCTATTAATTTGATGAAACAAAAAGCAAGGGATGAAAGGTGTCGCCGACCCCCAACCTCAGTTATATCTTGCTCAGCAGAAGTTGCAGTGAAGCATGTGCTATACATGCTGCATTCATTGAAGGTTAACAACTTCAAAGAAATAGAAGTAGCAACCATATGCAAAACAGGTAAAAATGAGACATTTAGCAGGACATATCTGCATTTATATAATATAATAACTGCCATCAGGGAATTAGAAACACAAAGAAACAAGAATTCCACCTGAAGCCAATTGAACATTTTCTTCAGCAGTGGGTTCACTAGCTCCTGCTCCCATGTCAAAAAGTTCAACTCTCTTATTACCAAGTGTATTCATATACCTGAAATCCCACCACAGAGAGAGCCACATGAAATCTAAAGGAACTTATTTCTATGAAGACGGCCCCATCAAATTTAATATCACATTTTAACACTGTAGACTCATTAGAGTTACTTTACCAATTAATCCCATCTCGAGTTTCTATCAAAAATATTCTAACTTGGTATGACATTTGCATATGCTTAGAACAAACCGGTATTCTTTAAAGTATTGCTTTTCAACCCCAAACATTTCAATATAACCTGTGAATTAAACAAATAGGTGAACTTACGTTTTCCTTAGAGCCACGTAAGAGTTCAATTCCTTTATCTGCAGAAAAATAGCCATTTAACAACAAGCAATATATGTCAACTAAGAAAGAAAATCTAAGGAAGTTTAAGATTTAAAAAGATCTAACCATGGATTGCTTCTCGTCATTTAGTTGCTTGGTAACTTCAGGAGGATTTTTACTCTCCTCATCCTTTATTTCACGGTCAAAATCTTTAATCAATCTGTAACAGTTAAGTGCAATATTAGTCACTTCAGCAGGAAAGGAAAAAAGTAGAGGCCTATGTAATATGGAATTTATACTTTTTGCAACATAATATGTATGTCATAACTGAGCTGTATAATATTTGTGCATAGAGAATAAGATGTAGAGGAATAATAAGATGAGTATAGGAAGAGTAAGATAAGTAGAGGCCATCTCGAAGCATGAAAAACCTCAATTTCTTGGTTGAATAAGACCACCAAAGATTTCAAATTAAACTCATTTTCAAGATCAAGTACACCAAGCCCAGAGACACCGACTTATCCAATAAGAGAGTCCAATAGAAAGAAATCTAATGCAGAATATACATAAGCATATTTTACATTCATTGAAGGAGAACTTAAAATAGTATCACTCGAGTAAACAGATGCAACAAAGGAGATGGTCCAAAATTCTGCAGACAGGAAAGTCATAGGAAATGAAAGAAATGTTCAATATGTGGCACACCTTTTACACTCTCTCATCCTCCCCGTAAGTTCCTCCATCTGTTTGCTTTGTCTATTGGAATCTTTAATCTTATCCAGCTTCTGGAAGCCATTACTGTAACAAAGAGCAATAATACATATCTATATGACCAACCATCATCAATCTACTAGAGTAAGGATTATATAGTAACCCCATCTATGCGTATGTGTACAATCAGATACGAATAACTTGTATTCAGATTTCAGACACCATGAGAATGAGTAAAACGGTTTAAAATTCATAGGCAAACTGGGATTAGCAGTTGAACTACAGATTCCTTGAGATTAACTCAGCAGAATTGAACGGGCATAAAGAACAAACAATAGTTGTGAAAATATCTTGTGGTTTTTCAGAAAGACAATGATCGTAACGTTAAACTGACTACTGATTTCTTTCTGATAGTGGACCGTAGTCAGCTTAGTTGTTAAGAAAATATGTAACAAAAACACAATAACAAAAACGAAAAAAAATACAAAAGCAGGTAACAGAAACAGGAGGTGGTAAACTAATAACGCCAGAAGAAGCAAAATGATAAACCCAGATCTGGAGATTGACGGTCATACATATATGCATCAAAGGAAAAATGCAATTTTGAACAGAAAATAGATAAAAGGTAAAAACTTTGCAAAGGAAGGAAAAACATACGAGAGAGCTCGAAAATTGTCCTTGATTTCACCATGGATCTGCTCCAATTGAGGGCTCATCTGCATGTCGCTCGCCATTTCAGATAAGCCGGAATCTCTTTTGCTTATCTCCGGCCTTTCCTTTGAATAATTCTCAACAACTCTAAACTTCTTTTATACTCTTCTTACTTATATCTCAACATCCAAAATACTGAAAACAAACAAATCCCACTTCGCCAAACCCAAGTCTCTATCTTTCCTCCCTAGTTCCTCCTCCACTCGCAGTCGTAGAAAAGTACAGCAGATGTAAACTAACTAACCCCGAAAGATGAGGAATTGTGGAAGGCCCCTTCCTAAATCCTAATTCTCAAACCCTTTAAACAAAAGACTGAATTTTGTGAACAATTGGGATGGGGTTAGATGGATTGAGAGTAGACTAAGCCGATGATCCTTCCCAAGTCCCAACTGTGCGGGAGGGGAAAAAAAAGAAACGGACCCCAAAAACTGTTTTTAAAATGCATTTTGATTAAGTTGGTGAGAAGATATTAATATAATAATATTATATATATTTACAATCGGAAATGCACTGGCCAAAGGAATTTATGTTTTTATGGAAAGAATAAATATTATATTTATCTTCTTGATATATTTTAGATACAGCTATCTAATTTAAATCTTTAATTTCTATCTTTTATTTATACAAAACATTTGTATGTAATTAGTTACAGAGATTTATCATTTATCCGATAAAACATTGAATCTATCTAGCTGGTCACGTACTAAGATGGTACCCAAACTACTTACGGAAAGTCTTGATCTTTAGAGCCTTTTAAGAACCATGCCTCACTGACAAGTGGTTAAAGATTGGAGCTTTTTCAGGGGGAGAGTAGAGTAGACACAGCTCGCTCATCCCTCCCGCAGCCCCACTTGTCCATTCCCTTTCTCTTTTTTCCTTTCTTTTCTGTCTGCCTAATCTCAGATATTGTTTTGGCATTGACGTGCTTCTGGGATTTGGATAAAAGGGGTTGCATGTTCATGTACGACGGTGGGGTTGTGGAGATGGGTTTTTGATTCTGAATCGGAATCTTTAGAATTACTTCCACAAAGATAAACAATCGGGTATAAAAGATCTTAGCTTTGCCAATATTTGGTTACCAGAAAGCCAGACAGACATGGCGGCAAAGAAAGCGTGCGAGTTCTTGTCCAAAAGTATGATGGAGGAAGTGCAGAGATGGGGAAGCATGAAGCAGACAGGGGTAAGCTTGAGGTACATGATGGAGTTTGGGTCCAAACCCACCGACAGGAACTTGCTCATTTCAGCTCAGTTTCTTCACAAGGAATTACCAATTAGGATTGCTAGGAGAGCTCTCGAACTCGAGAACCTCCCTTATGGTTTATCTGAGAAGCCTGCCATTTTGAAGGTACACCATCCGTCATTTTTCTCTTGCAACCTTTCAATTCTGTCAGACTTCTCCTTTTGCTTGCATATGTCATCATATTCACAATCCTTTCCCTTTTTTTTTTCCCTTTAATTCTTTATTATTATTTGTTTGTGATTAACGAGATAGGATTCACAAGAAGTGGTTTTCCATTGTAGTTGGGTGGTAGGTTCTTACACCTTTTAGTTTGTTTTCGCTTCCTAAGTGGTATAAAAAAGAAGAAAGGGTCCTCTTTTTGACTCATATCAGAGTTGAGATTATGGGAAGTTGACTATAGTTAATATAATATACTTGGATTTCTTGGTTAACAACAGTCCAGCTATGAAATCATTAATATTGCATTGCAAAATACCAACTAAACACTCACCAAAAAGATTAGGCAATATAAAACTCGCTTTCTTTTTCTATGACCAACACAAATATGGCTTCTGTTTTATACTTATATTCTATTTTTAGATTTTGGTCTTTGTTACGTTGATAAACAGAAGATAGAACAAATAATTGACCCAATCAAAGCCTAAATCTGAAGTGACTAACTTGGTTTCTAGAAATTAAAATCTACATCAAGAAACAATCATTGAATTTAGAAATCGATATTGACAGGTCTACAGGGAAAGCAGCATTTCGCCTACTTATCATGAACGGCCAATAATGTCTCTCTCCTTGGAATTTTTTTTCAGAAATTTTTTTTGCATCATTTTTTCTGAAAGAGAGAGCATTTAACGTCTTTGTGTTTGAGAATAGAAGTTGCTTGATTTAGGGGTAAAGCAAGTGTTTAACGTCTTTGTGTTTGAGAATGTGAAATTTGATACTGTTGATTTAAGTAATAGAGACAAACGCACTATCACAAACAGAAGAAATACAAAATCATCATGATTCATGCATGACACAGATGAGAACCACAGATGCACCACAAAGAAGAGAACCACAATGAGAACCACAGATTTTAAGAACCACAGATTCATAGCGTCATTCAAGGACGCAGATGAGAATCACAGAGATAGCGTTAATGTACCTGAATATGAAGACAGCATTGTATGAAGATTGAAGAACCAGCACAGACGTGACGTGAAGGAGCAGATGGAAGCTAGGGCGATGGGCGACAGAAGAATGAGGAATTTGAAAAGTTTCAACAATTTTATCTTTCTTAATAAGGAAGACTACCCATGTCAACTAAATAAAATTTCAAATAATTCATAAAAATATTACGAGCTATATTAAGAAGTGTCCGAGCCATGTCCGAGCCATATTAACTGTGTCCGAGTTGTGTCCGAGTCGATAAAAATAATTTTTTAATTTTGACACGTATAGACACTTGTCCGACAAGTGTCCACCACATGTCTGTGTCGGACACACGGACACGGCACAATGGAGCCGTGTTCGTGCTACATAGGCTCAAACTTTTATTGACAAGCCCTCAGGCATCACAATGCTCCAGAGAGTTTAAAGTGCTATATTCATATCTACTCTTTTGATGGTACTATAATTGCGACATTAGTTGAGAGAAAAAGACTTAAAACTGCAGAAGAGCACTGGATGATCTACGTGCCATATAAAACAGCTCCAATCAGTGTTTGGTGGTTGGTTCCTCAGTATATCTTATACAGTGTTGCTGATGTTGTTCACCATATTGATCTTCAGAATCTTTTCATTGCCTGGTTCCAGTTGAACTAGAGAGTGTGGGACTCTCTATTACAGTCTGATGGGTGTTGGAAGTTTTCTGAGTAGCTTTCTTGTCTCTGATAGGCGAGGCACTGATGATGATGGTCGAGAAACTTTGTTCGCTAACAATCTCAATCTCAATTGGGCATAATTATTTTCACTGGTTAGCCATGTACAACCGGAGTCGTTGCCTAATTGTATAGAGCAAAATCATACATTTATAGCAGAATAAGTGTCAGCTAGATGGCCAAAAGAGCCTTAATTCAGATGACTATACATATATACTTCACCCTCCTGCGACGGAGTTAGGTTAACTGTGTTGAGAACAAAAAATTAGGAGTTTGCTAGAAACAAGGCCCATCCGTTTTAGCCTTCAAAACTATAGATCTGGATGTTAATAAATAAATCTTACGTTGACATTGACAACCTCCTTTTCTAAATGAAGCTTTTAATCAAAGTTGTTGGAGTCGATTTCTAGTTACATGTGGAAGTGGCGAAGAGTGTTACCAAGGATTTCTTAGCAATTAGGGTTAGTAAATACTCGCGCCCAATGACCTGGTCTCATACTATTTCAATTATAAGAAGGTTGGTTGATTGGAACAATTATTCTATTCTTGACGTAATTTTAATAATAGGTTAAATTCTTATTTGGTTGAAAAAAAATAGAATATATAATCCAAAGAGTTATTTATCTCTTGAGTTTTAAGGAATAAGTAAATCTACCACATTACTCTCCCTATTTTTATCTATTCAAAGTGATTGAGAATAAATTTGATGGCATGTTGGAAAAAATATCCTTAAAAAATCCACATATTTACTTAGCTAGAATAATAATAATAATAAGAAGAAGAAGAAGAAGAAGAAGAAGAAGAAGAAGAAGAAGAATAACAATAATAATAATAAGAAAATTGTTAATAAGAAGAATAAGAAGAAGAAAATAATTAATAATAATAATAATAATAATAATAATAATAATAATAATAATAATAACAACAACAACAACATAGTCAGTGGGGACTACTTGAATATTTTAGTCTTTTTGTTAGTTATTTCTTTGACATTCTAAATTTATGTTTTCAAACTGAACATTGGCATTACATCATTATTAGAAATTTTTAAGAATAAACCAAATTAAATAACATTCTTTCCATTCTATTCTCATCTATTCCATAATTAAAGAATCATCATTTTATTTCTTATCTAATCTGGCAAGTGAATCAATCACTCTGCAAATAAAATGTTGTCTCTTCTTTCTTGTGACATTGAAATGTTCCCTTCCTTTGTGATATCCTGTTGTCTCAGAATCACTTGCACTCACTCACAATAACAGATTGGAGATGTTTTTCCTAAGTTGCAGTATGTGAAATGTAAGACGAATCTGAGAGTTTGTTGGTAAATTTAGACTGTAAGCTACGTTCCCTATTCTCCTTGCTACCTTGAAAGGTTCAAAAGATAAGGAGTTTCTTAAATGTTGTGTTGTTCATACCCAATCTCCCCGATGGAGCTCTTTATATACCTAATCTCACACCATATCTTTTCACCTTTTTGTAGCCATTATCACTCCCTTGTCCTTCCGACTTTGCAACTCTATCACTTTTCCATTCACCCAAATAAATTTAAATGTTTCTCAAAACATTATCCAAAGATTAAAAGACTTTTATATTAAAAATTATAAATTTTAATGCTTATTGATGAATATGAAGACTTATGCAATGAAGTAAAATAAATGACTATGCATTATGAGCCTTTTAGATGATCAAATTAACAAAATGAGTTTACAAATATTAATACAAAATGTGAAGTAAGCTTGATGATCGTTGATTTTTTTTATTATTTTGATCTTCATTTTTCTAGATCATTTCATTTTATTTCATTGTATAAGTCCTACATTCATCAATAGGCATTAAATTAAAAAAGTGAACTTACAAATATTAATATAGAATGTGAAGCAACCTTAATCATCCTAAGTCTTCTTTTGTTCTTGTTTTGAACTTTATTCTATAAACTTCAACTTTATACACTATCTTCTTGGAGTTTATGGCTTCATTTTGTTCTAATATTTCATATCATCAAATTAGTAAACACATTATTAGTAATTATATTTTGTTATCATCAACATATCAATTGAAATCTCCTTTGGTTCAATAATATGGATATTGAGACATTTATAGGTAATGGAAAATCAACCCTTATTTTACTAATATCTACAATATATTTTTTAACACTCGAAATTTATAGGTAATAGAATATCAACCCTTATTTCACTAATATCCACAATATATTTTTTAGCACTCCCACTAAAGTCATCATTTTTAATTAGCATGCCATTAGCTGTTTCAATAATTTTTGGACTATGGTTTAGAAAATAACACCAATATCATTTAGATGTTTCAATAATTTTTGGACTATGGTTTAGAAAATAACACCAATATCATTTAGATTTCTCTAGGTAACTAATAAAGTGACTACTAACTGCTTGAGAATCTAATTTCTTTTTATGTAGATTATAACTTATGCTTTTATTAAGCAACCCCAAACATATAGGTTCCTTAAACTAAGTTTTCTTCCATTTATTAACTTAAAAATAATTTTAGCATAGATCTCTTACAATCCAAACCATAAATCAATTAAGAGCTTTATGTTCATAAGAAACCATAAGAAGGTCCCAATTAAAGGCATATGACCTATTGTCTAATATTAAATAATGGATATCACCTAGATCTAATACAAACTCTCTATGTACCTTTAATTTTTTGAAACATTTTTGTAATAGTTGTTTTAGTTTATTTAAACATAATTTTATTATTCATTTTGGAATTTTTATGGATAGTTTATATAAATTGAAAATTAATGTTAATTTTTTTAAATCCATATTTTTTGTTTTTCATGGCATTACTGAATGTAGTATAATGAACAATAATTTTGTTTACTAGTAGCATAAATGTTTAAGTTATATATCTAGAGACATATTAGAAAGATTGGCAAAGAATGAAATTCTTCCTAATTTAGATTTTACTAATCTTGGTATATGCTTAGATTGTGTTAAGGGAAAACAAACTAGACATAGCAAGAAAGGAGCCACAAGAAGTACTCAAGTCTTTGAAATTATTCACAATGATATATGTAAACCTTTTGATACTCTATCCTTTGGTGAAGAAAAATATTTTACCACCTTTATAAATGATTTTTCATATAATGGATAAGTCTATTTTCTTTATGAAAAATCTGAAGAGGAAAATGTTCCAAGGTGTTTGTAAAGGAGGTTAAAAATTGATCAGACAGAAAAACGAAAATTGTAAGATTTGATAGAGATAATGAATATTATATAAAATATGATGAATTAGGACAATGTCTAGGTCAATTTGTAAAGTTTCTCAAGAAACATGACATAATTGCCTAATATGCTATGTTAGGCACACCTCAATAATTTCTGTTACAAAAAATGACACTTATCTGTTTTTTATTTCTTCTCGACAATATTAGCAACAACCTATATCACTTTAATAAGCTTTCTTCGTAAGTTTCTTAACCTTTAGCTTATGAATCTTACTAGCTCCTTAACCCATAAGATTAATTAAATGAAATCCTTAATTCTTTAGCATTATTTCCTTCTGAATGAACATATTTGATAATTAATTAATATTTCACTTGTCATTTATTGTGTTATAGTTAATTTGGAAAGGTTCATACTTAAGAGGTAATTATAATTAATTACACTAAGAGTTATCAACTATCATATCCATGGTCGTTAGTTTTTTTATGATATTTGTCATCTCGAGGATATGTTGCTGCATGCTCTACAAACCATCAAACTTCATGGTCGTGAGCTTAGCACTAATGTACTAGCAAGAGACTTATCTATAAAACAAAAACGTTTGTCCACAAATTTAAGGTATTTTTTTTGAAAATGAAAGAATAATTATATTACCATAGCAAAAGCTATTACAAGATTACAATAATACAAAGGTTCTTAAGTTATAACTAACTAAGAGTATTTAACATACTTGAAGATTCACATACAAAAATTGGTCAATATATCAAGACACCATTTACAAACACCCAATTACAAGCACCATTTTGCTATCATAGTGGCCGGTAGAAGATGATTAACTCTCTTAGCTATCATTGCAGCTCAAATCCAATTTACAATGTTTTCAACTATTTTGTACTATCTTCCTCACTTTTGATTATACAGACGACCATTTCTCTCCTTCCAAATCATGTAAATGGTTGTGTTAAATGCCACTTTCATTAAGAAAGCATTATGTTTTCCATGCTTCGAATAGTTTATGTACTACCTTAGGGTATGTTCCCACTTATAAATATGATTTGTTGCATTCACCATGTAAAGAATTATGCCCCATATAGCTTTACTATATTCGTAAGTAGGAAGTAAAGAATATGGTTAAGGTATTTTTGGCACTTTTAGTTTGTGGAATAGTGATCTTAATGTTATTGACAATAGTCGTTCACATGAAGTTGAGACATAATCTGTTAGATCTTTCTCATACTTTTGTAGTTTGTCTTTTCAATCTCACTACTCGTATTTGTAACGATAACATGTTTTTCTTTTAATAATGCTAAGTTAAGATCCAAAATACCTAAATGAAAATAAAAATTATTTGCATCATTTAGAGAAGTTCAAATCACTAAACACGTTAACAGAAGAAGCATGCAGATGAAGAAAAATAGGTGTAAATACATAAATGCTCAATAAATTACCGAATTCATACAATTAAACATTAGAATATACTACAAGTTTCCTTTGATTAAACTCAACAATATATTATCTCATGCTTGATGTCATATAAACCTTATTAGGCAATCAAATGAACCTCGTCGATCACATTCGATATCTTTAGATACATCATAAATTTGACAAGTAAATATTGATATTCTTTTATTATGTTTATTGGTCATAGAGTATTAATTTACTTTGAGTAAATCTAAAATTCTATCAACTAATGAACGCCATTTATATAAAAAACTAATTCAACAATAGACATTAATATTTTATAAATAACCGACTACTTATATACAAAAAATTCAGTTAATTAGTTTAATCACTTTAGTGTCTAACAAATATCCTTTTATAATGTCATGAATAAATTCAACACATAACACATTATTTTTAATTTCAATAATAATATATGCATAAATATAATATGAGATTATTAAAAAATTGATAAAATACGCAACATAAGAATAAAGCAAAAAATAAGGCAGTAAATTTCGAAAAGAGAGAAAACCCAAAAAGGAAAACTTATAAGTTTTACGATAAAACGGAATTTGAAACTCCATCTTTGAGTAGCAGTTTATAAAATTGTGTTTAAAAAATGAAACCACCCATAACACTTCGTTTGAAGAACTTGACAATTACCCTAATTTTGTAAATGTATGCACACGTGTACTTTAAGTTCTATTGGAGATTTATTTGACTTAGAAAATGAACCAACAATAATGCTAGTTTCAAAAGACACCAACAGGCGATGGGTCCACAACACTTCCATGGCTTTAACTTTTAAGGAGGAGTTTCGTAGAATTTATGTTTGATTTTGTTTTAAAACAAAATTTTACTTAAAACGAATTAGAAATCTAAATCTAAATGCCGTGATTTTCATTTTCATATGAACTTAATGATTTTAATCGTAATAATTATCGGTCAGATTGAGCAATTATTATCAATTAATCATAATAAAATAAATAAAAATATTTATGAATGTTATTCATAAATACTTTTATTTAAATTTGTTAAGAACTATGGTATAATATTTAGATTGAAATATAATTCTCAAGCAAGTCAAGTTTTTGATAATCAATAAACATACTTAAATATGGATATGATATTTATAATTTATTAAAACAAAAAAAAACTTAAATAAAAGTAATATTTGAGTTAAATTTATTAACTAGGACTTTTAGTATATTTATTAAACAATAATATTTGAATGTTTTATTTTTGGATGAAAGGCAATCTGAATTCTTGTCTTTTCTTCTTAGTTCAGACCAATTAATTTGAAATGCCTTCTTTACAGATAATTTTTACGTTTTAATTCTGTTTTATTAAATTTTATTTATATATGTAAGTCAAATTTATATAAATAGTCAATTCAATATTTTTTACGATTATTATAATTAATAAAAATTAAATTATCTTTATAAATGTAATATTTTAATTTGTAATTATTTATTTTTATCACTACTAATTTTTTTCCAAAAGTACTTTCAACTTAAATGCTAAAAAGATTTTATCAACCCCACAAAATTTCATTATGGAGTTATCTGATGCTGAAAAAGAATTCAATGATAACTTGATAAGTTGACCTATAGGCTATACACTGTATCAGAATTGAGGTAGGCGTTTTTTCTTATTAACAGTCTCATTCGTTTCAACGTTACTATTTATCAGTTTACTCTTTCTATATATCTATATATAATAACTGTCTGACAAAGTAGAACTGTCAAGTGTCACTGCAAAGTAAAACCTCCAAACTTGAATCTGTTTGGAAACGTGCCTTGTTTCTTGCGACTCATATGTTTTTTATGTAAGGATTTTGAACATGGGTCTTAAAAAAGATCTGCTCTTGTCTAAATATTTGCAAGATCTTTCTGTTTCCTTTTAATGGCGCTGAAATCCGCCTGAATTCTCCCTAATTCGTCTCCTGTAGATTCTCTGCCTTTGCTTCTTATTCATTACAAATTTTTGCACCAAGTGTGAAACTGTATTTTCTTTCTAACGCACCGACAATGAAGCGAGCCAAGTTCGAACCTTTAGTGCTGCAGAGTCGAGTCACATTGATCCAGATGATAGTGGCTGCCCTTTTTGTGTACCTTCTCTTCATGGGCATTGAAATTCCTCTTGTTTTCGGAACTGGGTATGGCTCTCATAGGCCTTTTGTTTTTGACGACCAACGACGGCTGATCGGAGATGACTCACAAAGCCGGCGATTTTCCGACCACATTCCGGAGAGACGAATGCTTGAGGTGATTCAAGTGTCTCGTCTGTTCTTTAATGAAACTGTTTTCGATAATGGTGGCAGTATCGACGAGTTCACTGTGCTGCATAAAGCTGCGAAACAAGCTCTATTGTCTGGCAAGAAGCTCTGGGACGAAATGCTAAGCTCAAAGCTAAACGAGCTTAGTGAGAATAAAACTGACAAGAGAACCGAGAACTGTCCGGATTCGATTGTTTTATCCGGGTCGGAGTTTTTGACCCGGAACAGAATCGTGGAGCTTCCTTGCGGGTTGACTCTGGGTTCGCACATAACGGTGGTTGGAGAGCCAAATTGGGCACACCCAGAGGAAGACCCCAAAATTACATTGTTGAAAGAAGGAGAAGGTGCGGTGATGGTCTCCCAGTTTGTGATGGAGCTGCAGGGGCTTAAGACCGTTGATGGGGAGGACCCACCAAGGGTTTTGCATTTTAATCCGAGATTGAAGGGTGATTGGAGTGGGAAAGCTGTGATTGAGCAGAACACTTGCTACAGAATGCAGTGGGGGACTCCATTGAGATGCGAGGGGTGGAACTCAAGAGCTGATGAGGAAACTGGTGAGTCCCTTTGGTGATATTTCTTATGCGGGTTCGTTCAAGACTGATTCTTGTTGGCTTTGCAGTTTTGTGCGTAACCGCAATTTTACTGATTAAAGACAGTGTGTTCGAGGATTGTTTAGAGCTGTTAAGAGTGATTTTATTCAAGGCTTTTGATCGACGAGATTGCGAATCCAGTAATATCGCTTTGATTAATTTGTGCGTGCTTCTAATTAGTAGTTCAGTTGTGAATTGTAGTGTAACGTCAGGCGGTGGACTTTAATTTCCTGGTTGACGTTTCTATTTGGTTTAAGCGTTATATTAATTAATCGAGTTATACATGTAGCGCTGATGCAGTTTTGTTCTTTGCCAAATGTTCCATTTCCACTCTGCTAAAGTCTTTTTTATTTGTTTTTGGGAAAGTTGATGGACAGATGAAATGTGAAAAGTGGCTTCGTGATGATGATAATAGCACAGAAGATTCTAAGGTTAATTGGTGGCTAAACAAACTAATTGGGAAGACAAAAAGGATTTCTTACAAGTGGCCGTTCCCTTTTGTTGAGGGCAAGTTATTTGTTCTTACACTCCATGCCGGCTTGGAAGGTTACCATATCAATGTGGATGGAAGGCATATCACTTCATTTCCTTATCGCCTGGTAATTTACTCTCTTGAAAATATTGAAGAACTCTATAAAGTCAGATGAATTTGTAGTTGAATATCTTCTTAAAGTTGTTTATGCCATTTATCAGGGATTTCTTCTTGAGGATGCCACTGGACTGTACTTAAATGGAGACATCAATGTGAAATCTATATTTGCTGCTTCTTTACCTGCGTCACATCCAACCTTTGCGTCACAGCAGCATCTCGAGATGCTTCCTGAGTGGCAAGCACCGCCTCTCCATGGGCAAGTAGAGCTCTTCATTGGTATTCTATCTGCTGGCAACCATTTTGCTGAACGGATGGCTGTTAGGAAAACATGGATGCAGCATAACTTGATAAGATCTTCATCAGTGGTTGCACGTTTTTTTGTTGCACTGGTAAATATGTGGATGGAAATCTTTTTCTATTTTCTGAATCCTCTATGCATTGATATGAATGCCAAATTTTGGTTTAATACTGACAGAATGGAAGGAAAGAAGTAAACGCAGAGCTCAAGAAAGAAGCTGAGTATTTTGGTGATACTGTTGTGGTTCCGTACATGGATCACTATGACCTTGTTGTGCTGAAGACTCTTGCTATTTGTGAATATGGGGTGAGTGGTCGGAATCTTCCCTGTATCTCTAGAGTCCATATTTGTTAGTGACAACAAGTTGCAACATCTATATTTCTATTTAGTTGTTATAATCAAATTCTTAACTAGAACTATGATATGTAAACTGATGGTAACTTAATTCTTTGTGATCAATAGATTCGCTCAATTGCTGCAAAGTATATTATGAAGTGTGATGATGACACGTTTGTTAGAGTGGATGCGGTAATCAAGGAAGTAAAGAAAGTTGATGGAGGCAGAAGCCTATTTTTTGGAAACATGAATTACTACCACAAACCCTTGCGCAGTGGTAAATGGGCAGTGACATTTGAGGTATGTCTTAGGTAAATGCAAAAGGAATCTAAACACTATTTACTGTTTTTTCACACACTATTACCGTATGCTTTTACTTATATCACCGTATACACTACTATTTTCATTTTCATTTCTCGAGAAAGTGATCATTATTGAATTGCATCTTCTTTTCATTCTTAAGAGGCTACATTGAAGAAGAGAGCTCAAGTATTTTGACCAAAAAGACCACCTGGGCAATGCATGTCTATTTCTCAACATCTAATGATTCACAGTTTCTTATTTCTCAACTCGCCATTACAGAACACTCCCTGCTTACTACTTTTTTTTTGTCCTTCTGTTTGCTATGCATCTCCCTATATGTTTTCTTATATTCACATCCTACTTTTTTTCGGTTGAATTAGCGTGGGGAATTTATTTTGTTTCTGTTGATCTTTCTCTTAGTCCTATGTGGCCGTACATCTTCTCGTCTGAATATGGTCCTTCAAAAGTTTCTGACAAATCCAACTGTTATGGAAATTGCTTTCTTTTGAACACTTGTCTAAATAAGAATTTAGCTCATCACCCAAATTGACGGAGCGGGGATGACTTGAAGTGTTGCATGCACTATGTAGCATTTGGATCAAAATTTTATTTTTGAATAGCTGCAATAAATGGCAGAAGTTCTAATATGAACAATGCATTCTATGCTTGTATCGAATTACCCATGCAACTTTCTAAATGGTTGTATTGCTATCCTGGTAAACCTGGCTTACTATAGTTTTTTTGCTGTCATTTTCTTACCTTGTATAGGAATGGCCAGAAGAAGAATATCCACCGTACGCCGATGGTCCAGGTTACATTCTCTCATCTGACATTGCATGGTCCATTGTCACGGAGTTTGAAAATCATAAGTTGAGGGTACAATTTTCCTGTCTCTACGTGTGTTGCCATATGTGCCTGCGTGCTATTGTCCGTCCTTGTGAGATCTTTTTCATAAGTGATAATGCTCTTGCAGCTGTTTAAGATGGAAGATGTGAGTATGGGAATGTGGGTTGAAAAGTTCAACCGTTCAAAACCTGTGGAGTATGAGCACAGCTTGAATTTCTGCCAGTATGGTTGCATTGATAATTATTACACTGCTCATTACCAGTCGCCTAGGAAGATGATGTGCCTCTGGGACAAACTACGGCAAGGAAAGCCCAACTGCTGTAATGAATATGAGATGATCGTTAAACACACAGACCAACTATAGTAGCTTGATTTAACTACGAAGTGGGAAGGTTGGAAAAACGAAGTTTTGCACAGGAAACAAGTTTTGATGCTGTTATACATCTCTGTACAGAACTGAATGTATAGTGCCGGGTTTCCTATCCTCCTCGAGTTCATTTTTGTCCAGCAGCACCGGTTCCACTCTGTTATTATTATTATTTCGTCGTCGTCGTCGTCGTCATCATTATTATTATTATTATTTTGCTATACTAGTTTCAGTTATTGGAGGAAAATGAATATATCAGGGCTTGAACTCCCCTGGAGTTCTCCCTTTTCTTGATTCCTTCCTCTCCTATCTCTCTCTGCAAAACCATCTTAAACATGAATTGTAAGATCCAATTAGTCTAAAGCTACTGATATTCCTTTTGCACCAAGAAACTTTGAAGCTGAAAACTCAATTGTTGAGCAGACTAGAATGTTAAAAGCAAAAGCTTTTTTTACCTCTCAAGTAAATGTAATTGTTTGCTTTGGCATATATGTGCCTGGCCATTTCTCAAGAGTTCAGGGTCCCTGAGGCCTGAGCGGAAGAAAACTGAAAGCTATTTAAATTGTAATTTTGTTTGAGAAGAAGAAAGAAGCTTTACAAAGAAGGTGATTGTTTATTAGTGGAATTAGTGTTAAAAAGAGAGGAGTATCGACGGTCCAACTTTCTGATTACTGAATAAATTACACAGCTTTCAGGGCGATCGATATAGAGAGGGAAAGCATAGCAAGCAGCGTATGTGTCTTTATCTCTCCTAAATTAAAGATATTATTTATATTTTAACATTTTTACTACTGCAAACATTTTTTATTTTCTCAAAATTTTTAAAATCTCCAATTTTCACCTCACCCCTAACCTGCAACCTTCATAACCTCGCGTCTCTCACCAAGCACACGAGAATTGGGGTTCCACTCATAACTCTGAATCCTGGATTCTCTGCCTTTACCATTGGATTGGAGTTTATATATTAACTTTCTAATCTAAGCACGAAATCTAAAGGTATCACTCAGTTCCCTTTCCATTTAATGAGTTTCTCCTACTTTAGAAGATTGTTTCGTTGCCAGGACGTAAAATTTCACCAAAACCTTAGATTTCTTTAATATGGAATACAGAATATGGAACTATGGGATGAGTAATGGTCATTTGGGCGTTTTGCTTTTTGTTTATGGGAGGTTGTTTGGCTTCATGGTTGTCCAATAGGTGTTTGATGGATTGCCTGGGAGATAGAGATCTGATTATTTATGGATTCATGGTCTTTACTGCAGACATTAAGTATAATGTAGTTGTGTTATGTAAATGTCTTCCAGGTTAAAGCAATCTTGGGAGGTTCATTCTTATGAACATTCTCTCTCTCTCTCTCTCTCTCTCTCGCTTGGCTATCTGCTCCTTCCTTAGAATAGTATCAGATCAGTGGACTTACTCAGTGACCTCTATTTGTCTACGTTTTTGTTCAATAGTTTCAGAAGGCATGACGTTCTTTTTAGTTTTTCAGGTTTGCGATTGTAAATGTGACAATTTTTTGCAGGTATGGAGTGATGTGGTCCGTGTTCTATGATTCTTCCACATGCTGGGTAGACACTGTATTTTCGGTAGTAGATTCTCAATGTTCATTATAATGGAAGTCTTCTACAGACATGAAGAGGTTTGCCACCTTTTTCATGAGGCAGTCCTTTCAGATCTTATCTCATCGTTCCTTCGTAGATTCCTGTCCAAATTCTTTTCTGTTCATTGTTGGAAGCCTTTTGAGCCAAAGAGGTTGTTCCTCAAGCACGAAAGATACTAGACCCTTTCCAGGTTATTCCCCAAAGAAGCCCACTATTGAAGACTCTGAACTTGTCTATCAGATATCAAATGCAATAAAGTTACGCCATCGTGAGCCACTTGGACGCGTTCTAAAACCTTTTAAATCCAAATTTAGGTCTGACCACCTGATTTGGGTTCTTATGAACATTAGAAATGATTATAAGCTAGTTTTAGGTTTCTTTGACTGGGCATGCCTGCAGAGAGCTCCAAATCTTGAAGCACGTTGTGTCATTGTTCAACTTGCTGTTGCTTCAAAGGACCTCAAAATGGCCCATGACCTTATTCGTGACTTTTGGGAAAACCCAAATTTGGATGTTGCTCCTTCATTCTCTCATTTTCTCCGACAAATAATCTACACATATAAAGATTGGGGTTCAGATCCACATGTATTTGATGTTTGCTTTCAAGTTCTTGTTGAAGCTGGACTGATTATTGAAGCAAGAAAGCTGTTTGACAAGTTGTTGAATTATGGTGTTGTTATTTCCGTTGATTCTTGTAACTTATATCTTACTCGCCTCTCAGGCAATTTTGATGGGCTTGGGATGGCAGTAAAGACTTTTAGTGAATTCCCGCAGATGGGTGTAACTTGGAATGTTGCATCATACAACATAATTCTTGATTCTCTTTGCCAGTTAGGAAAAGTAAAAGAAGCACACTACTTACTCCTTAGAATGGAGTTCAGAGGCCTTATGCCTGATGTTGTTAGTTACAGTACTGTAATTAATGGTTATTGTCACTGTGCCGAACTGCAGAAGGTAATGAAACTTTTCGAAGAAATGAAGATGAGAGGGTTGAAGCCAAACTCCTATACCTATAGCAGCTTAATCCTTCTTCTCGGTAAGCGTGGTAAGATTCTCGAAGCTGAAAAACTCTTAAAAGAGATGATAAATGAGGGAATACATCCTGATAATGTGGTATATACTGCTCTTATTGATGGGTTCTCTAGGTTGGGGAATATTCAAGTTGCTTATAAGTTGTTTACCGAAATGGAAGCTCATGGTATTATTCCTGATTTTATAGCTTATACTGCTTTGATATATGGGTTCTGTCGAAGTGGAAAGATGACGGAAGCAGATAAACTTTTCAATGAGATGCTTAGCAAAGAGTTGAAACCTGACGAAGTTACATATACAGCACTTATTGATGGTTACTGCAAATCTGATGAGATGAAGAAGGCCTTTGCCCTTCACAACCAGATGATCCAGGTGGGGCTTACACCTAATATTGTCACGTACACTGCCTTGGTGGATGGCCTCTGTAAACATGGGGAGTTAGATACTGCAAATGATCTTCTTCATGAGATGTGTGGAAAAGGCCTTCAATTGAATGTCTGCACTTATAACTCCTTTATTAATGGCCTTTGCAAAGCAGGAAATATAATCCAAGCGGTTAAGCTGATGGAAGAAATGGACATGGTGGGATTGTGCCCTGATACCATTACATACACCACCTTAATGGATGCTTATTGTAAAATGGGGGAGATGAATAGAGCTCATGAGCTTCTGCGTACAATGCTAGATAGAGGCTTGCAGCCTACAATTATTACCTTCAATGTACTCATGAAAGGATTTTGTTTGTCAGGAATGCTGGAAGACAGTGAGAATCTACTAAAGTGGATGTTAGAGAAGGGAATAAGGCCAAATTCCACCACCTACAATTTTCTAGTGAAGCAATATTGTTTCAGGAATGATATGTGTACTGCAACTGAGATCTTTAAGGTAATGAATGCTCAAGGGATCATGCCTGATGGCAACACATATAACATTATGATTAAAGGACATTGTAAAGCAAGGAATATGAAAGAAGCATGGTTTTTGAGGAAAGAAATGATTGAGAAGGGATTCAACATCTCAGCTAGTTCCTACAATGCTCTCATAAAGGGATTTATTAAAAGAAAGAAACTTTTGGAGGCTAGAGAACTATTTGAAGAAATGAGAAGCAGAGGTTTGGTTGCTGACAGAGAAATATACAGCCTTTTTGTTGATGTAAGCTATGAGGAAGGAAACATGGAAAGCACGCTTGAGCTTTGTGATGAAGTGATAGAAAATTGGCTTGTGGATAATGTGAGAAATGAAAACTGATAATTGGATCTTCCATACTTCGCTCCAAACATGCTGATTTTGGTCCCGTGAATCTGGGCTTGGAATTTCCGTAACATTTTCAAAATTATGGTTAGTGCTATTTCACTGGCTTTCGTTTTGGTTAACTTTTTGCCAAATTATGACACTTTTAAAACTTTTAACATGATCAAGCAAGTATCAAATTGAGGCGTGAATTGCTTCTACGGAGTACTAAAATTTTGATGAAGCTGAACTGAGCTTGATTTTGGCAGATGTATGGAGATTACCATCAAACATCTTAATCAAATATATGAACTAAATCATATTCAGCATGTGCATCAGATTTCCATGTTTAGTATGACAACATAGATAAACCTGTCAAAAAATGAGGATTCGGTTGAAACTTAGGGCTAAAATTCTAGATGAAGGCATGTATTGGACATTTATATGCTGTTTCTGTGATTAAATGCCTTACAATTTATTGTCCTTGTTTATTAGATTCAATCTTAATCAACTAACAGTTAGAAATTCTCTTCAGCTACCTTGGTATGCTGTCATTTTTCTTGTTGTAAACTTCATATAAGCCAGTGAAACTTTGGGAAGTCAAAATATGGAATTGATATTGATGTTTATGTCTTATAATCTCCAGGTGATATGCAAACAAATGCACACTACTTTCAGCATCCGTGACGGGGAGAAAAGGAAATGCTTGAACGAGTATGATAGTATACTCCATTCTGACCAGATATCTTGTGGATCATTTCCTAAAAGTTTAAACATTGCAATTAATCGGAATTCTAAAAGGTACCAAATATCTCAATCTTACACCCCCTTTCAAGTGCTCATAGATTTGTTTGCTTCTGCTTCATAACGACATATTTCAATATTTCTTTATTAGGAAGTGCACTATTTGGTCTGTTGTATCTTGCAGTGCCATTGTACTTGGTCTTAATGCTTGAAGAGCTCACATTGTTGATTTTGGCCCGACTAACAAATCAATTTTACCTACATGCAGGAAACTCAGTTTTGACAGTAAGACTTTCAGGCAGAGTTGAGTTTATGGTGACACTGAAACAAGATGCATTTTGAAAACACTACAAACTGGACAAGAAAAGAACACCAATCTATTTTTGGGAGTCAAGGTTAAAATTGCTATAAGAATGACGTTGGAGAGAGAATAAATTGGTAGCAATTGGTGTTTTTTGAGTTTAAGCTGTGACATGGCATGTGCCATCGTCTTTGAGTCCTGTTGAAAGGGAGTGAAAAATGGGTTCTCAATATGTACACGTCCTAATGTATTCATTTCATTTGCAGCGAGATGAATGATCACAGCACGTTTTAGCTGCCCATAAATTAGTGCATTGTGTATTAGCAAAGGCTGCCATACAAACTTATGTTGTACTCTAGTAGGAATAATTCTTTCTTGAATTCTATATTCTAGTTGTCCTAATTTCCGAGATAATTTTTCAGCAGCTCAGCTGTTGCGATATGTAGCTTATAAATCTTGATGCACAATCGACGACCCAAAAAAAATGAAATAGAATTGGAAGCTGATCCTTAGGGCCAAAGAGCACCAGTGGCCGAGTGGTAGCATTGGAAGCAAATCCTAAGGCCAATTTCATCCCATTCTTTTAAAATAGAATAAAGTTTCCTCTATTTTAAAGATGTTATAGTGTTTTTCACTCTAATCTACAACTCTATTTTTCACACAAAAAGGAAATATTTTTAACATATTCTTTTATATCTTTCATTAATGATTATTAAAATTACTTTATAAAATTAACTCAACTTTTCTTTTTGTGTATATTTTTATTTACAACATTATTATTATTATATTTTTATGTTAATAAATAATAAATAATAAATTTTCAATTAATGTATAATTTGTTATTTGATAATACTAAATAAAATAATATATGAGATATATTTCACTATTTTATATTATCTAATTATATTTTAGTTGTATTTTGTTTATTTAGTTCTACTACTTGAGTATTAATATTCATGTATGTGTGTTTTAATTTAGTTTGTTATTGTTTGTAATTTATTATGCTATTCGACTATTAATATAAATATATTTTTTGTTTATTTATTTGAAATTTTCTAATGAATATTTTTAAAAATTTTGGTTAAAAATCTTTATTTATAAGTAAATAATTATAAAATTATAAATATATAATGAAAAATTTTATAAATATGAAATTAATCCTTAAAATAATTATAAAGTTATAATTATTTAAATAAATATATAATGAAAATTTTGAAATATTATTTAAATAAAAAATAAAAAATGAAAGATTAAAAAAAATGAATTAATGAAAAAGGAAAGAAAAAGAAAAAAATGAAAAATGAAAAAAAAAGAAACAATGATAAAAGAGTTACAGTATTTTTTCAAATTTAAAAAAACACTGTAGTGCTTTACCAAAATGGAGGAGAATCGGCAACTGGAGATCATGATTGGAGTTGCTCTTAGACCCGCGTTGGTAAAAAGGACAGAAGCGCACAGTCCTGTCCAAGGTTGGTAACAACTACCCACGAAATTTATGAAACTTTCTCTTCCAATTTCAGCCACAAGTTTCACCTAACAAGTGGAAGAACCCACGTACTTTAATGAAACTTTCTGTTCCAATTTCAGCCGCAAGTTTCACCTAACAAGTGGAAGAGGTTCAATCACTTTTGTTTTTTTTTAACCGCGAGATGTTTTTAGATTATTACATTTAGATTAATCTCTGCTTCTACCTTCTAGAATTCTCAAGAGCTGTTATTTAACAATACTGGATTCACATGCGAAGTTTGAATCTTTGCCCTTGCTTAATCGAAAATCAGCCCTTTACCGCTGAACTTCACGGTGGGTCAATCACTTTACTTGATAGAAAACGAAACAAAAATGAAAGAATGGAGAGCATTAAGAGCACGTCTTCTTTCCAATCCCTTGTGCCAGCGCAATGCAGCTGAGAAAGATATTTCTGCACATACGTACTTGGAGGATCAGGATCATTTACCTTTACAGTCAACTGCGTAGAGTGAATGTTAGAAGAATCAAGAAGTTGCGACTTCCAAGTTGTTGTCAAACTTCCTTGTATGACCAATGAGATTACATAAAATTTAAAAGTTTTTGAACATAACCATTTTGTATGATTCCAATATACTTTTAAATCATAATGCTTTTTTATTAAGACAAGCTCGTTAACTTGACATGAAAACCATCATAACATTATTGACTTGAAGAGTGTATATTTGTGTATCTGATTATAGAATAGAGATGAATAATTTTCTGAAACACGGTAAGGTCAATCCCATTGCTTGAAAACATCTTCTTCTAAACGTAATTGAAGATGTATCTAAACATAAAACTTAGACGACCACCCAACTATTGATACTAAAGATTTATCTAAACATAGAGAAGGACAAAAATTATTCAGTAGTTAGACGGACCGCCCAACTATTAGTACTACTTTAACATAAATTATGTTCTTAAATTATATTATATATATGTTGACTAAGTTCACTTCAGCTCTATCTAGTGCAGAGCCAGCCACAGAAGCTTAGGGACAAATAGCCTTTGTGAGAGAGTACCTTCTGAGGGTGTTTATCCATGGCTAGTGGTGATGTGAAGCTCATTGGTGCATGGGCAAGCCCGTTTGTGTTGAGGGCAAGAATCGCCCTTAACATTAAAGCCATTGATTATCAGTTTATTCAGGAGCAACTTGGTGCTAAAAGCCAGCTTCTTCTTGAATCGAACCCTGTCTACAAAAAAATCCCAGTTTTGATTCATGAAGACAAGCCCATCTGCGAGTCTCTCATCATAGTACAGTACATTGACGAGGTTTGGTCCTCCGGTCCCTCAATCCTCCCCACCGATCCTTATGATCGTAATGTTGCTCGATTCTGGGCAGCCTACATCGACGATAAGGTTACTTTTTCCTTCAACTTAACGTCATTTTTTCACATCATAATCCCCATTCTTTTCAGGTTACAAGAAATATTTGATTTTGTGACATGTGCAGTGGTTTCCTTCAATGAAAGGTCTTCCAACTGCTAAGGGGGATGAGGAAAGAAAAGCATTGTTGGAGCAACTTGGACAAGGACTTACTCATATGGAGGAAGTTTATGTGAAGAGCAGCAAAGGGAAGGCTTTCTTTGGAGGAGATAAAATTGGTTTTCTTGATATTGCATTTGGATCTTTCTTGGGGTGGCTGAGAGTGACAGAGAAGTTGGATGGAGTGAAACTGCTAGACAAGGCCAAGACCCCATGTCTAGTGAAATGGTCAGAGAGCTTCTGTTCTAGTCCAGCTGTTAAAGATGTGTTGCCTGAGACTGATAAGCTTGCAGAGTTTGCAAAGATCGTTAGGGCCAAGCTTAGAGGGTCCTCCTAATTTCTTTGATGTACTGATCACAGTCCCGGCCCCTACCTTCTTCTTTTTGCCTGATCTAGCATGTGGCCAAAGTTGTGGCTGTTTAACGTATCAGAAATAAAATGGCATTGCGATTTAAGCTGTTAGCTTTTTCGTTTCCACTTGATGTTGCTGATGTTTTCTAAACTTCGATGTTGATACGGCTCTTTCACCTAAACTAGTGAGGTCTAAACATGCAATAGGAGCTTGTTACTTTTCGCAGTTCAAGTTGCATTATTTTAAGTAACATATTTCGGGAAGCAGAAGCACCCAAAGTGCTTTATAACAGAGCGACGACGTGGGTCTCAGACTTGAAAACTAAAAAGTGAAAATGAGGAGACATCCTTGGGTCCAATCCTTGAGAAGCAAATTACTTTGAACATGTCCTTTTTGATATTACAGGCGAAGTGGGCCTGTTCTTGGATTGTTAGAAACTAACATCCTAATACCTCAACTCAGCCCAAGAGTATTCTCATTTCTCAAAGCTTACACAGCTTAACCAAGAAAAGTAAATGATGTAATAGCAAATTAAAGAAAAAAAAGATTAGGACTCAAATTCTACAGCTTAACATTGACACAACTCCTTTTACGAGTTGAAAGCCGAAGAGCTGTGTTTATACTTTATTTCGCAGCCTCAAGTAGATTCAGAGTCATATACTTCAGTTTGCTACACGAAAAGAAAAGGGGCAATCAACTTTTTTCTCACTAAAGCACAATCAAATCAATGAGCGCTGATCTGGTTGACTTGAGTGGCCTCATCCCTTGGATACTGATATGACAATCAATTCATTCTTTTAATAAATAACGATGCCCATCGATAATATGAATCATTAGATTGGCAAAAGCAAGCTCGCTCTTTGTCGATAGAGTGAGTGAGTATAGGATCATTAGCCATTACTTGCAGTTGTTACAAGCGAATGTCTTGTCTGTCAAAACATTGCAAGAACACGAATCCATTCAAACCTACATTTAATAAGAACTCTTCCATTTTTCATGAAAGCTTTTGCAACAAGAAGAACAAGCTTAGAAGTTACATCGACATTTGCATCCAGATAAACATCTGAAAATCTGGTGCGTCTCCAGGAGCGAGTGTTGCGTGTGTGTACCCACACATGTTCGCCAACATGAACATGTCCCACCCAAACTCAGACACACCAGTGAAGTAGCTATAACCCGACGTCAGCAACTCCGTTCGAATTATTCAAACCGCGAATTCCACGCACGTGGACCCGGATTCGTTTTAGCTCCTCGACAATCTCTCTCGAGTCCGGCCGATCATCCTTGTCCGCCGCCACACACCTGAACGCCAGCTCGGCCACCGCATTTACACCGTCAAACGCCTCGCCGTCGACAACTAAAACCGAGTCCACGACTTGACAGAGTTGCCCCATTTGGATCTTAGACACTACCAAATCAGCCAAAGCTATTTCTCTCTTATCTCTGCTCCGATCCACTGCTTTAAGCCCCGACACCAACTCCAGCAACACGACCCCAAAACTGTACACGTCACTCTTCTCCGTTAATCGAAATGACCGGTGATAATCCGGATCCAAGTAGCCGGGTGTTCCTTGCGGACCGGTCCACACATACCCAGAAGAAGTTGAAGTCGTTTCAGGCAAAACCAAGAGCCTAGATAGCCCAAAATCACCTACTTTAACCCTCATGTCCTTCTCTATAAAAATGTTAGACGACGTTATGTCTCTGTGCACAATCGCCGGCTTAACAGAGAAATGCAAGTACTCTATAGCTAAAGCCGTTTGCAACGCGATGTCAAGCCTCACTTGCCATGTTATTGACCCTTTAATGTGCAAGTTTTTTGCACCGTGGAGGTGATCAAAGAGCGTGCCATTGGGGACATAGTCGTAGACTAACAGTAACCCTCTTGGATCGCTACAATAACCATGAAGTTTAACGAGATTTGGATGATTTATAGAGGAAAGAATTAAAATTTCGTTGCAAAACGACTTGGTTGAAAATGCTTTGCCGGCGGTTGCTTGGTGGTGGTGTTTGTGGAGGTATTTGACGGCAACTATTCGGTGGTCGGAGAGCTGGCCTAAGTAGACAGAGCCAAAGCCGCCGTCGCCGATTTTACGCTTTGGATCGAAGAAGTTTGTGGAGATTTGGAGCTCTTCATAGGTGAACACAGGTGGGAGTAAACTAGCAGAACGATGTCGATGAAGGAATAGTGTTGTTGGGTCTTCTTCTGAGGCCAACTGTCTCAAGCGCCTTGACCTGAATATAGCTGCAACAACTAAGAGAGCTAGTAACAAACAAGTTATTGTGAAGATTGAACATAATATGGCTATTCGATTTGAGCCATCATCGTGAATCCATAGAGGTGAGAGGCTTGCTTTGGACATGAAGCAGATGAATCTTTTCTCTGGGTCTGAAGAATTGAAGCCGCAAACGCCCTTCTTGGACTTGCATTCTCTGCAATTGGTAAAGTACGAGTCTTGGGACTCATCGTACTCGACTTGGAAGCCTAGTTTCAAGAAATTGTCAAGGTACTCCAAAATGTCAGCTTGACAACCTTGTTGAGACAATGGTCGTCGAGTGGATCCACAACCATCAAGAAGCTGAAGGGGATTTTTGACAAGCTTACATTCCCATGGACACTGGCTGCAGTTAGGGAGATTTGGAGGTGAACAAGAGCGAAGAACATAGAGGCGAGAGCAATATGAATCAGAGACGCGAAATGGCGAGCCTGAGAGATTAATGGAGCGAACAGGGATGGAAAGACGAGAGCAGTTATTAGAGCGAGGACTTGAAACATGAGGCGACAGATGGAGAGAGGACGAGTTGGGATCGAATTGAAGGAGAGAAAAGGAAACATTGTTAATGGAGATAAGGGAGTGAGAGGAATCGCAATTTAGCTGAAAAGAAGGGTGACCACAACCAGAAGAGAAGGAGAAAGGAAAAGGAGGAGAGGATGTGAATGGAGAACAATAAGATCTGGAGAAATTTTCAGGCTTAGAAGTACATGTATGAGCACACACTATAAGAACACAAAGCAGAGAACCGAGTTTGAAGGAGACGGTGGTTAACGGCCGCGGAGGCATGAATGATGATGAAATTGAGATGAACTAAAAAGAGAACATGAAAACAAAAGTGGGTTTTGATCAACTTGGAGTTTTGGTTTTGGAGGGGTAATTGAGGTGGGGTTGTGATTGCGCCTAGGTTATCGGAGTAGCAGAGAAAGAGGCAAAAGGCGAAAAAGTGGGTCTCGAGGAGTGGGAAGAAGAGGTCACGTGAAGACAGGCGAGTGAAGACAAAACTAGTAGAATGAGTATAGACAAACGCTGAACGAACGAGTGTGAAAGTGTTTTAGGCTTTAGGCTTTGGCGGGTTGGTGGATGAGGTGAGGTATTCAAAGGCTTGTAAGCTGATGGAATGGAAATCCCTTTGTTTACTCTGATTTGAACAGGGCTTTGTGTTGGAGTTTACGTCATCCTCTTACGGTTTTCAATCTTAGTCCATGCGGTCGGTGACGAAAATCATTTAGACTCCCTCGCGCATGAGGGATCAATCCATCTGTTCGTGCGCCCTCGCATAATTGGGTGGAAATTATTAAAACAATAATTTGTTCGACATAACATAATAATCAGACAATACCTTAAAAGTTTCTCTCTTTTTCATAATTGCTATATCAAATAATTAGTTAGAACAGGTCATCATAATGACAATCATGTTGCTCTTTCTGTAGTTTTCTAAATTTTAAGATATTAAATTAACATCAAATCTGAAAAAATTAAGGAAAAGTAGCATAGAAGAGTGAGTGAAAATAGATTGTATTATTTTTAAAAAATATTATAATGACTAGATCATATAATATTACAAAAGGAGTATAACAATTTATTAATCACACAATATCTTAATTATTTTATCTAAGTAAAAAATTGAATCCGTGAAGTTGACGACAAGGAGAAAATTGGCCTTAATTGAGAATTGAAAAAGACTGTCGCATATTTGAATAATCTTATTGGAGTTCGAGCCAATCTTAGGAATTTTGTACGAGAATTAGTAATGAATTTTGTTTTGGCATTGTATAATATCATTGTCAGTAAACATTCAGAAAATTTTAAAATTATAAAATAATTATTGAATTTTATAAAATATTTTATAAATATATTTTATTATATAGTTTTGTATTTTAAATTAATCTTGTCTCAAAAATTATAATAATTAAAGGTTAGAAAAAGAAGAGAAATCATAAGAGATGTATCAGAGTCAAATAATGGAACTTGAAAGGGAAGCGGTGAAACAAGTTATGAATATGGTAAGAATATATGAAAAAGAATGGAGATCAAAAAAAGAAACTAACTAGTAAAAAATGCAGCTAAAGAGATCTTGGGTATTTCTAAAGGGCCTAAGGGTAATAAGATGAAGTCTTAAGTGGAATGAAGATATATAAGAAAATGTTAAGATTAAGAATGTTGTCTATAAAGCTCTACCATAAGGTAGAGAGGGTAGTTAATAAAGAAAGTTACAAATTGGCAAAGAAAGAGAGAAAGAAAATAGTCTTATAGGCTGAAAACAAAGCTTAAGAGAAATTATACCAATGGTTAGAAACTAAAGATGGAGAAAATGATATATTTAAGTTGGGAAGAGCTAAAGAACAAAAAATAAGAGACTTAAATGAAGTTCGTTATATAAAAGATGAAGTAGGGCGAGTACTAATGGCTGAAAACGACATCAAGAGAATAGGGTCTTGCTTAAGCTAGTTAAGCTTTTTAATGTAATCTTTAAGTCTGTCAAAAAGTCAGATGAGTAGAGACTTAATATGCTAATTCCTTTATACAAGAGCAAAGGAGACAGCAAAAGTTGTAACAACTATAGAGGCTTCAAACTACTTAGTCACACAATGAAGTTATGGGAGAAGGTGATTGAGAAGAGAGTGAGAAATGATGCACCTATCAACTACTTTGGTTTTATGAAAAAATGTTCCACGACAAAAACCTTACATCTACTTAGAAGATTAATAAAATAATTTAGGGAAAACAGTGTAACCTACACATGATTTCTGTTGACTTAGAAAAGACGTACGACAAGGTACCTAGGGAAATCATATGGTAATGTTTAAAATTAAAAGGAGTTCCTACGACCTATATATGAGATATTATATATATATATGTGAGTGTGTGTGTCTGTGTGTCTGTGTGTGTGTTAAAACTATAGTAAGGACAATAAGAGGAGATACAATGCATTTTTATCGATATTGAGTTACACCAAAGCTTTTTATTGAGCCTTTTTTTGTTTGTAGTAGTAATGGACGAGTTCACCAAGAACATCAAAGGGGATTGGCATGGTATATGTTTTTTTGCTTATGACAATATTTTAGTGGATGAGATAAAAGAGGTTTGTTAATGTCAAACTAGAATTTTTGTGGGATACGTCAGAATCGAAAGGTTTTAAATTGAGCAAGACTAAGGGTGGGTACTTAAAGTGTAACTTTTTGAGCTATAGGGTAGCTTCTAATGTGGAGGTAAAGATTGATTCAGAAGTAATACTATAAAAAGAATGTTTCAAGTATCTATAATCTATCATCTATAGCAATTGAGAGATTGATGAACACATTGTTCACTGGATCAGATAAAGGTGACTTAAACAGAGTAATGTAGTAGGAGTCTTATATGACAAAAAGATACCACTCAAGCTCAAGTTAAATTTTATCGTTTAGCAATTAGGCCGATCATATTATATAGGATGGAGTGTTGACCCATCGAACAGGTACATAATCTTAAGTTAATGATAACAGAGATGAGGATGCTCCGCTGGGTATGCAATCTTACTATAATAGATAAGTTCATGAATGAAATGGTAAGAGATAAATTAAAGGTGGTTAATATTAATGAAAAATTAAAAGAGACAAACTTAAGTGATTTGGAAATGTTAAGAGGAGACATCTTAATTCTCCAGCAAGAAGAAGTGAGCAAATTTTACGTGGGGATAGCAAAAGGGAAAAAGGAAGGCCTAAGAAGAAATAGGGGGTGATCAAGAATGCTATGACATTATTAGAACTTATTGAGGATGTGACTCTTAATAAAAACTTTGGCATACTAAGATACGGGTATATAATCTTAAATAAAAAGGTCCTTCTCTTTATTATAAGTCATTTAAATATTTTTCTTCGAGTCTTATGTCTTAATATGTAGTACTTCCCTCTTAATTATTTAGCCTAAACATTTTCTTGTAATTGCTTGTTTGTTTTATTTATTTATTTGTCTTCTTTCTTATTTATGTACTTATTTACTTATCTTATCTTTAATTTTTCGTTACCTGTTTTATATTTATTGTATTATTGTATTACTTATTTTTATATTTCTATTTCTATTTCTATTTATTTATATTATTTCTATTTACTAATTATTATTATTATCATCATCATCATCTTTTAAGAATATTTTTAGTTTTATTTTTAATTATTACTAATTTGTTATTTAATATGTATCTTTTATTATTTTTCATTTTCATTTTATTTTGTATTTGTATTTATTTTTATTTTTCTTTTCTTCATACTGGTTTATCAAAAACATCCTCTCGACTAGTTCAGGGTAAGGCTGTGTACTCTTATACGTTCCAAGACCTTGTGTTCAGTAAGATTTCTACTGGGTGTTGTTGTTGTTGCTAATATTTCTAATATAAACAATAACCACAATTAGTATAAGAAAAAAAGATCATTTAATTATCATATGGATATAAAATTAAGATTAATATAAGTACTTAAAATGTTACAATTTATATCATATAGTAAAGACTAATTATATTATAAATTATAACATCATATAATAGGAACAAATATAGTTCCACAAACATTATAGAAAAAGTTTGTCCTAAAGAATACAACAAAGTATAAGTGAAACCTAAAACAAAAATACTTACAATTAAAAGTTTTACATCTCATATATAAAATTTAACATATACATCAAATACAAATAAGAAAAGAGAAAAAAAATGAACTCTATTCAGTGACATATCTATTTAAATCGCATTGACCTTAATTTTTTTTGGTATAATATCTTCATCATTGAGAAGAGACTCATCATCACCATCATTCAAACTTATTATGCAAAATGATATATCAATATTTTTCCATTCAAGATTATCTTCTAAGACACTCTTATATATGAAACTTGGTTTCTTATAAACTTAGTTAGTTAAAAGATCGATATAGTCAACGAAAATCGGATCTATAGAACTATTTATTCTATTAAGAGTCTTATCAAACAACTCAAAATTAATTCTTATAAAATTACGAGTCAATATATTCAACTTAATAATGATAACATATATTTCTTGAAGCTTTAAGTTATATCGAGCAAAAACCAAATTGCTCAATCTTCTGTAATGCAATATATTCCTTTCTTTTTTTTGATTGGATGAATTCAAATGTGCTCCAATTACTTTTATACTAGTTACACTCACTCATTGACTCAGATTTAAATTGCAAACTTTTGTAATTATGTAATACCACTTCTAAATTGGTCCCATCAAGCAACTATACGACAAAAAAATTTAACCTTGTAAACAAAATAAAGTGATGATTAATTTTAAACAAGTAACAAAAGTGAAAAAATATCTAAATTAAATTTATTTCTTTGACAAATAGTCATCCTAAAATTATTGCACACATCTTTGTATACCTTCATTTTGAACTAAGAAGATATTGCATCATCTCATGTGAAACAATTATTATATGATAGTTAACATTCTCCTATTAACTTCAACTTTCTTTGTAGATCTTAGTATAAAATAGATACTAAGTTTCATAAATGTCATAACAGTAAACAATAGATAGTAAATTTATCTTTCTTAATTTTAGTTAATGACTACAAGATATGATGTACACAAGAAAGG
This sequence comes from Erythroxylum echinodendron, assembly GCA_027575705.1. Classification (NCBI taxonomy): domain Eukaryota; kingdom Viridiplantae; phylum Streptophyta; class Magnoliopsida; order Malpighiales; family Erythroxylaceae; genus Erythroxylum; species Erythroxylum echinodendron. The sequence continues at coordinate 11,985,323 of JANZXR010000003.1, forward strand.
CCTATATTTCATGTTGGACTTAATTGCTTCCTTTATCCTTTTTATGACATCATAAAAGTAACTCATTATTGTCTTCTTATCACTATCAGCCATACAAACTACTCTCACTAAAGGCTCACAAACTCCTATGGCAAATTGATATTGGGAGCAAAATTCATGATCTTCATGTATAATTTCGAAAGCATCCATTCCAATATTAGACCATGTATACTGGGAAGCACCTTTACTTATCACTTTTAAACATTCGTATCAGTTGCTTCTTCATTAGAATAAAAAACTAAAATGATAAAAATTAGTTATAAATGTTGTAATGATAGAGTGACACAAATTTCTATCATTGGTAAAACTATTTCTCATCAAATTCCGAACCTATGCACAATTATAGAAGAACTTAGTTCCTATTATTGTTTTTTGGAAAACTTCATCAATGATGGGAAAGTATTTGACATCCCTTATATTTTTTGGTTAATTATAAAAAATAAAAACTTTACTCAATTTCCTAATACTAGCCCGATCTTCAAAAAGTGATGCTTAAATGCCTTAATTTTCAATTTCTTACAAAAAAGTCAAACATTAAGTTTCCTCTTAACTTCGTTAACATGGCTAACCATATCAAATTTTTTATATGCCTCATTCCTGACACATGGCTCAATTTTTTCTAACTCATTTCTTTAAAAATAAATAAATTCAAACATATAAAAATAATTTTTTTTGGTTCATTCTTGAGTCTTCATGCTACAACTATTTTGAGCTGTGTGTGGACTGTCGCTCTCTTGTGATTGTGTTTGGACTTTTGTTGTCTCTAAAGTGTTGTTATTATCTTGCGGTTATGAGCAATTAGGAGTGTCTATCTCTTGCGATTGGGAGGTGAGTTCATCTAACCTTAAGTTAGATTGTCGTTGTTTAACAGATAATTCAATGTTGATGAGTTTGGTTATTTGATCTTCTGCTGATATTATAATTCTTCTATTTAATTTCAAGTAGCTCTAATTCTTTCCAATAACCTATTTTGCTTCCTTCCTATCGAAGTATCAATAGTAAAGGTAGAGTTCTCTAGATCACATTATTTTTAATAATTCAGTGTCTTGTTGTTGAATTTGGTTATTTGTTTCGCTTGCTTTCAAATCAACTTTTAGTTCTTTTTGTTCTTAAAGCCATGCCCTCTTCTATTAATTATGTGTTCTGCTATTCAATTTGGCTATTTGATTATATTTGTCTTTTGTTCAGTTTTGTTGTTAAATTTGGTTAGTTAATTATGTCTTGATTTATTGTGTTTGAGATATTACTCTCTCCAACAAATTTTTATTAATAGATCATAGACATTGTTCCATTAAAAATTGATGACCTGCTTGTGAAGTGATGAAGAGTTATCCAAGATTGTTGTGGTAGTTCTTCTTGACATTTTGAGCTCTTTTTGAGGTTTTATTCTTGAAATTCATTTTATGTTATGTACAGTCTTTAGTCTTTTTCCGCAATCCTCTTTTTTTCTAAGCTTTTCTCAATTTTATAGGACAAATTCCTTTTCTATGCTTAAAAATTCTGTATTTGGAAATTGTATGATTGTTTTATATGCTTAAAAGTTCTTTCAATCTTAATCTAATGGTGTAATTTGTTAATGGGCTATTATTTTTCTTACAGTATTTCTGGTTAGAGACTTAGAGTGTTTACAACTGGTGATATTGTATAACATTTTTCAACTTCATATGTACTATCACCAAAAATAGACAAAGAAACATTAAGAAATTTGAATTCACTTATTCACCATTTACTACATGTAGTTTCAAAGAACATATGTTTCCTTAAAGAGGAGGTAGGAAATATTTTATGGATTTGTTAATACTTAACCATATTCTATTTAATTTTATTAGAGAATGTTCAAGGAAAGAATGCAGAGCATATGGTGAAATATAAGCTGCAAACCCTGTGTGCTTTTATCAGGAAATGTCTTTAATAATCTATGATTTTGAATGGTTTAAAGTTGTGAATAATTTTCTTACTTAGCGTTGCATATGTAAAGCAAGTTTTGTATTGATCAGTTGTAAAAACTATTTAAGTTGGATGGAAGGTGGTTAATCTTTATTTGCACATTATCCTAGAGGTTTTTAAAGTCACTATAATCATTTATGGAAGATAAAGAACCTTGGATTGTAATCAAAAGTTGATTCCAAGAGGATCTCCTATTAGGTTCCCATTTAAGTAAAGAAATATGATATGCCTAATGATATCCGTTGTGGAGTGTCTTGATCTTCCTATATGATTTTTTTTATTAATTTTATGGTCTTTGTTGTTAGAGCATTATGCTTTCTTTCTTTGAAAGTAATCTTTAGATTTGTAAGGAATAATGCTTCTATTTTTACTATTTGTATGTTAGTGCTCTAATTCATGCATATGCTTGGATTAAGGTTTACTTTGTCTACCAGCTTAAAAATTTGCTTTGCCATGATATATGTCTATTTGAAGTACATTTTGCCTTGTATTACAATAATTGTTTATACCTTTCCCCTGTATATTATTCATTTATATTCTAGTAATTCCTATGAGGGATGATTTTGTAGGGCAATTTAACATGATCTAGGAGGCTCATGTTGGTTTTGTTAGGGCTGAAGTGCGTTAAAAAAACTAAATCAACAAGAACCCAAACGGTCTTGTCTTGCAACCATTTCATATACCAAAAATAACACAGAATGAAAGCATATGAACCATTATACCTAGAAGTTGGTCTCCAAACCAAATAGAAGGTCTCACAGCTATGTCTCCTTCCTCATGGCTGTGTCTTCTTGCTCACAGTTGTGTCTTCTTTGCACTAAGTGAGATGCACTCGAAGGTTTCCACAAAAGATCGATTAGAAGACCTAAAGGTTCCTAAAGCTAGATGGTGCTTCAATGAGTTATCTTTGATCCTAGAAAATATCCTAAATAAACAATTTAAATGGTGATTGATTGCTCAACATATGAGCTAAATGGCAAACCCTTTTGGGTCTGTAAGAAAGATGAAGATAATTGGTTTGGAGGAAGATAAAAGAGATAAAGAAAAGCTGAAATGGTAGGAGAGAAGAGAAGCAATAGGCAGTAGCTGGAACAACAACAAAAGAAATGAAAATCTTCCTCCTTTTTTGACAAATTAGGGTTAATTAAAAGTCCTTTTAATTTTCTAAAAAGCCTTTATGTCAATAAAGCCAAAAACAAAGTGAAAAGGGCAATTTAGTCATAAGGCTTTAAGTACATCTTTATGTACATTTCATGGACAACTTTTGTTCTCACAAGATTGTCCATATGAATTTTCATTTAAAAAACCACTTTGTCATTTATCTCATATTTCAAAATAATGTAAACTTTTGAACCAATTGTCATATAACTATACCATATAATTATATGCAATATTTTGTTGAGGAATAAATTTATATGACACGTCATACATATCAAATAAATTTGTCTAGGATTAAATTGTTATCTAATAACATTTAATCTAATTCCATGTGACGACCAAAATAATTTTAACACTTAATATTAACTTTATCCTTATATTCGTATCAACATATGATATACTAGAAGAATTTCCTTTTTCTAATCAAATCTTTTCTAATGTGACTCATTGGGATCTATGTCTTGTTAACAATAGAATTAAAACTCCTTTTAATTATATACATCCTAAGTGGCATCTAGCAAAATACATTATTATTACTAATGACATTGCTGATACGTATTATTCATAAATCACGATCCCGAAGCAAAAATTGCCGGTGTTAATTTTCTTGTCTCATAATATCTTTAATAAATGTAAGATTGGAATATGCCATTCCTAACAATTTATTCCTTCTTGATTTCCAAAGTAAATCGCAAATATGTTTAACTCCTTAATCATATTGCATGCATACAATATTATTTTATCAAGGGCCTATAAATATTATCACTCATATCGTATATGAGGAACAACGGTATTCTTGATGAATATCTATCCTCTATACAAGTTACGTATACTGTGGCATTATCTGTATAGCTACTTGTTACGGGTAACATTAGACAATACCAATAAATACACATTTCTCATGTAAGAAAATGAACATCTCATACTATAGAATTCACGACACATATGAAACATTTCCTAATAACGTTTTAGTTAAGGTCTATCAAATACTATAATCTTCGTTATGTATATGTGTGATTGAATCAATAATTCCTTATTGAATGGTTGGCAGAACATCACCATCATTTAATCCACACACTAATCTTTTAGTGGTCAATTAATATTCCATGTTAATTACCAAGATTAGCGACATTTCAGAGTAATGATTATTTTCCATTGCATAGTTCTACAATCCAAGTCCTCAACTCGAATAATCCATAAATAATGAAAACTCATGGAACAAAACGATATAAACCATCCAATTCATGAACATAACTATTAGAATACAACCACCCAATGATTGGCTTCTAGATCATAACACTAACAACTCTTTCACTTTTCCCTTTTACTAATTTTATACATAATACAAAAGATAATCCTCTATGCAATACCTTTTCATTGGCAATCTTGGAAAGACATCAATGAATAGGAATTGAAGGGTCTTTTCATTATGTAAGAATGTTTTAGCTCTGGATAGCTTTGTGATGTTTTGATGTGTTACTGTGTATTGGCTTTAAAATATTGTAGTAGTCGTATGAAAATGTGTTAATCATATTTGACAATCATGTGTATTACAGAAAAAATAGGTGGGAGTAAAATATATGTGGCTTTTATTGCATCTACACCTATTATATAATTGACATAGGAAGAGTGTGAAGCCACTGTTAATTAATTTAAGAATGTGATTTACTGTTGTTTCAACAATTTAGCAGAAGCTAAAAAGAAATACTCTCAATTTTGTTAAGAAAGGCGTTATGTTCAACGCAAAAACAAGTTTTGTAATTTTTGTTGTTATTATATTTAGTATATAACATAGATATCTTAATTCTGAGCAATTTTTTAGATTCTCTATATTGATTGTACTAATTATATAATGACAAGATGAAGCTACAAATGTTAATTGCTAAGCCTAATATTGGTCAACATTCTTATTAATGTAATAATGCAAATGTGAGTATTGCCCTTATGTTTTTATTATTGCATTATGAATATTTCAATTATAGCTTATATGATATTAATGTTCTCGTTCAAATTTTACATGTCTGGTACGCAAAAGGTGAGTTTATTTTTAAATTAATAGATATTTCAAATATTGACATAAGTATGATGTTTGTGTTTTTATTTTTATTTTGTAGGTTTTGTGTGACTGTATATATTGGGTGTTTGATGCTTTTTAATATGAACCTAAACTGCAACAATATGTGAAAGAGTAAATCAGAATGGGAAGGAGTTGCATTTAATGGGCCCTTATTTGTGCATAATTTGTTCTTATTGTATCTAATTATGATAGATCACTTATTGTTGCTTGACCATCTGATGATCCTAGTTCTCATATTCTTAGCATGTTGCCTATGCTCATTGCGAACATAAGAAACCTATAATAGTTGAAACTTGCTTCTTTTGTACATTTAAGTTGTTATTATCAATATTTAAACAGGTTATGATTTTAGTAACTATATTTTTTAGCCTATATTTTTCTTTGTTCTTTGACGCACTGATAATGTTAATCTATCAATAAGGAAATGATATTTTCCGAAAGCAAAATTTTTTTGAAATGCAAAGCATAAGAGATTTTCATTAAGCTAGACATATACTTTATGGTAATTGAGGATGGTCATTATCCATAACCAAATCAATTATTCAAGATAGTCTAACATTCTTATCCATTTTCAAGCAAATTATCTAATACAGTTAAACATCCCTATCTATATCTAAATCACATAACAAAGTTTCAAATATATATTCATATCCATATCGTAACACATAGTTGAAATACATATCGAAATCATAACACATATTTCAAGCATGGCTCATTTTGATATCAATTCACCATTATCAATTTGAGATTTTTTTGAGTTAATTTTTTAACCTTTAATTTATATCTCCTTCAGGTTGTAGTTGTTTTTTAAGCATTTATATTTTGAGAAGCTTGGGATGGTTCAAACACTTAAAATTGACTTCCACCTTTTTATAAAACATTCATAAACAAAAGGTATACTATGACCAATTAGGAGTAAATAATAAATAAATAGCCAAATTTTGTAATTTAGTAACATACCATAAAATAGGTGTTCCTACTAACTTCTCCAAATGCTACTCTATATCCTTAGACGACCTGTATAAATATAAATGTTTATGATTTATTAAAAAGTTAGTGGAAAACCAAAATTAAAAATGAATATTCACTCACCACCCTCTTTTCCTTTCGTAAGATAGATGCTACAGTATTGAATCCTATAGATACCAATTGTCTACCTTTTCTTCTTACACCCAGTTAATGTTGGAGGTAGATGTTGGATTTTTCAGTGGTCTTCCTCATTTTCTCTACATTATATATATAGAATTTAAAGTGAATGATCAGATATATAAAGAATATTTATCACAAACACAGTTATAAATTAGCATATAATTACCTTGGCAATTTCAGGTTGTCTTTAAGGTTGGTCCTTATTTTTGCATCCTCTTTTATTATGACTAACTTTAAAACAATGTTGACATCTCAAGAGTACTCTAACTTTGCTCAACTTGTTTAGAATACATGGTTCTTCATCTTTATCCCTTCTTTTAGCCTTCTTAGGTCTTCTAGGTGTCTTCTTAATTAAAGGAGGTAATATGGGTTGCAAGTTTTCAGTCTTTTGCCAAAATTTTGGACAACTAATGGATTTTATGACGTACTGATAACTCTTTAAATAACACTCACATTTGTAGTATTGGCTTCCATACCCATTGATATCCTCCCTCTGATTTGATATATAAGTATATATAAGTAAGTACATGCTTACATAGGATTCTTGTTAAATCCCAAAGTCTACCTGACATGCTTTTGTTTGTAAATCAACAATGAACTTATCTACAAAATGTGTTACTTCAAACTTCGAACTTCAAACTTCCATTTGTCCTAATGATGCAGTGCCTTGCTTCCCATTGTGTAGTCTCTATCTTCTTTCTCACCCTTGGACATATTTCATTTGTGGATTTGATCATCATATCTCTTTTTTTCACAAATTCGAGTCATTAAAGCAACTCGATTGTCCTCTAACATATTAATTTAGCTTTTCGATCATGCTTCACAGACGAATTCATTAAATGTCATTGATATATTGTTGGTCATATACTAACAAGCGCTTTCACAAAAGTCTCAGGATTCCTTACTTTGAAGTCATCGTAAACCTTTTTTGATACATTCTTTAACTGTTCCATTATTTCATCAAATTTCACTTCTGTTTTCTAATTAGTCACTTACCAAAACAAACTCTTGTATGTATGACCTTTATTCAACTTAGAACAACTGGAATACATATATTGGACACATTTTTATGCTCTACTTCTAAGAAGAGATTCTTCAATGCATCTACTAAACCCTGAAAAGATAAAAAAGAAAACAATATAATGTACGTATAATAATTCAAAATATTTACTAATAAATAGTACTAATATTAGAATTTTGACCTTTTGTTGATCAGTTACGAATGCCCATGAATTTCCACTAATGTTTAGATCATTACTAAAAAGACTTAAAAGCCAATGCCAAGATTGGTAATTCTCTATCTGAACCATAACCCAAAATATAAGGTACTTTTGATTGTTTCCATCACACCAACTGTAGCTAAAAAAGCACCTTCAAGAAATGTCCTAAAAAAACATCCATCAAGCCTTATTATTTTTCTACAACCACCTAGGAAACCATACTTTAATGCACTAAGTCCTACGTAAAACCTCTTAAACATTGGTTGTTAAGACTTTTTGTTGGCCCTGGGTCTTGGTTCTTATATTGCGATAACAAGGCACCAAAATTGGCAGTATATATATATATATATATGTAAAGAGTTAAATTCTTGGTGGGAGAAACAACAAATAAACAAATAAAAAAAAGTACATGAGAATGTCACGGCCGTGCATTTGGAAATATCACGGCCATTACAATAAAAGTCATGGGCATGAGAGGGGGGAGTCATGGTCGTGCTTGTGCACGATTGCGGCTCTCTAGCTAAAATAGCATTCGCACAATTGATGAACAATGTAGCTTTTGCACACCCACTTCAAATCTTTATAACTTTCAATCCCGAAGTCCAAAAATTATAAACTTTATGTCGTTAGAAAGTTCTGAAAAAGAGCTACAATTTCATGAAGATGATTTTGTCTAATTATGCCTAGATAGTTACAATTTATTCATTGAAGATTGAAAACACATTTTCATCCCCCTTTTCTCTTATTTCTCTCATCCGTCAATATATACTTCTATGAAATTTCCAAAAAACCCAAAACCGACGGCACAATCTATACATACAAAACTCCTAATTTAACCATTTGCTTAAGAAGATCTCCTAATTTAACCATTTGCTTAAGAAGATCTATCCAAAAGCCATCAAACATCTCATACTATATTCCTAACCGAAGTTAACAACTTAACAGAGAAAAGGATTTGAACGTGAACAGAAAAGAAATTCTTCAACTCTTATTGTCATTCATTTCTCAAATAAAACCGAGTATGTACATTGCTCCAATTACAAACAAAAGCTGCATCAGTAGCATAATACAAAAATATAACATGGATGCTCATGCCTAACATCTTTATAAAGCTATCAAACATGATCCAAACTAACTTAGTTACAAAAGATGAGCTTCTTGGAGATTTGTCGAAATTTTTGCAAGGTTTAATGATATACTGATTCTTGCACATGAGAAGTGGAAAATGACAAGGTGAGTTGCGAAGCTTAGTGGCTAATACGTTTGTAGCCATCGGTGATGAGCCACACACATACATAACCAAGCATATTTATACATACACAATTCCAATTCACAGAAAACTTAATTTAAATTACAGTCATATAATTAATATCATATATTTTGCAATCATCAAACAAAGCATTCAATTATAAATCATGCTTAGCAAATCATAACAAGTACATAACAATATGGCTCGAGAGAATCCCATAAAACAGAATGGCGAAATCGACGTTTACACCATGACCAAAATGAGTCCATTTTTCGGAGCTCATATGCCACAAGCGAGTAGCCATGAGAAGGCTTTAGGTTAATGTGCACGTGACGAACGAAAGGTATCTCTCTTGCCCACATAAGCAAATTTCTAATGTTTAAGTATTTCATATCATATTCGTATTTTAATGCTTCTTAAATTTTTCTATTTTTTCATTAACATCAAAGTAGCAGAATTTTTGCAAAGCAAACTTGATATTTAATTCACAGAACATTTTTCTCACATTCACAATGATTCAAGACAAGCATTTATACACGCAAAATAAAATAATACAACCCATTATCACAAAAACTATAAAAATATTACCCTTCTATTTACTTGTAACTCCAAGCTTAAACTTGTCTTTCCTCTTGTTCATACCCTCAAGTTTCTCGGTTGCCTTTAAACAAACATACTTTCATTTAATCAACATACACGAATAGAACTTCCATAAAGCTATATTATCCCAAAATAATCTTAGACTTAATCTACTCTTAGTTTATCTAGGCTAGAAGAACTAAGATCTAGTTGAAAGTTCATAAAAATTTAAGAACATAAATCTCTTGTTTCTTTTCTTTCTCTCATTAGCACATAAAAACCTAGTTTCTCCATTTTCTTCTTATAGCAAAACAAGAAAATAGAGAAAAGGTTACCTTAAACTCAGCTGAACCTTCTTCTTCCACTTCTTATCTCCTTTATCTTTCTTTCCTTCTTCTTCTTTTCTGGTTCGATTTCTACTTCTCTTCTTCCGCTTCTTTCTACATTTTTCTTCTCTCTTTCTTTCTTATTTTACACGACTCTCTCTTTTTCCCTAACCTCTCAAGCATGTCTCTCCCTTACACGACTCTCTTCCTCTTTCTCTAGTTTCTTCTAGGTTCTTCTTTTCTTTCTTTCTTAACCTCACGAACACGTCTCTTTCTTTCTTATTATTATTATTTTCCAGCACTCCACTGACACACCCTTCATTTGCACTTCTCTTATTAACCTAAAACAAACCCTAATCTTCCAAACTTACCCTTCTATATTTATTCTAATACCTACTAACTCCTTAATCTAATTCTAACACTTCCTTTTAATCCATGCAATCATATGTAATTAAAAAATATTCATAAATAAACTTCATAAATTTCTAATTCAAAAATTTTAATTTATACTCATGACTAAACGCCAATAATTTGTCATTTAATAATTTTAACTTTCAAGAAAAGTTCAGGGTCCAACAATTCTTCCCCTTAAAGAAATTTGTCCTCGAAATTCTTACCTGAGTGATCAAATAAATGGGGGTAATGGTATCTTATGTTTTTCTCAGTCTCCCAAGTAGCTTCTTCATTCGAATGGTTTCTTTCGAACGACTATAGCAGAATCGCTTGATTTAGTTACTTATTCAAATACCTACTATCTTAACTGTTTCCTTAATATATCTCAGGTTTCTTGCAATTTCACTACCCTTTTTACCGAACTTCAACACGCCTCGTCAAGGTGATACGATACTCTCCAAACACTTTTATCTTCTACTTGCTATTCCATATCTCTTTAGCGTTAATCCACTTAACTGTTCTGTTTTTCTTGAGTCGCGCAGATTTTACTACAGATCAATTTTCACATCATATGCAATCATTCACTTGCATTTATCATATTTAATCACTTTCATATTTCAATTTTATCAGAAATAAGTTCCTTTAACATTAACAATAACATCACCTAAAATTCATGAACCTAATAATATAGGTAGGCTAGTTTACAATAAACAAAACTCATGCACTCTTTATAGCATATTCAACATCTTATGAATGAGTCCTATTTCTAACTGACTCCAATAATCACTTCTGATTTGTTTAATAGTCATTCATTCCTAGAAATGGAGCATTTAATTTACACGATATGACTTGATAAAACATCTCTATCACAAGAAGGTTTCTCACCTAAATTATCTGCACTATTTTCATAATCTTTATCAATCAACTATATTCATCATTGCTGTTTCAGCCATTCTTAATACCTCAATAAGATTAATTTCAACTGTTCATGATATTTCAATAAAATCAATTACTGTCACACTTTACATGATTAGAATATTCTTTATAATAAAGCTCAATGAAACAAGAGGCATATTCATTTACTCTTATATTTTGGTATATAACATCAAGATGATTACATCTTATATAGATATATTTTCAACAGGTCACCAATTAATATCTCATGCTAATGATACTTCAATCGCAATTGATTCTGAACAACCTCTGAATATTCTACAACTATTCAAAAGTTACTTCTCTGTAGTAGTTACCTTTTCAATATAACCATCTAATCCCATACTTCTATTGTGTTACTCTGATTCATCTCATGATTTTAACTATAGGGATCATAGATTACCTTCTATACCATATCCAAATATAGATTTTATATGTGCTCAATCATATTATCCACCAATGTAACCACATTATCAGATATGTACTCATAATAACTGGTCAACATAACCTTGAGAACTTCTACATATATCACTATCATTTATTTTATCTTCCATACGTACGTTCTTAATCAATTCAAAATTATAGACATATAACCATCTTAAAATTCTGATCTCAAATCCACTAACACGATCTTACACCAGATCATAACTCTTATCACATTAATTAAACAATTATTTTAAATTCCAAGTTCAACCTTTTAATTCCACTTTACTTGTACACTTTAAATCTTGTCATTTCTACTTATGTCTCTATTTCTTTCTCAGGCAATTCATGAAAATATATTCACATCTATGTCAATTTAAGTACATATCTACAACAAAATTTCGTTACCGTATTCGCTGACATAACCATAAATATTGAATCTATATTTAACATATCGGACTGCGTAGTATTTCTTATTTCTAGATATCCACAAACTTTCATTGCCTTACACTCTGACAAATCACCATTCTTCTCATTATTTCTAATAGCTCAAACTCTTAATGAAAGTTCATACATGTGACTCATGCGGTTGCAATTACGAGAATTCTATACTCGTCATTACCTTTCTCTAATGGTGGGGAATCAAATGCAGCAGATCCTTGCAAAACTTCTCATGTTACTCCATAAGGTGGCATTTTACTCCTTTAATAAGACATTATCTTTTAGCTTACTTTTCATTTTAATCTTATTTCCTACATGTATGCATGATATGAATGTCACTTAATCCATTTAATAAACTCGACAATGCAAACAAATAATTTGACAATACAAACACTTTATTACACATCATATATTTCATAGTATAACTTATTCCAAGCCTAAGAATCCTTAGAAACCGTGGGCTCTGATACCAAAGATGTTGGCTCCAAGTCTCAGTTCTTATTTCGTGATGACGAGGTGCCAAAATTGGGGGACTTTATATATATATATATATATATAAAGAGTTAAATTCTTGGTGGGAGTAACAACAAATAAACAAACAAACAAATAAAATAAAAAAAAGTGCATAAGAATGTCACGACCATGCATTTGGAAATATTGCGACTGTGACAATAAAAGTCAAGGGCTTGAGAGGGGGGAGTCGTAGTTATGCTTGTGCACGATCGCGACTCTCTAGCTAAAATAGCATTTGCATGATCATGCAAATCGATAAACAGTGTAAATTTTGCACACCTACTTCAAATCTTCATAACTTTCAATCCCAAAGTCCAAAAGTTATAAACTTTATGTCGTTAGAAAGTTCAAAGAAATAGCTACAACTTTCATGAAGATAATTTTGTCTAATTATGCCTAGATCATTGCAGTTTATTCATTGAAGATTCAGAACACATTTTCATCTCCTTTTTCTCTTATTTCTCTCATCTTTCAATTTATACTTCTATGCAATTTCCAAAAGACCCGAACCAACAACAAAATCCATACATACAAAACTCCTAGTTTAACCATTTGCTTAAGAAGATCTATCTAAAAGTCATCAAACATCTCACACTATATTCCTAACTGAAGTTAACAACTTAACAGAGAAAAGGATTTGAATATGAACAGAAAAGAAATTCTTCAACTCTTATTGTTATTCATTTCTTAAATAAAACAGAGTATGTACATTGCTCCAATTACAAACAAAAGCTACATCAGTAGCATAATACAAAAATATAAAATGGATGCTCATGCCTAACATGTTTATAAAGCTACAAAAAATGATCCAAACTAACTTAGTTACAAAAGATGAGCTTCTTGGAGATTTGCCGAAGTTTTTGCAAGGTTTAATGATCTGCTGATTCTTGCACCCGAGAAGTGGAAAATGATGGGGTGAGTTGCGAAGCTCAGTGGCTAATACGTTTATAGCCATCGGTGATGAGCCACACACACACATAACCAAGCATATTTATACGTACACAATTCCAGTTCACATAACACTTATTTTAAATTACAGTCACATAATTCATTTCATATATGTTACAATCAGTAAAAAAAGCATTCAATTATAAATCATGCTCAGCAAATCACAACAAAGTATATAATAATATGGCTCGAGAGAATTCTATAAAACAGAATGGCGAAATCAAAATTTACACCATGAACGAAATGAGTTCATTTTTTGAGCTCATATGCCACAAGTGGGCAGCCAGGAGAAGGCTTTAGGTCAACGTGCACGTGACGAACGAAATGATATCTCTCTTGCCCATATAAGCAAAATTTTGATGTTTGCATATTTCATATCATATTCATATTTTCATGCTTCTTAAATTTTTTTTATTTTTTCATTAACATCAAAGCAGAAGAATTCTTACAAAGCAAACATGATATTAAATTCACAGAATATTTTTCCCACATTCACAATGATTCATTACAAGCATGTAAATATACAAAATCAAATAATACAACTCATCATCACAAAAACTATAAACATATTAGCCACCTATTTACTTGTGACTCTAGGCTTAAGCTTTTCTTTCCTCTTGTTCATGCCCTCGACTTTCTCGGTTGCCTTCAAACAAACATACTTTCATTCAATCAACATACATGAATAGAACTTCCATAAAACTATATTATCTAAAAACAAGCTTAGAGTTAATCTACTCTTAGTTTATCTAAACTAGAAAAACTAAGATCTAGTTAAAAGTTCATAAAAATCGAAGAATATAAATCTCTTATTCCTCTTCTTTCTCTCTTCATTTTCAGCATATAAAAACCTAGTTTCTCCGCTTTCTTCTTCTATCAAAATAAGAAAATAGACAAAGGGTTACCTAAAACTCAGTTGAACCTTCTTCTTCCACTTCTTATCTCCTTTATCTTTCTTTCCTTCTTCTTCTTTTCTGGTGCGGTTTCTGCTTCTCTTCTTCTACTTCTTTTTACATTTTCTTCTCTTTTTCTTTCTTATTTTACACGAATCTTTCTTTTTCCCTAACCTCTCAAACACGTCTCTCCCTTACACGACTCTCTTCCTCTTTCTCTAGTTTCTTCTAGGTTCTTCTTTTATTTCTATCTTAACCTCACGAACACGTCTCTTTCTTTCTTATTATTATTATTTTCCAGCACTTCACTCATGCACCTTTCATTTGTTCTTCTCTTATTAATCTAAAACAAACTCTAATTTTCCAAACTTATCCTTCCATATTTATTTTAATGCCTTGTAACTCCTTAATCTAATTCTATCACTTCCTTTTAATCCATGCAACCATATGTAATTAAAAAATATTTATAAATAAACTCCATAAATTTCTAATTCAAAAATTCTAATTTTTACTCATGACTAAATGCCAATAATTTCTCACTTAATAATTTTAGCTTTCAAGAAAAGTTCGAGGTCCAATACTTTTCATCAAGTTTATTTTGGATGATGAACTGGCCTTCTTTATTAGGTTGCCGCAATTCTTATCCAAGAGATCATAATTTTACATAGTGTCCTTTTATTTGTAGCATCATAATAGCTTCCCATTTACTCTTATAACATTGAGAATTATTCACTTACAATGTATACTTCCTATGAAGATCTTCTATCATCTGGTTAGTTGGCCAATTCGGATTCGTCCTGACCTTATGTATAAATTGATTTGCTATCCACTTCTTATTAGCTTGTTGTTTCCTTGAACTTTTTTATAAGTATGCTTGTTTTCCGATATCTTCACTACAAAGGTTTCTTCATTTCCAACCAAACTAGCATAAACCCTAAAAGGATAGTGTGGATCATAAACAACTTCCATTCTCACACCAAATTTTGTATATCATATTCATTTGTAATTGTATAATTTCTAATTGCATCCCTAAACTGAACCTCATCCTTAAACTCTATGCCAACCTTAAAGTAAAAATCTTTCATGTCCAATTTTGGATTAAAAACAACATTTTTCTTCCTTCTATTAAAGGCCTTATGCCATCATCAGTACATATTGGTGATTGAACTCTAACATTATTATCCTCATGCTCACTACAATAACCTTGTGAACTTTCTACTTCTCTTTGTGAATTGTTTGAATAATTTTTCTCTTTGTTACTACATTTTCCACTGCTTTTAAACCTATCCACAACACTATCACATTCAAACCTACTACCTACCTCAAGCATCTCATTGACTCTTTTAGAAATTTGTAATACATAAATACATCTCTATGCTCTTTATCTTTTAATACTCATTTTAATACTAACATACTAAATTCATCAACATTAATATCCTTCTTTCGTTTGATCTTGCCTCCAACATTTTTATTGTTTTCATTTCTTTCCAAGACCCCACCATAATGAAACTTAAATTTTACAAACATCTACAAAGAATTTTATTATTAGTTTCCTATAAATCAGAATTGCAAGCACTTCATCAATCCAAAAATAAAATTAAACCAAAACAGGTTATAAATTTTGATATAGAAAATAACAAAATACCAGAATTTATTATAGAGATAATAAAATATGTAATTTAATAGATAATTAGTTGAATTCCATACCATCTTAACTCTTTACTTCACCTACTATAGTTTGGAACTAAACTCAAGTGGAAGCACTAATAAGGAAAATTGAAGGCATGGATGGAGCAGTGAGAATAAAGGAAGCATTACGCTTTTTCTAAAAGGAAATAATAACCATCATTGAAAAAAAATTCATAAAGCATCCTTTAAAAAGGGGTAAACCATAGATTAATATACAATAGAAACTAGATGTACCAAAAAATTCAATTCTATCAATTGACTCACTAGCATTAGAGTGGGAAGGGGAGCATGACAGTAATGGTGAACCTTTTAATAAGCATAAGAGTGATAGTGAACCTTTTGATAGAGTGGTTAGAAGATTGGATAGAATTATTCTTATTAGATATGCTTATATAATTTTTTTGAATGCTTTACCAAGCAAAACAACAAACACAATAGCCTTAACTCATTTATAATTAAGTAATCAGTAAATCTTTCCTACTTATAATTCATTTTTTATAATTTCTTTTAATAACTTTTGTTCCATCTCTAATTTTATTTCTTATGACTCACTATCTCCTTCCTATAGAGCTTTCTTGGCTTCCTTAGATTCTGTGTCTATACTACAGGGATGAAAGGAAGCTATTAATGATCTTAAGAAGAAAAATGACTAAAAATCAAAGTTAGGAGCTTATTGATCTACTTTAGAATTAAAAACATATAAGATGTAAATTGGTAGTAAAAGAGTTCAATCAGACTTATGTAATAGATTACTAAGAAACCTTTACACCTATGGCTAAGATGAATTTAATAAGAAGTCTTCTATCATGTGTCACGAATCTTGTATGTGATCTTAATAATTTGATGTTAAAAATGCCTCCTATATGGTGAATTACAAGATGTTTCTGAAAAATAACAGGCACAATAAATCAAGACATAATTAACTAACCAAATTCAACAATGTAATCAAACGAGAGACAAAAATAAAATAGCCAAATTCAATAATAAAACACAAAATTAATAAAAATGATAAAAAGAATTGATAAATGAGTCGGAAGCAAGCAAAACAAATAAAAAAATTCAGCAACGGAACACTAAATTATTGGAAAGAATTTGTTCTACAGAACTCTACCTTTACTATTGACACTTAATAGATGCTAATTTGATTATAATTATACACCTATATTTGATGTATTATCAATTTTATAGTTTTGTTATACATTTGGTACTTAATTCACTCCATATGCATTTATAGGTGATAATTGCCTTTATGGACCAAAAGGAGACAAATTTGGATGATATAATATATCTTAATCTTTTATTCAATGTAATTATTTTGATCGATTTATTGCAATTCAATTATATGTTTTATGCTTGTTCTAATATTTCTGAAATATTAGTACATGATTTGATTTCATATATTTCGGAATGAGAAATCCTTTGTATGAATAGATCTATCATAATTGAAAGGACTTGATTGCAAACCTAGAGATATGTCAACATAAATCCTTTAGATTATGGTCAAACCTAATAGTGGAATTCATAAATCGATAATGCAATCCTAGTAACTTTAACTAGAAAGATTTTGATTAATCAACCTATGGATTAGTTGTTAGTAGTCTCGAGATAATTATTAACATAAGATAGGAATTTATACAATCTAATAATCAAAAAAATAATTGTATGATGAAAGATTAATTAATTAATGATTTTTTAGGGGGATTCATCACTTAGATACTAATATTTGATATTGATTTTTTAAAGTAATTTCCTTAATCTTCTGCATTCATTATCATTTCCAAATTTAGCTTATTTGTATAAGTTTTATTTTTAATTACAAACCAAACATCCAAGTCGTAGGCTAGATAATAAGAGAAAGGTAACTACTAATACTTATTGTCTTTGTGGGATTGACCCATATTTGCTTGTGTTGACTATAGCTATATTGTGCACTTGTGGTTAATTCAATATTGTTATAACATAAAATATCAATCAATGCTTCGATAGGAAGAAGCAAAATAGGATATTGGAAAGAATTGGAGCTGTTTGAAATTGAATAAACGAATGATAATATCTATGGAAGATCAAATAACCAAAACTTAACAATATTGAATTATCTCTCAAGTAGCGACAATCTAACTTAAGGTTAGATGAACTCACCTCCCGATCGCAGGAGACAAGCGCTCCCAATTACACGCAACTGCAAATCAATAACGTTGACAATCTAAAGACACTCTAGAGACAGCAACAGTCCACACACAATCATAAGAGAGCAACATTCCACACACAATGCGGGAGAGTTATATCGTTATGACTCAAGAACAAACAAAACAAAAACTTATTTTTATGTGTTGTACTTTAATTGATTTGTAAAGAAATGATTTGGAAAAAATTGGGCCATGTGTCAGACATGTGACATGTAAAAATTTTGATATGATTTTCCATATCAACAACTTTAACATAAAACTTAACGTCAACCTATTTTTGCAACGAATTGAAAATTGGGGCATTTTAGCGCCACTTTTTAAAGATTAGGTGAGCATTGAAAAATTGAATAAAGTCTGTATGTTTTTGAATAATTAACTATATATTTTTCAACATGATGTCAATGCAATATGTAAAACAATGAGTCTAATATAAAGAATTTGACTTACAACCTATTTTTAGCTGCTTTGTAAGAAACATCATTGTTAGTGATCAATTGTATAATTTTTTCAAGCCCAACATCGTTTACAACTTCACCAAATATCTCAAATAGAGTATCAACATTTCTTACAAGATCAGATGCATTAATACACTTAAAAAATGTTGTCTTTTTAACAAAATAAACCAAAAAATCGATAATATGTCCATGTATTCTATTTGTCCAACTTTCATACATGATTGAGCACCTATAAGTTGCCCCAAGTCATTTTTCTTTCATTTAAATAACTTTTTATTTTATAAATAAAACCACTAAAAAATATTAATTCTGTAGTCAACAATTAAAGAAGCTTTACATATTGGACCTTAAAAGGCACACAATATAGGTTGGTATTAATAAGACCGAGCAATTTTGAATGCTACATCTACATCATACCGCCATTTAGTCATTTTCATTTCCATATTATGAGTTACTTATTTAGATTGTAAGGAACTATAAATTGAAGGTTGAGCTCTAAAAGTTATTAGGAAAGCAAAAAGGTTATACATTTGTCTTCTTCTCTTCCTCACATCAGTTACAATAATTAGAAGAACACCATTATCATTGTCAGTATTATTCTAACCACCATAAAAAGAACTTTCACTCTCAATTTTGCAGTTCAATCTTTGCTTTTTACCTCTCTCATTATGATACTCTTCATGTAAAAATTTCATCTGTCATTTCATGTCATAGCTAACTTTCTTAGAAGGCTTCATTACCTTTTTTCCTAGTTAAATATTTCTTTAATCTGGTAATTCATACACTTTTGAAATGTTTGTTACAATATAAACAAATAGTGTGGTTCTTCATACTATAAACCAATCTAGTATAAGCCCATATTGAATGATTGAATCTTCTTGAAATGGCTAAATTATTAAGAATACCTGAACTTTCCTAAATTTATTAGTAAAAAAATAAAGACATTTCAAATTTAAATTAATTTTCCTCAATTTATTTGTAAAAAATAAAGACATGTCAAAATTAAATTAATAACTTTATATCAAAAATAAAATTTTGATTTGTAACATCATTATTTTGCTATAAAAATTCAATAGTCAACTCTAAGAAGATTAATCATGTATAAATACTTGGAAAAAAATTTAGAAAGCTAATGTATTGGACATGCTATAGTTATAATTAAGTTACAACTATAACATATCAAGATAGATTTTTTACTAATACAAAAGATATAGTATAGATTTCAACATATTAAAAAGCTAAATGGATAGTTTAGAGGAAGTTGAAAAATTCATATATACTTATATTGAAAACATAAAATAGTTTCTTATATCTTATATCTTTCTTGTGGAAATGCACATTACAAAAATAAGTTTAATGAAAAAAATAAAAAGATAAAAATTATTATAGGTCCAGTCCCGTTTTATGAATGTTCACTTAACTAGTTTCACTAGATTTGTACTCTGAAAGTGTTAGTTGTCTTCTTGGATCAGAAGGAATGAAGCTGTGGGTGACCAGTATAAATTCTTATGTTTTGAGAGATAGAAGTTGAATAAGATATAAACATATGATGATAGAAGAGTTTTAGATTCTAAATAACTTTCATAAACTACCATGTTATTAAAGTTTGATTTCTATACTTTGATTATGAGTATTATTGTTATATTTGAGTATCGATATATATATATATATATCTATATATATATATATATATATATTCTATT
>JANZXR010000003.1:12005743-12016476 GCA_027575705.1 Erythroxylum echinodendron
TCAATTTTAAAAAATAGAAAGGGTGAATATCTTGGTGTTTAGAGAGATGAAAAAGTGATGGAATTTTAGATAGCTTGAAAGAGAGGTTCTACTGTAGTTGTCTTATGAGAGAGTAATTAGCTCAAAATCTTCAACATTTGTAACTTGATATTTTGATTTAGTGGATTTATTATCAATTTATCTCATGATTTTTATCTCTACACTAAAGGGTTTTTCATATTAAATCCTTTGTTCAATTTGTTTTTCAGTTATCTTTATTGTTTGAGTAATTTATTATAAGTTAAACAATCTTAAAGATCTTGTAAGCGTTATTGTTTGAGTAATTTGTTATAGGTTACGGATCATAGTTTGTTAAGTTACGGGGAGAGTTGGAAGGTGACAACCTTGCGTGGATGTGCTGGCGGACATCGTGGTGAGAAATTAGTGCCTAGTGATTTAATGGTGCAGCTGCCACACATGAAATCTTCTATACCCATTATGGTATTCCAACTCTGTGTCATTTAATTTTATCTACACATTTACATAGACCCCATATAAATATGTAGATGAGAGTTAATTATGCTAGTGTAATTATGCGAGGATGGTTAGTTGATAGTGTCATAGTGTCAAAGGAGCTATAGTCAATAATAGAGAGCTTAAATGGAGAAAATGAGAAATAACGGGGAGAGTAAGGTAATGGATATAAGACTCAGAGGGACAAAACCAGGGCCTAGGGTTAGTAGTGGGTGTTTTAATCTTTTTTTAATTTAATCTTTAAAAATTTTAAATTTACAAATGTTACTCGTAATATTCTGAATATTGACTAGTATTCAACGAAACAGTTAGTATATATATATATAACTAATATTATACCAAAGATATAGATATCGTTTTTGAAAAAATATTGATACCTTTGATTGGAGCTCCGAAAAAAAAGTTTATCTATTTATTTAGCTCTAAATGTAAATGGAGACATGTCATTTGCTAGAGGCTGTGTAACACTTCCTATACGAAACCTATAACTATCCACACACATAGCAACCAAATTTTGTACACATATTTAAGGCATACAATTCTATTTAGTGTTGTACATATACAAATTACAAAACTTCTCAATGCTTAACATTATTATTTAACAGTAGTAATATATCTTTACATTTACATGGTAATCTAAAAGAAAACATACAATTTCCTTTCTTCATTACATGTTTAATCATCTGTAACTAAAAACATATTCCAAAAGTGTTTTTCCTTCTAACAGTTGGCCTCGGTCCCTGCAGATGTTCCCTATACCTAACTTCTATGACTTAAACCTACATAAATTAGCACCCATGCTAAGCTCGAAAACTTAGTGGGGAAAATACTTAGTTTGCATGACCACTCATAGCAGCCATCTGCTAAGCACACATATTCAGAAATATCACAACTCATATATCATAAATTCACATTCATGAACTAAACATTGAGATCCAATGCTCATGTAAACAATGACGGTGCCATCATTACAATTCATCATTAAAACCAATACAAATGCTCATCAATACCAATTATTCATGTTGTCATATTGTATTTCTTATTCATGACTGTTAAGTTTCCTTTTTGTGTTAAGCCTGTACATTTTCTGTGGGTGTAGACAACGAGTGCTATAGATATCTGAAGATATCAAACTATGGATACCTGAAGGTATCGAACTATGTATACCCAAAGGTATCAAACTTTGGACACCGGTGGTGTCAAACTGTAGTAGCCACACTGCGACCTTATAGGCATGCCTATCTATCCACCACCAAGATAATAGAGTAGGCAATATAACATTTCCTTTAACCATTTTCCAATTCATAATTAATATATTGACAAATCACATGGTATTCATTTGAAATCATAAAATATGTTTTTAAGTTCATACATGCAAGTCATAACTTATCACCTTAGGAGGGTATCAAACTCACACTTGTATAATCATACAGTACATATATAAGCAATAAATATGCATATCATGGTATGCACATGTAAATTTTCTTTAGTATGCATTATGTTCAATATTAAGTTTCAATGTTTAATCACCCAATTCATATATAGTAAGTCAGGTTTCATTTATTTCTAGATATTTACAAATTTTTATAAACATTAGAAAAGGTTCTGATGTGGTTCAGTGAAAAAAAAACAAAAGCAAAGCACTCAAAATAGTGCAAAATGATCTAAGGACACGGTGGGTCTAAAAATAGATAAACAAATCAGTCTAGAAGCAAATCACACGACAGTCTCCACTTGTTCCTAAATTTTCATATGAAAACATTCCAATTAGGCTTTTAGGTCTTCTAAACATTTGTTCCCCAATGTCTCTAATTTCCATATTGTTAAAGATCAGGCAATTTTGACTTCTAACACGTGAGCTATAGACCCAATATCACACGCTACTTCAAAACAAGGATAGCATCAAGTCACCATTTTATATCCCAATTTACAATGTCATAAAGCCAAAAAAATAAGTCAGAGTCTTTTATAAAGATTTCTATTTCTATGTCTTTGGTTTTCATATGCAACTAAAATCACCAAAATTTGAGGTTTGTAGGCTGATTTATGACCCAAATAATGTGATTGGTTCAATAAACCTTGGACATAATTCTATTACATGATAATCTATTGTCATATTCAACCAATTATATACAAGGTAGCATCAAAATAGCACTAAAACATCATCCCAGCAATCATTCCACATCCAAATTAATCTTTTTACGTATTCAAATATACAGAAATACAGAAATTAACTAAGTGGAGTCCCAAACTTTAAAATTGGCAAAGTAGTTCTTCTAATACTTTTCCTTCCCTTTCTTTTTGACTTTGTTTAAATCACCAAGAGAAAAATGATGGGATGAAGAATGTGAAATGGAGAGGAGAAAAACTGAAGTTAAGCCATCAAAGTGTTGTTCATCTCCCCTTTCCATACGCCTTTTCATAAATTTTTTAATCTTATACAGATGTTTCAATCCCATTGGATCATATGTCACAATCCTATTTGATCATGTGTTACAATCCCATTGGACCACGTGTCACAATTTTATTAGACTATGTGTTAAAAATATATTGGGTCATGTGTTACAATTCTATTAGACACATATGCTTTAATCTTATTGGTCCATGAGTTGACTTTAGGAAAATTACATATTGGTCCTTCTCCTTCCTTTAATTCCCACATTGACCTATGATCTTATCAATTTATTTCATTCTCCTATGTCTTAAGTTTCTCATAGCACAAATTGCATGCAATTTAGTTAATTATATCAAAAGTTATATTCCAAAAACTACAAGTTGTTCGAAAACAAGGATAGTAGCCAGAATTCAATTTCAAAATAGAATTCAAAACTCTTAGAGGCAGAATCAAATTTCGGTTCCTTCATGAAAATTTTAGACCTATGTCTCTATTTTAATCTCCAATTAAAATTATCCAATTTGGAGGTCTATAGTCCATGATATGGACAAATTACAGAAGTCTATTTAGTGGAACATATCCATTCTGTGAGGTACACATCCCAAATCAACTAACTTCGGTCTTATCATGCAAAAACAACACAAAAATATATCCAATTTAACCAAAAACATCCCACTTGCTTATAGAATAATTCTTTTATCAATTCCCCTCACGTTACGCTCATAATCCAAGCAAACATATCAAAACTTTCCGTACATATTTTACGTCCAAGTATGTATGCCCATACCGAAACGAACAAATTTTCCATTTAACCTTGTCTTTTACATTAAGTATCATTATATCTCTTGATATACTTAAATGTACATAATTCCTTATATTCACTTGTTTAGGAATGTCACTGCGCCGGGCCAGACTTGGGTTGCCCTTGGCCCAGCCCAGCTCGACCCTGGGCCATGGTGGCCCGTGGCCTGGCTGGCTGAGATGAGTCAGCCAGCGACTCGGCCTGTGGCCCGGGCTATAGCCCGACAGGTCACGGCCCCGCCTGTCATTTATTTTTTAAAGCAAAACACTTCCAAATTGACGTTGTTTTGAAAATAATGGGTCAAAAGTGGGTCAGGCCAGTTTTATCATCCCTACACTTGTTAATACACTCTAAACATGCTATAGTACTTCTAGGGTATATGTTGAGGTTTTACAAGCTAACTTGTCATGCTCTCTCTTCCACTCCTATAAAAACTAGCAAAATGTCAACCGCACCTTACTTTAGCATTAATGATTAGAAAGTTCAACGGATTCGGCTGATTTAATCGTAAAAATCTTGAGTGATATCATATTACATCTCATTTTATCCTAAACATTAAAAATAAAAAACTTTCGATTTGAGAAGTTTATGATATAATATAAAATGATAAACAAAATTTCACTATATTACATTATAAACCCTTATTTTAAGCAACATTTTATTATATTAAATTATGAACCCTTCCATTCTTTCTAATCAACAATTTTTTAATACTACATCAATTTACATTCTATTGCATTCTATTTTAAACCATTCCATTGCATTCAATTATATTGAAAATCTGGCGTCTAACGAAACATAGCCTTATTTTTTTCTATTGTATGTCCCCGAGAATCTACATATGTTGTGTTCACTTGAGTAACAAATTCTTAAACAATCTTTAAACTAGTTGTCATATCTCAGGAAACCAGTCACTCCGCAGTTACTCTCTTGCATATGTTTTACTTTGCAAAAATATGTTTTCGCCTGTAAATAATACTATAAATTACCTCTATGGTTTTAATTCCTTTCATTTTTTGGTTTCCTTTTCCAGCGGTTAGGTATTAGCTGGGGCCATTATCAGTTGCAACCAGTTCTCGGTCGACTCTTTGACAGGCCAAGACACTTCACTGCTTCAATAAGGCCGAGTCTCCAAGGTCCTACCAAGACTAATAATAAAACGGACTTTAACAGTGTCGGAACTCTAGGACCTAAGGCCTCGTTATATTTAGTTTCAGCTTCAACGGTCTAAGGCGTGTGGACACACACTTGTATAAATCCTAGAACTTTCATCGTCAACGCCCAATTCCATGTCCTCTCCTAATCTGAAACTCATTAAAAAGATAGTTCTTTGTAAATTTTGATTAATTTCCTGGAACTTTCGCCGTCAGCATACAAGTCCAAAGTCCTAAATAAATTTAGAAAAGAACCTAAAACCCAATTAAAGTCTTGTCCAGAATTTCGACCGTCCTTCTGCACCATGCAATTTTATCCTTCCGCTTAAAGCAACAAAACACGCCATCAGTTCCTCTCTGCTTTTAAGGACCTATATCCTCATCCCTGATCATCTAGGTTCTTCACAGTTGCCCACTAGAGTAGTTTGATTGTCGATGGAGTTATTCACTAAGACCAAGGTGGTGAAGCTCCGGAGTCACCTCGACAAGTACTTGATCGCAGCCGACAACGGAGAAACAGTGAGTCAAAGCCGTAATGGTGGCAATTCTAGCAAAGCTAGATGGCTTGTGGAGGTTGTTGATGGAAAAGATAATCACATACGTCTCAAAAGCACTCGTGGAACATACCTTACGGCCTCTAATTTACCATTCCTTCTAGGCATGACAGGAAAAAAAGTGATCCAAACTTCGCCGGAACAAAACACCGATTGGAAACTGGAGTGGGAGCCCATAAGAGACGGGTTTCAAATATGTTTGAAAAGCTGGTGCGGAACGTTCTTGCGAGCCAACGGAGGCACGCCGCCGTGGAGAAACACGGTGACTCACGACGACCCTCTTGCTGGTGCGACACAAAGGTGGATTCTTTGGGACGTGGAAGCTGTGGCAGCACTTGAAACGGAGTCTTTGATGGAGTATGTGTCGTCGATGTCAAGTTTTTCGTCGATATCTGACGACGTTCTCGATGCTGCTTTTGATGACGGTTATGCGTCGGAGTCAGGATCTCCGATGTCGGTTGTGTCGTCGGTTAGGACCCGCAGGCTTACGGTGGTCAAATCGATGTCTCCGAGGTTGTCACTTGCGAGGAAGGTAACATTTCTCTTTTCATTTTAATGGTGATTGAACTTGATCATTAGAAAAGAAAGCTTAGTTGAACTAATTTACTTGGTTTAATCGCAACAAATTATTAATTTGTGTTATTGTCTTACCTGTAATATTTTCGATTGGTTAATTTGTTTTATGAGTTACACCAAAAGAGAAGTTATATCTTTAATCTTTAAATCCTACAAAAGATTCTATAATTAGTTAACCTAAGCATCACTAGTTTTTAACTAGAACCAGGAGACTGTTTGTTCTTGCTAGCCTTAAGGTTTTACTTCTAGTACTCTATTGTATATCCACTTGATGTGCAGAATAATTGAATGTTCATTGATTCAAAGTGTATACCCTTCATCGCCTATGAGAAAACTAAGCCAACTTTAAAGGGGCGCAGGCACTAACACTACGCACAGTGTTCTCCTACTATTGCCTTGTTTTCTCCACCTTGGCCTTTTTTTTATAGGGTTATAATTTGAGAAACCTCGTGACAGGTATCTGTCTTGTCATGAATAGTAATACTAACAATAACAGGAGAATGGTGGACCGCTGTCGCCCTTTTATCATATTTTGTCACACTTTTAAATTGTATTAAAGAGATCCAAGTCCTAACCTCTCTTGAGAATTGGTTGAATGTAACTCGTATTTTGCGGAAGTGTCCGTGGATACAAATGACTTGTTAAGTATCAATTAGTGATTCATGCACCTTTAATACACAAAAATTGACACAATATATGTTATTTCTTAAATACAACACAAACTTAGTTGAGCTACAAAATTATTTGGTTTGTATGATAGTAACTATCTATTTATAGTGTGAATACACATTTGATCCTTTTTGATGTTGAAAGAGGTCAAATTCAGATAAGTATAAAGAAATATGGATCAAGATCAAGTAGGTCACAAATTGTCTTTGAATGATCCAATGTATGTAGGTGGCTTCGGCTTCAGTCCTGATGTTAAAGAAGTCATTTATGCAAATCCATCTATACATACTGAACACATATAGCTAAATAAAGCTTCTATTTCACATTCCATTCTAGGTTTTGTATGAAACGTAGAGATTTACATACCCTGTAAGCTAGATCACACACTTTTGTTTTGTTCCATTAGAAATAATGATACTGATAACAAGGTTGAAGTGTAAAAGTAAAATAAATGCATAAAAGAATGTAAACTTAGCATATAATAAGTAATATATTCTTACCCCATCTCTCTTTTTGATTGCGCCTCAATTTTTATAGTCAAATATGTTTGGCTGCAAATACTTCTTAACCAAGGTAAGCAATCACATGGAAACACACGTGATTAAAGACTAGTTAATTATAAAGTATAATTAGTTAGGACAAAAAGGCAATTTTATCTAAAGCCCGCCCGAAAGAAGAAAACCTGAAACATGAACACGAAGGCAACGCGAAGACGCTAATTAGATTGCCCATGGAAACACGTCATGTCCCTTAACAATTACACGCGTTGGTTCCTACTATTAGCTGACTGGTTGGCGCTGACCACCACATTCTACTCTGACTCAAGACACCATTATAAATAATTGTTCTGAAATGTCTCTGATCTGCTAATATCATTTCTGCGTTCCAACTTGCTTACTCCTCCAGGTTTCTCCCTCCAATCAAGGCATGGACTTTTTCCGCAATGCAAAAGCAGTGCGCCTCCGCAGCCATCACGATAAGTATCTCATCGCCGACGAAGATGAAGAGTCCGTTACCCAAGACCGAAATGGATCTTCCAAGAGTGCTAAATGGACGGTGGAAGTTGTTCCTGGATCGCAGCATATACTCCGCTTCAAGTCCTGCTACGGGAAGTATCTCACCGCATCGAACCAACCCTTTCTGTTGGGTATGACGGGTCGGAAGGTGTTTCAGACCCTGCCCAGGAGGCTTGATTCGTCGGTCGAGTGGGAGCCTATTAAAGAAGGGGCTGTGGTTAAGCTCAAGACTCGTTATGGCAACTTCTTGAGGGCTAACGGTGGGGTGCCACCTTGGAGAAACTCAGTGACCCATGATATTCCTCATAGAACCGCCACACAAGATTGGGTGCTTTGGCATGTTGACGTTGTTGACATTCACATTCAGTCTTCAGATCATCAAGAGAAGACAGTGCCACCTGTTTCTCATTTGGATTCTTTGGATTTTGTGAACAACTCGCCGTCTTCTGTCGCTGTCAAATCTGGCAACTTTTTAAGACAAGAGGTTGATCACTGATTTTACTCATTTTAGTTGATTCTTCGAGCTAATTCCATGGATCATGATCATATTAATGCTTCAAAATTGAATCTTTTGTTGCCTGTGATTTGCAGTCGACTGATTCTATTGTAAACTTCCCGTCGAAGTTGGAGGGGAGGACTATATACTACCATGTGGGGGATGTGAACACTGGTGAGGTTGACGAGGATGTTATGCAGGCATGTTCTTTCCATTTTAAGGGTAAATTGATTGAGGAACTGACTCAAAAATTGAGGGAAGAGACAGGCCTCGAAGATGTTGTTGTGTGTACTAGGAACCCTTTGAATGGAAAGCTCTACCCACTTCGATTGCAACTTCCTCCAAACAATTCAGATATGCATGTTGTCCTAGTTCCAACCTCTTCCAAAGGTGCGTTCTTTTGTGTTTCATAATTTGGATAGGCTGAACTGAGTACCATCACTTGATTGATTTCGTTATTCTTGCACTTTAGCATCGTATTGGTATTTTAGATTAAATTCCTGTTGCAGAGGATTTAAAGTCTCTAGTTTCCTTTCATTTCCAACTTAATGCCTCTCTTTGGTTGCCAGAAAAGATAGGATTTACTTTTGAGAGTCACGGGGAACAAAATACTTGTGGGATTAAGGTTAATTGATTTCTTCTGTCTTGGCCTTTCCACTTCTTCAACATTTTTGAACACATGGGTTTAATGAATACGAATGCAAAATTACTTCTAGGCTCAGGCAACGGTTAGAAAGGTTTGGTGCTTGTAGGTGAATTTGAAAAGAGCTGGTATGAATCAGTTTACATTACTTGTTCATTTTCATGTGTTTGCTTATCCTTTCTGTTTGTCCTGCAATTCCCTTAAGATGTATCCCATAGGCTGCTTGATTTCATACTTATGCCTGTACTCGTAATTGACTCATTCTCATTTGCGGTCAGTGGGCAGAGATTTTACAAAACCAGGAATCACAACATCACCCATAATGGATGGATAACACAAATTTGCAATTTCTTGGCTTGTATATTCTATTGTAGCCTCTTGATCGACCTGACAAGAAAGATTTCTATCAGCCAAAATTTTCCCACCAGACCAGATGCTCTGATACTCCACCAACAATGCTTAAGAAGCTTACTCGTCCTGGAAAACATTACCTCGCGCAACACGGTTTACTTAAATTTGTTGATTTATCTTCTACACGCCTTACCTTTTGTGAGAAAATTGTATGATTTGGTGGTTTCTCATGATTCTGTTGCGAATATTTTTGCCTCGGGAGTGTTTTAAGTTAAACGTCTCGAGGCTATTGGTTCTGCTGCTTGATCTTCAACCAATAGGTCTCATGATGTAAAATCTTAACAAAAAAATACATTTTATCTTAACTTTTATGAAATGAAAAGTAATAATGGGTGAAAAGCTTAATTACCTGTAGCATTTAAAAGAAGATGGGACCGTACCAAAATTCACATTAAATTGGTTTCATTCTCAACACTTTAAAATATAATCTATAAGCGTCATACTATTTTTGGGGTTGTAAACATATTTATGTTTATAACTTTTTTTTTTTTTGAATACAACGGAAAAGAAATTGAAAAGGCGCCACAAAACTAGATCAGCCATAGGGTAAGTTCTGACGATACAAGGTTTGGCTCCGATCGGAAGCTAAAAATGACAATGTGGATGCCAGAGGGTCCGTAAGAACGTGCAATCTTGATTGTACATGCATTACTTCAGCTGCCAGACTATCGGCGCTTGTATTCCCCTTCCGATAGACATGTTAAACCTGTACTTTCTAATCACGCTCCAGCAATATGCGTATCTCCTGTACCAAAGCAGAGGTCACAGTCAGTAAGCAACCAGAAAGGGACAGTTTATTGATGACTTGGAATGAGTCTATTTCTAAAATGAGCTTCCGGTAGTTAAGGTCCCAGGCCACTGTAAGTCCTGTGTGAATCCCTTGTAATTCGGCGACAAGCGGCAATCATGCATCAAACTTATAGAGAAAGCCCCCACGCCATTGGCCATGACAGTTCCTAATCAGCCCCCCAGCCGTGCTGACGGAGGCTCCAGAAAGCATCGAGCCATCGGTGTTAACTTTAGCCCAACCCGTAGGTGGTGGGGTCCAGCTTATTGGTGTCCCTACTGGCAATCCTCGTGGTTGATCTTATCTTCATATCACAGTGATTGGAATACCGTATCGTACTGGTTAAAAAACGGTATCGAAATATTAATTTCAGTACCGAATTTAAATACCGGTTGGTATCGGCCAGTACCGGCCGCTATTATAAATATCGGTCAAATACCGGCCAATACCGGAACTTTTGAAAATATAGGGACTAAATTGCAAAATTTTCAAATTTTAACTAAAAAATTCAAAAAATTAAATTTTTTAAAAAAAATTCCCTCTCCCCGTCTCCCGCCTCTCACTCCACAGTACACCCCCTCTCTTTTTTCAAATGTTTTTTAATTTATTAGTTAAACTTTTATTGTAAAATTTATTTTTAAAATAAAGTCAATATTTTATTACTAATAATTATATATTAAATAAAAATAAAAATAAAAATAAATTTTTTTTTTTAAT
>JANZXR010000003.1:12016576-12049959 GCA_027575705.1 Erythroxylum echinodendron
TTATATGTGAAATATCTGAAAATTATTGTTATTTCATATTAATTGTAATTATTATTTATTATTTTGATTTTTAGAAACAGGGTTAAAAATATACAGTACAACTGTACAATATGACAATGGGCTAGTTTGCAATTTTTAAAAACATTCAGGGACTATTTTATAAATTTAAAAAATTATCCGAAATGTTATCTAATATTAACCGGTATCGGTACAGTACCGTACCAGAACTCAATCCGGTACCAAGTTCGGTACGGTATTCGTAACATTAGCATATCATTCTGATCAACAATCAATGTTAGCTATGATGCATTTTATTCTATTTGTTGATACTTAGTCCTTCAACGTCATTTGCTTTGTCTTTGTTTTTCTTCTTCTCTCTCTGTTCGGTTCGGTGTCATTCTCCAATGTTTCTTCAGTTTGTTAATTATTTCTTGTAACATCCTCTTCCCCTTCAGAAGCCATCCTTTGTAAGTCGAACATGGTTTCTCACGAGCTATATCGTCTCTAGTCTCTCCTTGCCATTGTACTAATACTTGAGTTACTGTGCTGTTTTGTCGTTTAACCATCCTTCTTCCCCATATAACTTCTAGTATTCTCTCTGTGTTGGGTACGACTACTGGTGGTAGTGAAGATCAGGGGGTTTTCTCTGAAATGAATTTCTTTAACTGTGACACGTGGAAGGTTGGATGAATGATATATTCCTTGGAAAGCTCCAACATATAAGCCACCTTGTTGATCCTTCCGATAATTTGGAACAGACCATAAAACAATGGAGTGAGTTTTTGATTGGCTCTTCTTAGTAGGGAATGTTATCGGTATGGTTGAAGTTTGTAAAAATAATTAAGATAGAACATAATCATATAGATCATGTTAAACAAGATTTTTGCATATGCATACAAAACAAAATTCACGTACTTAAATTATTGTTGTAATTCCACTTGTTAAAGAAAACTTCACCGCAGACAATCTTTAGCCTTCTTCTTCGTGTGACAACAATAGTAAAGAAGAGATACACAGTAGTTTTCTATCTTTTCGTTCTTTAGTTTTAAATTCCAAAACCTTAACTACCTTTGGTAGTTATTTAAAGAATAATGACCATAATACCCCTCATGAGTGTATGTGATTCATTATCTCCCACTCACACATGATGAGTTTTAATCTAATTAAAGAACTCTGCAGTGCTCATACTAATTCAATAACCGATGTGACCAAAATACGACGAGAGCACATTGCCATATATCTGTTAGGAGTATATGACATCTCGATTAACAAATTAGTCCTAGAACTTATGTGTCATTGAGTAGACATTGTGTGCTATACCCTAAGTCATAGCATTTGCACTTTCCTTTATTCTCATTTAGTTTCTTGTGTCACGGTTGTATTCAAGTTCTCTACTAAAGAGACAATGGCTATTTATGAATACTTTTCATGCGAGTTGATGATCTAAATAAATGACCTTCCTCTGTTCTCAATTCTCTTTTAAATTCATTTTAATTTGCTTTCCTAGAATTATTCCATAGGATCGCATCTCATATGATCTTTTGGTAATAACCTAAAGTAGCAAACCTTAAATTCAATTCTCAAGAGTGAGACAAGAGTCATAAGAGTATATGACGAGGTTCTTCTCAACTTCAAAGGTCTCACACAATGTAATATAAGACCTGGAGAATTACGTTAATCCCTTTTGTAGTTAGTTTTGCACACATGATACGAGTCATGTGCTACGGTATTTACCCACTTCATTCAACTTGAATATCTTTCATTTAAGAAATATCGTACAGATGATATTAACTTGAGTTCACTTATTTACTCAAAACCTGTTCAGAACTCACATCTGGTAACGTAAGATAGATATAGTGATCATTAAATCACTTTGAACCAATTTCCTTGTGGCATTTATGATTTAAGTTTCTCACTCTTACTTATCACCTAGATAATAAACTTTAAACATGTCTCATCTTTAGTGAGCATAAACATCAGAGGTGATTTCTCGTATGAGAGGGTCAATCTTTAATCTGTCTCATATACTTGTGATTTATCCCAAAATATATTTATGCAAAACACATATATTCATGAATCAAATGATACACAATGTATAGTATTCATCATACATTATATCCAAAATATGACATTATAATGAGTGAACATATACAGAGAAATGTTTATCAGTACATGTCAACATCTACGTAGTCCTGGTGACTTTACATGCTCAATGTATACATCTATGAAAATTGGCTTTTTCATTGGGTCTGCCATTATATCTCGTGTGGATATATATTTCATGTTCACTTATCTTAGTGCAACTGTATCTTTCATATAATTATATTTGGGTATTTATGTGCTTTGTCTTACAATAAAATTTGGGGTCTTTAGTATAAGCGATTGCAGCTTGATTATCACAGTTAATGGTCACTGGTTTAATTTCACTCTTAGTGACTCCCAAATGCACTAAGAATCGATGAAGCAACACAGTCTCTTGTACTGTAGTTGAGAATGTTATAAATTTAGCTTTTATTGTGGATAATGCAATGCCAGATTATTTCTTACTTTTCCATGATATTGCTCCATGGTTTAGTAAGAATCTATATCTTGACGTAGATTTTCTTTCATCTAAATCTCCTCCCCAATCTGCATCTGTATACCCTTGTATATGTAGATCATTGTCGTGATAACATATTACATAGCCTACAGTTCCCTTTAGATACCTCAATATTCTCTTTATTGCTTTCCAATGTGCTTGGCCTGTATTTGATTGATATCTGCTCATCATTCCAACAAAAAAACAAATATCTGGTCTTGTACATAAGATTTCCAACTACACTGGAACAGGGAACATTCTTTATTTGTTCCCGTTCTTGTGGCATTGACCGGTAATTTCTCTTACTAAGGCCTTCACCTTTAGTAATAGGATTATCAATTGGTTTGGAATCTTGCATATGAAATCATTCAAGAATTCTTTAAATGTACATCGCTTGTGAAAGCGATAACAATCTCTTCGAACTATCTCTTGAAATCTTGACTCGAAGAATGTATGCCGCTTCACCCACGTCTTTCATTTCAAATTTAGATAATAACTAATCTTTGATTTGTGTAAGGAACACACAGTCATTACAAGCAATCAATATATCATCCACGTATAAAGATAAAATTGTGAATTTATCTTTGAATCTCTTAACATACACACAATGGTCTTCATTGATCATTTGAAGATCATACGAAATGATTAAATTATGAAAATGAATGTACCACTGTCTTGAAGACTGCTTCGGGCCATAAATTGATTTTAATAACTAACATACCTTATTTTCTTAACCTGCCTTGATGAAACCTTCAGGTTGTTCCATATATATTTCTTCCTCTAATTCTGCATTGAGAAAAACAATTTTCAAATCCATTTGATATAATTCAAGATTCATACTGGCTACTATAGCCAGAATAAGACGGATTGAAGCAAACTTCACAATTGGTGAAAAAGTTTCATAACAATTGTCTTCTATTGTGTATATCCTTTTACTATAAGGCATGTCATGTATCTTTCAATACTGCCATCAGCTTTTCACTTTATTTTGAGAACCACTTGTTTCCAATTGCTTTACGCCCTTTAGGGAGGTCAACCAAGTCCCACACTTGATTGGATCTTAAAAAAGTCATTTCTTCTTCCATTGCTTTCATCCATTCTTCTTTAGTAGGGCCAATAAGAGCCTCATTTGCATTCCTTGGCTCTTTTTCTTCTTACGGGACAATTATATTAATTTCTCCTTTAATCTCAAAATGACGTTGGGGAATTATTCCTCGATTACTTTCTTTTAAACGGGGTTAATCATAAATAAATTCATGATTGATCTGATTGCTCCTACTCGGATCAGTCAACATAGAGAACCTTTCTGTGGAATTGGTCAGACTTGGTTGAAGTTTCTCCTCTTGATTCTTCATATCAGAGTCATTCTGATTAAGCGTCTTATATAACAATAGGTACCTATTTTTCCTTGCTTGGGAAAATCATTCTCTAATAATGTTATATCTCGTGATTCAAATTTAGTTACACCTTCATTACCTTGTTCACTAATGAACAAATATCCTTTTGAGTGTTTTGAGTATCTAATAAAAATACTCTTTCTCCCTCTTGGGCCTAGTTTCTTGTGTTTGTGAGAGAGATCATGAACATAGGCTGCACACTCTCAAAGTCTGAGACTTGACATGTCAGGTTTCCCACCAGTCCACAACTTATATGGTATGCTAATAACTGATTTAGTGGGCACACAACTAAGTACATAAGTGGCTATTAGTAACACGTTACCCCCAAAAAGTGATTGGTAAATTTGTTTGGGCCATCATAGACCTAATCATTTCTAATAGCATCCTATTTTGTCTTTCAGGGACACCATTGCGTTGTAGGGTTCTAAGAATTGTTAACTGCCTTTCTATTCCTTTCTTATCACTTAAAACCTTGAACTTGTTTGATAAGTATTCTTGTCTACGATCAGTTCGTAATGCTTTTATTTTCTTATCTAATTGATTCTCAACCAAGCTTATATATTTTATGAAATGATCGAATGCTGCCGATTTATGAGAAATCAAATAGACTTGACCATACCGAATATAGTCATTTATAAAGGTGATGAAATAAACTGCCCCACTTTTAGCCCTTACATTCACTGGACCACAAATGTCAGAATAAATTAATTGCAATGGATATAAAGCTCGTGTTCCCTTTCCAAATGATTGTTTTTTCCATTTTACCAGCTAAACAATGCTCATATGTAGGTAGATCTACTTGACTTAGATTACATAAAAGTCCTTCTTTAGCTAATCGACTGATTTGATTTTGACCAATATGACATAGTCTAACATGCCACGAAGTTGCATCATTGTTGGAATCTAGATGTAAATAATGAATAATTAATATTATTATTTTCCTTTAACATTTCTAGTACTATAAAACCATCACATAAAGAACTATGACCATAATGAATAGATCCAAGATACAAATTCATTCCACCATAGTGGAAGTTGATATTGAAACCAAGTCTAACTAATATTAATACAAATAAAAGATTCCTACAAATTTATGGAGCTTATGATACTTCATATAGGATAAGGGTTCGTCCTCCACATATATCCAATTTACGTGTACTAATTCCTTATACAGAAACTCTGGAATTGTTACCTACATAAAGCCATCGACTACTATATGGGAGTTTACAAAACTCAATGAAGGCATCTCAACCCTTCGCTACATGGTTGGTTGCTCCTGAGTTTATAATCCACAAAGGATGTGATTAAGTTAGAAAAACAAAATAAGAAACATTCACAGAAAAAATGTTTGTACTATAAAGTTGTACCTTCTTGGGCTCGATACAACTCAAGCAAGTGGCCCTTATTACCATAATTATAGCACTTCACATGTTTCATGTTCTTCTTCTTGAAAGGATGCTTTCCCTTTCCACATTGGTTCCATTTTTCCTTCCTGGATTCCTGAGGAGAGTGGTTGAATTTCTTTTTCTTCTTCCACTTGTGTCCACCATAATGCTTGTATTTCTTGTTCAAAGCTCCATGTGATGTAGAACTAACTGCATACGCCTCAGAAGACATCTTTGACGCTTCAAGACGCTCTTCTTCTAAAATGAGATGCCTCATAGCATCTTCCATTGTCTTAATGTTATCATTATGAGTTAGGTGCATCTTCATATGCTCCCAAATTTGAGGCAGTGAACGAATCACAACTTGTTGTTCATCATAAAGCTCATGATCAACATCACGTAACTCACTTACCATGTTGGACATTTGCCTCAGATGCTTTTGCATTGTATCATCTGGGAACTTCTTATAAATATCAATTTTATTGTAAGTGACCTTACTTTGGTCACTGAAGCACCTCTAAAATAAGTAGCCAATGCAGACCACATGTCTTTTGCAGTTTCGAGTTTATAGAACTCATGCATGATATCATTATCCATGTTACTCAACAACGTGATGTGAGCTTAAGAGTTCTTTTTTTCCCCACAATTCACTTGCATCACGGCCTCTCCTATGCTGGGTCATAGTGCCTTCCTTAGGAACTTCCATAGTTAGGTTTAATGGTTCAAGAGTCTCTTGCTCCTCCAGCATATATGGGATTTTCATATTCCAGATTTCATAATTGTCACCATCGAGTTTCTCACCCCTATTAAGCTTAGCAACAATATTCTTTGAAGCAATAGCCATTTTGAAACACTAAGTTTCTATAATAAGAGAGAAATATATATGCACGTTAATGTCATATTAATCGTTCATAGAATAAATAATCCGTTCACAATTGCTTATGAAATCAAAAGTCCACTAATGTGTTCAATCATCATTCTAATTACCTTACTCCTATATGAAATACATGTAAACATGTTACATAAATATCAAGAATGTTCTTATAAAACAACATATTGCATTAAATGTGCTACAATCTACGAATAGTCTATAGGTAACGAACCCTAGGTAGAAATGAGTTCACCAGTTTGCATGACACAGTTCGTGAAGCTTGATGTGCAATAGCTATTACTATTTCCATTGGAAGACCTTTAGGATACAAAGTCCTAATCAACTTCATTCTACTCATCTCGTTAATAAATGTCATCACTAACAAATTATAAGTCTTCTTGTTAGGCATATTATTCCAGAGCATTCATAACAGTTCGCCTTGAGTTGAGGTAATGTTGCAAGCAAAGTCATGTACTTTACTTCAACATCTGCATAAGCTAAACAACCTCCAAAGTATAACTCTTGCATTATGTTATTAACTGAAATAACACGTTGTGTTAGACCGTCTCTAGGCACTAAACGCATGTTAACTAACTGTACATAAATGCTACTAATATGTCTCTTCTGTGTCTCACATCGAATAAGCTTAGGTGTCCGTTTAATAATAGACATATTCTTGAAAAATAAATTTTCAGGAATCAGAAGAGTGCACAAAAAATAAACAAATTATTTTGTCTAACACATAGCGAACTCATGCTCATAGAATGGAAACAATTTAATTCAATTAGCAATTTATTGAACTAATCAAATTATGCTATTAATATCTAATCAATTAGAAACTTATTTCTAATCTAATCACATTCAAATATGAATAAGTCAAATTGAATTAAAAACTTATTTGTAATTTAAATTATTATTGAACTAATCAATTTATCTTAGTTTAATTAAAAACTAATTTCAAACTCCTATCTAATTTCAACTAAACAAATTAACATTGATTTAATTAAAAAACATATGTCTAATTTTAATTCAACGAAAATAATACAATTAGAAAACTCATTTATGATTTTGATGGTTTTAGAAACTTATTTCTAAGTTTATTTTAACTAAACAAATTAGTTTAATTTTATTATAAAAAACTAATTTCTAATATTTTATTTTAATTAGAAACTAATTTAACTAAATTAATTAGTTTGTGTAAATTAGAAAACTTATTTCTAATTCTTTATGTCACATTTAATTTAAAACATTAACATAGATATTAAGATTTAGCCCAACCTCAATGTGGTTATTAAGGCCATCCTAATGAAAGAAAGTCATATATTATGGGTCCAAATCATAGCCCATAAGGCATCACATAGACATGACCCATTCATTGTTTGCTGGCCCAAAAGGTTATTATCACTTTGGATCACAAAACTTTAACCCTTTATCTACATATCATTACAGCCCAAAACCTTAACACATTCTTGGTTATTATGATACATATATCCAAAAATAGCTCATTTGAGAAGCCATGTGCCTCATGTTTGTGTTTAAGAAGAGAGGTCTTCTTCCTCCTCTTCTCTGCGGTTCTGATCTCTTTTGTTTTTTTAATCTATTTTGGATTTTGATGGCAGTGAATTTGCTTCTCTCTTAAAGGACAACGCAAACCTTATTCAGTCAATGTTGCTATCTTGGTGTTGCAAAAAAAAAAAAAACTTCTAGAGAGAGAAGTAACATGAGAAGAAAAAAAACAAATCTTGTATAATATACACAAATAACTCATGAGCCTAGATAATGTA
Organism: Erythroxylum echinodendron; assembly: GCA_027575705.1. Classification (NCBI taxonomy): domain Eukaryota; kingdom Viridiplantae; phylum Streptophyta; class Magnoliopsida; order Malpighiales; family Erythroxylaceae; genus Erythroxylum; species Erythroxylum echinodendron. The sequence goes on from JANZXR010000003.1 coordinate 12,024,592, forward strand.
ACAAGAAACATAGCATATCTAAATTCATGATATGCGTAAATATTCATATAATTTTGGACAAATAATCAATAGATAAAGTTTAACACAGATTTCGACATCTTGATGTTAACATGCATATATAAAACAAAATACCTACTCTGATACCAATGTAAGAATAATTAAGATAGAACATAATCACGTAAATCATGTTAAACAGGATCTTTGTATATGCATATAAAACAAAAATCACGTACTTCGATTATTGTTGTAGTTCCATCAGTTAAAGAAAACTTTATTGCAGACAATCTTTAGCCATCTTTGCCATATGAAAGCGATAGTAAAAAGAGACACACAGTAGTTTTTAATCTTTTTGTTCTTTGGTTTTAAATTCAAAAACCTTAACTACCTTTGGTAGTTATTTAAAGAATAATGACCACAATATCCCTCAAGGGTGTATGTGATTCATTAGAGTTTAACAAACACCATTCTCTTCTTGTCAGCGAATTGCTTCATCCTTTATTGTGCTTTGTTCAGGTAAAGTTTCACTGTTAGGAGCCTCATCTCTCTATCTTGTAGTGCTTAATCTATCATGACATTACAAGAGTCACCCAGTAAGTAAGGTACGTAGAGGGATGGAGGGTACCCGTATAAAATTTTAGACGGGGTAATGTTAATTGTTGTGTGACAAGTGGTATTATACCACCATTCTGCCATTGACAACTAACATACCCATTTCTGCGGAGCATCATTGCAAAAGCATCTAAGATACATTTATAATATATTATGAACGACTTCGGATTGACATCTGTCAGAGGGTGATAAGAAGTAGAAAACCTCAAACTAATGCCTTGCAATTTAAATGTTTCTTTCCATAATGCACTTAAAAATAAAGGGGGTTACGATTGCTTACTATAATCTCTGGCATAGCATGAAGCTTGAATACATGACCAATGAAAGTTTGTGCTACATCTTAAGTTATATAGGAATGTCCCAAGGGTATAAAGTGAGAGTACTTACTCAATCAATCTACCACCATATAGATCACCGAAGAAACCCACATATAGCAGCTTCAATACCCATCAATTGGACATGTATTTCATCCCAAAAACATACCAACAAGGCATCTGCCAATAATGATGGATAGATCGTGTAATGTTCACAAAAATTACGTTGCTGCTATATGTTCATCAATTGGCTACTGATTTTTCTCCAACAAAAATTATGCTGCCTTACTTAGCAATTTTTCTCCGAAAGTCCACACGTATAGCAACAAAGATCAATAGATATATGTCACACCATGGACTACATTCAAACAAAAAATTTGTTGTTACTTTTTAATCTTTCACTTAAAGCCCACACAACGCACAACAGCCTACAAGTTGATGGATGGATTTCATATGATAGACTCTATATCAAACAAAAGTTTGCTACCAAACTTATAAGTTATCTTTGCAGTACCTCCTAAAAATAGTACCACTAAAACCCCATAAAATACAGTTGCACAACATGAAAACTTTTGCACATTTTTCCTTTAAAAGAACGATTATCCAGCTGTTCAGAAATCTATGTTATGTATATGGAACATAGCAACAAAGATTGCTCAAAATCATCGAAATTGTATCTATCAAAGATAGCTTAAATTGCCAAAAATACAACTGCCAAATCAACAAAAACTATGCATATTATCTTTATTAAGATATGATGATATTGTCCTAAATAAATCCTATCTTCATTAATATTTTATCCTTCAAGCCATCTTATCTTCAAAATCCTACACAAGATTAATTTCTTATCATAATGAAATTCCAAATATATCCAACTATGTCCAATTACAAATGTCCAAAATTGATTAATAAGAAATCTCAACAAATATCTTAACAATCTCCCCTTTTTTTGGTATTATTTGTTACATGCGAGAACTCCCCCTTAAGAAGATAATTGGACACTCCACCTTAATTGAACATTAAGTTCCAACTAATATCAATATCCATAAAATATCCAAAGAAACAATAATTCCAAATAAACAATTGTCCAACCATCTAAAATTTTCCCCCTTAGGACAAAATGATGCCAAAAGGAAATGCTGACATCAATATACAGAAAATATCTAGAGAAGCAATAATTCCAAATAAATAATTGTCTAAGTATCCAAATTTCTCCTATCCAAATTAAAAAAAAATTCTAGCACCAAATCAACATCAAATTTTTTTGGCAATAAAGAAGTATGCAACAAATTCCTCTTAGTTAACAAAGTATCTAAATTAAATTGGTTATACTTAGTTAAATTTATAGGAAGATCAATAGCAAACCCGATTAAAGCGAGAGTATCTCATCGTTGTTGCTTGCCAAGGAGAGGAAGTGCCCGACGATGATCAGTATGAAAATACAAATAGGCAGAGGACAGAGGTTGTAATGAATAAACTATTGAATAAAAGAGAAAAACTAAAAAGGGCCCCAAAACAAATCAAAAACTAATATTCATTAGTAAAGAAGCCTCTTAGCTTCAACATCACTTTTCCAACAGTAGGTGAATCAATCCTAAGAATTCATTCATAGCAATGGCATTTTGTTCGTACATCATTGGAGAAATATAATAGTCCCATAGCATCCAAGACATAATGTCATTCTTGGCTATTACAAATTCTCCACGAGTAAACTGATAGTGTAATAAGTTAAGACAAACCATATTAATGATTCCACAAATGATAATGAGATTCTAAGCAACCAAATTGGTAATCCATAAGCCCATGAAGGATAAAATAAGAAGTCCCTTTACTTATGAAACAAAGGTAGATTGAAGACTATCATTGCAAATTCTACATTAAACATCACATTAATTAGATTGAAAAACAATGCTCCAAAATTTTTTTTTCCATTTTGCACTGTCCCAACTTTGTTGATATTTCATCAATTAAAAGACTCTTTGCTAGTCCTACCAACATCTTCCCCATAGTTAGACGTTTCTTTTGTCCTCTAAATATTCCTCTTATCATCTTATTCCCAACTAACCATAATATTTGGACAAATATCCAACCCCAATGAAAGCATGTTGCCTAAACTCATAGAACCCACAATATAGAGAGAAACTAGAATAAAACTTAAAAACCCAAATCATAGAAAACCTGAAACTTCTTACAGATCTCCAACCAAGCATCAACATTTTCCAGACATAACTTCGTAAATCAAAATCCAAGAGTAAAACTCTCAAATCATCAAGTAAATCCTCATTCTCACATCAAATATACTATTCAGCAAGTAAGAAAATACAAAATACACATCAATCACCAAAACCTTAGAAAATCAATAAATCAAAAACTTAAAAAGACTAGACGTTAACTCCTTCAAACCCTCCTTTTTTTTTGTTTTTTTAATAAACAACATCAATATAATTCAAAAATGTAAAGCAAACAGTCCCTATACCTCTTGAAGAAATTCAAACTTGACCTTATTCATCATTACATTATCTCTGTCATCAATTATCTAGTTGGTTTCTTCCTCTGAAGTAACCAACTGGTCCTCTTTTAGAATAGTTTCTTTTTCAGTAGCAACTAATATGAATCTAGACAGTTCCTGATTTTAGCTTCATTACGTCTCTATTCTGATTTGTGAGGTTGATTTTGAAAGTTTTCTTCTACCACTAAGTTGGTTTGTAGACCATCCATATGAAGCACATTTTTGAAATGTGGCGGTCCCTTTTCCAATAACCGTGACCTTTGGCGGTCCCTTTTCCAATAACCGTGACCTTCTTTCATCTCCAAAAGTAATATAGCCATCTATACAACTTTAATAATCCATCAAGTAGCTTTTTCACACTTTTTAACCTAAGTATGCTTTGGTCACATTGACTGCTACTGAAAGTTCATCGAAGAGTGTCTATATTTTTAGCTTTGAGCCCTCTGAAATATCATTTATAACAACTTGTAACAATTCAATATTATATGTATGTTTACCCCATAAAACTAACTTGTAGGCACAAACTTTCGGTTCCTCTTTGAAGTTTCTCCTTTTAACAAATTTAGCTTCACCATTTTGCCCATTATTCAGCTTAGAACATTCACCTTTATAACCAACACCTTGAAGATATCCTTTGATCTTACCAATTTTTAGCAATTGTTATAGCTTTTGGTAACTCCATTCAACATTCTTATTCCTTTTTCAGTATTGACCAGCTTTAACTTTGTTTTATTAAGTTTTTCTAACTTCTTCTCTAGATCTTGAATGATATTCTTCATGGTAGAATTTTCCTTCTTTAGATTCTCATTCTTCTTGTATGTTTGCATCTATTTTGCAAACATTAACTGATAATCTTTGTAAATATCCTCCTTTTTGTATTCTGAAGCACTGTTATAATTTGGACTGATTCATCTATGATTTCTCTGGAATTTTGGACTGATTCATCTACATTTTTCCCGTTAGTTCTTCCCTGGTTGCTGTTAAGCAAACAACTGGACTTCTGATGTACAAAGCAACTAACTCAACATGATTACTCACAAATTCCTCTTCACTACCATACTCACATTCAGATTCATTCTCACTCCAAGTACTTGTATAAGACTTCCCTTTTCTTTTCTTCAAAATGTTAGTACATTCTGTTTATACATGTTCAAAGCTGTGACATTTATGACATTGAATTTTCTTTACCTTTCTTTCACCCTTTCAAGTTTTTGCTTGCTATTTGAAATTATTTATTTATGAATTCCCACCACACTGCCTAAATTCGGATCTATCTTTCTTTACCTTCTTTAACCACTTGCTGAATTTTTTTTCAATAACTCCATATCCTCATTCTCATTAGATTCATCTCCTAAGTTACTCACCACCTTTCCAACCTCATCTTGCAATTCCCATCCTTTGTTCTTCTCTTGTTTATCTCCCAACAAGTTCATTTTAAAGTCAGCAAGAATCCCAATTACTTTATCTAAAGATAATTCATTGGTATCCTGGGCATTTTTGATAGCTACAATTTTTGGTATAAATCTAGGAGGCAGTTACCTCAATGTCTTCTTAACAAGTTTCAGATTTGAATATTTTTTCCTAAGTTGATGTACTCGGTTGGTAAGGTCACACAACCTCTTGTGGAAGTATCCAATAATATTGCTTTCATCTATCTTTGGCTCTTCAAATCTAGCGACCAACAAATGAAGTTTCAAAGCTATTATGAATTTTGATCCCTCATGTTTTGTTTGTAAAGTGTCACACTAATATCTAGCCAATAACCCTCCAGTATTGGAAGTGGTTGTAAAAATTCTAGGTATGCTACATGTTCATACTTACTTTGTTGGCGCGTAATGTAATTTGTAGTATAATTTTGAACATCCTTCCCCAATTGTTTCCAGTAAAATAAATTCTATAACCTTTTTATTGTCACTGCTACACTTGAGTGTCCTCCCTGCGGACTGTTATGCACCAAGGAAATTAGCTTCTTTCTGAGTTCCTTATCACATCCGATAACAAGCCTTCCCTTCCACCTTAAAAGACCATTCTTCCATTCATAATTTCTTGATTGCACTTCCTGAACCTCTAGCTTTTTAATTAAATTGAGGATGGTCACATCCTTTCTCCAACCTTCTCGAATTTCTTCCATGAGCATTGCTTGTATTTGGGCTGCGGAAAGTGTCAGTAGCTTATGACTAGAAACTCAGGATAATATATCTGCTACTGTATTTTCTTTTCCACTTTGATATACCAACTCAAAATCGTATCTTATTAACTTAGGTAACTAGTTCTGTTGGAATGACATGGCTATCCTTTGCTCCAATAAATATTTTAATCTCTTATAGTTAGTTAAAACCTTAAAGAATTGACCATTCAAATAATGGTATCATTGTTTTACGACCTTAATGATTGACAGAAATTCTTTTTCGTGCGTGGAGAGGCCTTGATGCTTGGGTGATAACGCTTTATTAAGGAGGGCTATGTGATGCTCATCTTGTTTAAGAACTGCTCTGACCCCTTTATCATTCACATCCGCTTCCACAGTGAATGGTTGTGAGAAATCCGATAATACTAAGATGAGGGTAATTATCAATAACTTGTTTAACTTATCAAGAGCATGTTGCTACTCCTTCTGCCACTTCCATTTCCCCACAAGATGCTTCTTTAACAAAAAATTTAATGGCTGAGTTATTACACTATAATGTTTAATATGATAAAACTCAAGCATGCATCTCAAAACACAAGTTCATTTACGTGTAAACAGGACACATGTATATTATTCACCATATTTAGCAACGGAGCATAACAGAAAATACCTCCAGCCATTGCTTCGATGATGTCCAGCTCTTTGAAATTTTGAATCTTCTAGCCTCTAATTTCCACAATGCGATGGTGTCTAGTATTTATTATGTGAAAAAGAGGATAGGGACTCAAAATATATAAAAATCGCTTCATCACTTCTGCCCATCACAAAAGATGAAATTAATGAAGTATGGGCGTTTACATTTGCATGGTCAATGGGTTAAACATTAAATAGGCCATATTGTAAACAATAGGAACAATAGGAAGATTTTGAGAAAATCTTACATTCTCCCACTTGGTCCATTTAATCCAACACCAAACATAACAAGAAACCAAATATATGAATTATAGCAATAGGTCCTCTTATAGTGAGTATTGCCTTCTATGTATTACATGTATAAAAATTTCTCATTACTAGATCTTAAACTTAATGAACAAGCCATATGTTTATTCTAGGTCCAAATTAGATGATATTTCTCAAAACAATCAAATATATGTGTGCACAAAACCATATGAGAAAACATCAAATTAAATAAGAGTTCCATTGAAGCAACACATGTACAAAATCACATTTGGAACCAAGTCCCATTCGTACTACGTGATCCTTGAACTACTTAGGTGGCATGTCTTTATTTAAAGGATCCGCAATCTTCAAATCAGTGCTAATATGCTCTATGACAACTTTCCTTTCCTTAATACTTTCTCTTATGGCTAAATACTTAATGTCGATATACTTATTTCAACTTCCATTCTTATTATTTTTAGCCATAAAGTCCGCAGTTGAGTTGTTGCAGTATAACCTTAATAGCCTGAAAATTGAATCGATAACCCTAAGCCCAAATATAAAACTCTTCAACCATACACCATGCCAGGTAGCCTTAAAACATGATACAAACTCAGCCTCTATGGTGGAAGTAGCAATCAGGGTCTGCTTGGCACTTCTCCAAAATATAGCTCCACTAGCTAGCATGAAAATATAACCAAATGTTGATTTTCTTGAATCAATGCAGCTAGCAAAGTCTGAATCGGAGTATCTAACTACTTCCAAGTTCTCAGTTCGCCTATACATAAGCATGCAGTCTTTTGTGCCCTCAAGATATCTCATAACCTTCTTTGCAGCGTTTCAGTGATCAACACCTGGGTTACTCTGATATCTACATAACATTCCAACAGCATATGCGATGTCAGGTCTGGTGCAAACCTGAGCATACGCAAGGCTTCTAATAGCTGAAGCATATGGAATGTGTTGTTAAGAACGAACAATCATAATAATCAAAGAACAAGTGTGGAAATAATAGACACACACAGATTTACGTGGTTCACCAATGTTTGGCTACGTCCACTAGCAACTAGGTTTTTATTTCACCGTGAATGTTTTCATCACTAGTACACTAGGAGAATAGAACGTATTTATATGCCAAAGAGAATACAAAAGACATAATTGTCCTCTAATAACTGATTGTGGGCCTGGTGTAAAGTCCAAATATATTATCAGGCTCCATATCTCAACATGTTCTTCATGTGTTCCCATTCAAAATCATTCTTTGGGCATTGATTCAAACTGAATCTATCACCCTTCACTATGGGTGCTACACTTGGTACACAATCTTTTGTCTCAAATCTCTCTAAAACTTTGTTGATATAGGTCTCTTGAGACAAACCCAAAATACCTCAAGATCTTTCTCTATGGATCTTGATGACAATGACATAAGATGCCTCACTCATATCTTTCATATCAAAATTCTTTGAGAGAAATTGTTTCATCTCATATAGCAAACCTTATCATTAGTTACAAGTAAAATGTCATTCACGTATAACATAAGAAAACAAGATTTACTCCACTAACCTTCTCGTATAAACATTGGTCCATTATATTCTCTTCAAAATCGAATGAAGTGATAACCTCATGAAATTTTAGATACCACTGCTGGAAGGCTTGTTTTAATCCATATATGGATTTATTAAGCTTGCAGACTAAATGCTCATTATAACTAGAGGAGAATCGTTCAAGTTGTTTCATATAAACCTCTTCCTTTGATTCACCTTTAAGGAACGTCGTTTTCATATCTATTTGATATAACTCAAAATCAAAATGAGCTACCAATGCCATGATTACACAAAGAGAATCTTTCTTAGATATAGGAGAAAATGTCTCCATATAGTAGGTTCCTTCCTTTTGAGTAAATCCTTTAACAACAAGTCTTGCCTTATGTATCTCAATGTTGCCTCGTGAGTCTTTCTTTGTCTTAAATACCTATTTATATCCAATGGCTTTCACACCATTGGGCAACTCAACGAAATCCTAAACTTAGTTAGATGCCTAGAATCCATCTTATCTTTCATAGCATTGTACCACAGGTCCGATTCCTTAGAACTAATGGCTTGTGAAAACGGTTTTAGGATCATTTCAACTCCAATGTTGTAATCTGAATCTTGTAGATACACTATATAGTCATTAGGTATTGTTGACCTTCTAACCTGAGTAGATCTCCTCAATGTTGTATCATTATCCTCTCGAAGAACCTGTTGTTCGACTGGTTGCTCAACAATTTCTAGTTGTTCCTCATATATAACTTGATATGCTGGATTGGTACTAATAGCTTGTAGAACTTCAGTAACTAGTTGTCTAAAACCCGTTTCAACTTGGGGGGGTGTGCATTACAATTAATCTATCACTTAAACCAGAGGGATAAGCTTCATAATGGCCCTTTTCAAAAGCTATGTCTTGAAATTGACCACTCCCACTAATTAAGTCATTCTCAAGAAATTTTGCATTTCTTGATTCCACAATTTTAGTGATGTGAGATGGACAATAGAAACTATATCCTTTAGACCTTTCAGCATATCCAATGAAATACCCACTAATGGTCCTTGGGTTTAGCTTATTTTCTTGTGGGTTGTAAATTCTCACTTCAAACGGGCATCCTTAAATGCGTATATGCCTCAAACTCGATTTCTAACCCTTAAATAACTCAAAAGGTGTCTTTGAGACAGCCTTGGTTGGAACTTGGTTTTATATTATACAACCGTATTTAGAGCTTCAGTCCACAAGAATTGACGAAGTTTTATGTTACTCCTCACACTTCTCGCCATGTCTATTAAGGTTCGGTTTCTTCTTTCTGCTATACCATTATGATCCGGAGAACCAGGCATGGTGTACTGGGTAACAATCTCATCTTTATGAAGAAACGTCGCAAAAGGACTAGGCACTTGTCCACTTTCAGTGTATCTAACCATAGTACTCTCCATCTTTATCTGATCTCACGATTTTAATCAGTTTTTCATATTGATTCTCCACTTTAGCCTTAAACATTTTAAAGGCATCTAAAGCTTCGTCCTTAAAACGAAGTAAGTAGATACATATGTCACGAATAATCATCCATGAAGGTGATAAAGTATTTCGGACTATTTGCATCCATATTTAGACAACAAATATCTATATGTATGATTTCTAACAAGTTTGTACTCCTCTTGCCACCCTTTTTAGACTTGTCAGTTTGCTTACCCTTAATACAATCCACGCAAGTCTCAAGGTCAGAAAAATCCAATGTACCAAGTAGCCCTTCATTTACTAATCTCTTAATTCTCTCAATAGAGATATGTCCTAATATACGGTGCCATAACATAGAGAATTCTTCATTCACAACACATCGTTTCAATTCAGCAGTGACATGCATCGAATTATAGACATCATGATTTTGTAACTAAATGGAATAAAGACCATCAGATAATGTACCATAACTAATAACTTCAGATCCATTACATAAACTAAAACCAGAATTTGAAAAGTTAAAGGAAAAATCAAAAGGTACAAGTCTTGATACAGAAATCAAATTTCTAAAGAAATTTGGAATACAAAATGTCTTTTCCAAACACAAAATAAAGTCACTACTTTAAACCAAACTGTAAGTGCCAATGGCTTCCACATGTGAGCTCGTCTTGTTTCTTGAATAGATGTATTGTTCACTTCCCAATGACTTCCTTAGGTTTTGCATACCCTGCAAGGTATTTAAAATATGGATTGTAGAACCAGAATCAATCCACCATGTGTTATGATTAACATTAACCATATTAGATTCATAACAAACAAATGAAATTGGAGCACCTTTCTTTTCGAGCCAGTTCTTAAATTTAACGTAGTCTTTCTTCATGTGTCCCTTCTTTTTATAGAAGAAATACTTTGATGGTTTCTTTATATCGGACTGAGGAGAAATTTTACCGTTTCCCCTTTTGACATCATCATGTCTTTTCTTTCTTGAAACAGTTAAATTCACCCTTTCACCCTCTTCCATCAACAGCCTCTTCTCTTTTTGAACACACATGATCAACAGTTCATTTATCGACCACTTGTCCTTATCTATGTTATAAGAGATTTTGAAAGGAACCTTATTGTTGGGGCAGAGTGCACAGAGTGTAATATACTAGAAAAGATTCCGATATGGTAACCTCCAAGGCTTTCAGCTAAGCCGCTATGTCCCTCATCCGCATGATGTGATCATATACGCCTTTTATGCTAATTAGCAAGGGCCTTATTAGATGTAGCGAATTGCTCACCAATGGCCTTTAATAGATCCTTGACATTGTTATGTTGTTCAACAGAACTACGAATACTAGCAAATATTTTGGTCTTTATAAACATTACAGAGAGGCGATTAGATCTCTCCCATTTTTCATAAAGAGCAATAGCGTCTGGAGTGCTGGTTTCTGTCATATTCGATGATTCATCCTTCCTAATACATAGTTTATATCCATCCAGCCCAAATGAAGCAGAATTATCTCTTTTTACTATAGTTGTCACCTCACAATTTGGGAATATCACACTTAATATCAGAAATATTCACAGTCTAAGTAACTGCAAGTTCAAACTATATGCTAGTCATATATAATTTGAGACCAATAATAATTCATGCTTTACCAATGTAAATCATACTTTAATAGATGAATCTAGTGACATAAGACTTGCCTGTGGGCTAAAGTTCTACTCAATTAGATTCATCTATAATTTTATGATAAAACTATTGAATTATGTTCCTTTTTTAATTCCTGTGGGTAGATTAAAAAATATAATATGATATTTCATCATAATTAATCATATAAATATAACAAAATTCCTATAGGTAGATTTTATCATATTACGTATGATTAATTACAATTAACGATTTAATGTGATCTTAAAACTAAATATATAATCCTAATTAATTTGAGATGCTGTGGCTACTCCTAACTAATTAAAATCATATTGATCACTCACATTACCTTAAGCTTAAATAAATCTTAAACATTTGCATCGATTAATAAATAATGCAAATAAATCTAATAACAATGCGCAAATTATTTAATATAATTTTGCATATATAATGAACATAAATTTATACACACAATTTTCAATTAATCACATATAACTTGTGCAAATAATTAAATAATTATAATTGGCATGTCAAATTTAGTTCCAATATTAGACATACAAATTAAAATTTAATATTTTCACAAAATATTAGTACCAAAATGATTCTATAATGAAAATCTCAACAAATGGGTTAGGTCTTGATTAGCCCAATAATTACTAATATTAACACAATTAAAGAATTAATAAATTAGTAATTTTCCCAAAAAAAATAGACTTCGTCTTCAACCTCCAGCCGGGTCGGTGTGACCCAGCTACAACTTGACGGCAGCAGGCATGCGACAGTAGCAAGAAGGTTGAGGATGGCGGTGATGGGACGACGACGACGAGTCGAGGAGCGTGAGACGCTAGAAACCAAAACATGATACGTTGCATGGCTAGCGATGTCCGAAGGCCCCATGCACGATCATCGTCGTCCCTCCTCTCTTCACTATCTAGTCACCGTTGGGTACAGTATGGAGTATCAAAACACGATTCTAACATTCATCATGTATATAAATGTCGAGAATATTCAATAACTTAAGCTCAACTCACACGATAGAAAAGAAAACCAGAAACAGAGCATAACAGAGGCATGTATTCTCAGGCAGTTGGAAGCAAGGCAGAGGCACAGTGCTCTGATACCAAATGATAAAACTCAATCATGCATCTCAAAACGTAAGTTCATTTACGTGTAAACAAGATACATGTATATTATTCACCATATTTAGCAACGAAAGCATAACAGAAAATACCTCCAATCATTCCTCCGATGATGTCTAGCTCTCTGAAATTTTGAATCTTCTAGCCTCTTATTTGCACAATGCGATGGTGTCTGGTATTTGTCAAGTGAAAAAGAGGATAGAGACTTAAAATATATAAAAATCGCTTCATCACGTCTGCCTATCACAGAAGATGAAATTAATGAAGTATGGGCGTTTACGTTTGCATGGTCAACGGGTTAAACATTAAATGAACCATATTCTAACCAGTAGGAACAGTAGGAAGATTTCGAGAAAATCTTACATAATAAAACTTTGGTAGTATCCAATTAATCCGAGGGAAGTCCCTATGCTCGTTTAGTCTTCACGATGGTGGCCAGTTTTTAATGCTGTAGATTTTTTTAGCATTAGTCGCCACCCCTTACTTGAAAATGGAATATCTAAGGTATTTGATTTGTCAGGCTAAAAAAACACTTGCTTCTATTGAGGGATAGTTGACGTTGTTTTACAAAGTGTTGAACTTTTCATAAATGTTCCAGATGCTACGAGAAGGTACTACTGTATACGAGGAGGTCGTCGAAGAAAACTAGCATGAATTTCCATAAATATGGTCTGAAAATCTTGTTTATGAGACTTTGGAATGTGGACGACGCATTGTGAGCTAGAAGGGCACCACAAAAAATTCAGTGTCCCTTGTGAGTTCTGAAAGTTGTTTTCGGAACATTTTCCTCCCTCATTCTAATTTGATGATAATCGGACATCAGGCCCAATTTGGAATACCATTTAGAACCCTTTAACTCCTCTTAACAGTTTTTCAATCACCAGATTAAGGATTTACTCTTCGCTATGTGTTTGTTCAAATCCCAGTAATCGGTGCACATTCTCCATGTGCAGTCTTTCTTCTTCACTAAGATCACCGGTGACACGTAAGGACTCACATTGGATATGATGAGTCTCTGTTTCAACAATTCTTGTATTGAACGCTCAAGCATCCTGCTACTCCCCCGAATATCTATAGGGTCTTATATCGATGGCTTCTACTCCTGGTTTGAGATGGATGTTGTGGTCATGCAAATGTTTAAGAGGTAAACGACTTATTTCCTGAAACACTTCGCCAAATTCTTTTAGGATTCCTTCGCTGGTGTTTATTTGATCCTCCAATGAGATTTGTTGTGCATGGAACTCCACCAGACAAGTTGATACATAAAGACCGAATTTTTGTTGGAATTAGAAACCAGTTTCCTAAAACCTGATATCACTCTTGCGGCCTCCTTTGGATTGCTTGTTAATTTGGCTATTTGGCCCTCCTATAAGAACTCCATTGTTCATTCTCTAAAGTTGCAAAGACGTAGTCCAATGTTACAAACCATCGCACACCTAACACCATGTCGTAACCACCTAACTCGATGATAAGTGTGTCAGTTGTGAACCATAACCCTTAATAGTTCGCGTAAAGTTCCTACACATATGGTGAGAGTCTAATTTAAGACCTCCAACTATGATCTTTACCACTAGTAATTCTACAACCTCGACGTGCCCCCTTTTTGATCATTTTCTCATCCACCAAATTATGGGTTGCTTTCACTGTCGATGAGGATGTGGAGTGGTTTCTTTTGGTAGCTACCCATTACCCTCATTTGTTTGAATTCTCCTTGCCATATTGCCTCTAGAGACACTCTAGGAATTGCTGGAGTTGTCTCCTCCACTTCCTCACTGATCCCCTCACTTTCTGTTGATTTATCCTCCTCTATCACGTTCAACCGGAACTGACATTTCTTGCATTTATGCCCTGGGGTGTATTTTTTGTTGCACTAAAAACACAGTTCTCTCGCTCTCTTTTCGTCAAACTCCCTACTGTTCATCGCCCTTGTCCCTCGCACATTTCCGTTGTAACTGGGTTTGTTCGCTTGATGGGCAGGTGTGGGCAGCAAGCCTGCTTCAAAATTATTTCTAATCGAAGAGATGGTTAGATTTGTACTTTTGTAGGTTGAGCTTTCTCCTCCGCCAATCTGTCTCTACGTCTTCATTTTTCGAAGTACATTAGTACGCTGGCCACTATAATGGCTTTTTGCTTCCTTGCGAGTGCATAAGCTTGTTGGAGTGATGATGGACCCATTATCTTTACTATAAGGTCCAACTCGAGTTTAAGACCTTTTGAAAAGAACCCTATCAAGTACCCCACTAAAAGCATCAGTCTGTTAGAACGTTTTTTGAATTGTGCGCAATATTACATCACAACTCAATCCCTTCAAATCTCCCATTGGATCTTCAAGGATTTCTTCATCAGATCTCTGTTTGAGTGTGGTTGTAAACTCTTCCCATTTCAACAACTCCCCTTCACTTATGTTCGTGAGCATAAGATGGTAGCATTCCAACGCTACTCCTTCCATGTATAGGGACGCCTTACCTTCAGTTCCTCTAGTGTGCGGTCGATGGCGAAAAACTGTTTGCATCGATAAATCCATCTTTTAACCTCGATGGCAACAAACGTCGGGAAATCTAGCTTGCTAAACCTCATCGGCACGGTGTAATTGTCCGCATCTCCTACATTGCTTGATGTTACCTTGGAGTTTTCCCTGCTCATTTTCTGCATGATTTGCTAAAACCACTACAAGAAAAATAGGTTTTAGCGAAAAAAATTATCGATCTGTCCAGAAACAAATTTGGCAACAAAAATTACAGACAGAAAGAGTCGTTAGAGAAACCATTATAAGTAAAATGAATCCATCGCAAAGTTAGCGATGAATATAATAAATCCATCGCAAATTTAGCAATGAAAATTTGTATATCTGTCAATAAATTTAGCGACAGAATCTTGTATTTCTATCGGTAAATCTAAGTAACTTTACCGTCAAATAAAGAATATTCTGTCACTAATTTTCCAACAAAATCATAATATTCTGATGGTGAATTTACTGATGGTAAGTTGTAGGTTTATCACTAAATTTATTGACGGACCTACAACATTCCGTCGCTAAATTTACTGACGAAAAGTATTATCAGTCACTAAACATTTACCAATAGAATATATTATTCTGTCGGGAATGTAGCGAGATAGTGATATATTTCGTCGATAACTTACTAATGAAATATAACAATTAGCGATGGATTATTGTATCTCCTTCGGGAAATTTTATTATGATAAATTTCAATTGTAATTTCTCACTTCCTACCCTAAGTTTTCTGTTGATAATCTTATGATTTTTTTGTACATTTAATTTATGTAAGTAATATATAACATTGATTGATAAATATAAAATAAGCATTATCTTGAGTGGTATAATAAAAAATTATAATGTACACTAATAAATATCTTGAAAATAACTGTAAATTAAGAATTTATACAAGAACTTAAGAGTAACAGACTATCAAATTCATTCATTTATTCAGAAGTTACATAGTCGGATACTCTGACTGCTACGATGAGGTCCTATCGCTACCCTTCAACTCATTCATCTCATTACGAAGCGGAGTTATGCACTCCATCAAGCTCTCTACTGTGTTCTCAAGCTGAAGGACTCCCTCATTTGATGCGGACTGCCTACTAGATCCAGCTATACTGGATGTGGATGATTGCGAATAACATGTGTTTACAAATGAACCTAAGCCGAAAATCCTTCCACAACGGTCCCTACCACCTACTACATCAAGATATACCTGACTCCCATCAACAGTTTCAGAGTTCAGAGATTGTTGTTCAATGTTATCTTGTATTTGGTCATATCATTAAAATTGTTTATGTTAATAATTGATATTTTTAAGAATTAATATTGAAGTATATATTTTACATACATGAAGTTGTCTGCATCGAATGCTGATGAAGGTTACATCAGCATGCTTCTTAGTATGAGTGTGCAAAAAGAGCTAACATAGTGTAGGCTTCCCGCCTATAAATTTTTCCTGCATTAGAATAAATTATTATAAGAAAACTACAATTTACAAAAATTTCGGCAAAATTTCCTCTATTTTTATGATATTTACCCCCTATTAGATAAAAAAATTAACTCAACAATATAACCATTAATGGCCCCAGACATTTATAGCATTATTATTTTTCATAATGCACATATATTTTTATTTTAAATTTCATATATCAAATTACATTGAAATCAAATTTCATACATTAAAGCATAAGAATTAGAATATAAGTGTAAAGTTTTTATATTTACAAGTTGAAGTGCATGCTCCTGGTGGGTCAAAAATCCTCTAGTGTGAATAGGAGAATCTCTTCGTCTAGTCCTCCACGTTTGTTGGTAGAATTATGCTTTGAAATAGATATTGCCTCAGGTGATGCCCAATATTGCTATCAACGACTCCATATTTCTTCATATATATATATGGTGGTCGTACACCACTCTTATGTATTGAAGCAAGAAAGTATCTATAACATGTATAAGCTCACCTCTCCCATACATTATAAATTATAGCATCAAATTTTAGATATCAAAAAATTATTTTTGAAAAAAGGAAAAACATACTATAAGCACTTATAAACGACAATATTTATCTAATTAATGCATAAAATTAGATAAAATAAAAGGGTTAAAGAAGATATTTTGTGCACATCAAACTCCTGATGATAAAAATCCTTTGTCGGCTGAAAAATGTTCTTCCATATATAACCCTCAAGATCTATCCTCTCCTTGAACTTTGATGAGATATTTTTTAAGCACGTTTTAGACGAAATCAACCTAATATATAAGTTATTTTAAATCATTTTCAAATTAAAACTTACAACTTCAGTATAAACCTATGGTGTTATCATATATTACAAAATTTTTAGAATTTTACTATAATTTGTTGACAATTGTGATGTACATTCTTCTATTAACTTCCTTATCTCCAGGCTAGAGGTTACCTCCTTCATCCGCAAAGTTTACCCCTAATATCTCTGTCGATATAGGGGTAGTGGATTGTGTAGGGCTAGTGGATGGTATAACAATAGGTACAGAAGGTGATGCCTCCATCTGGATATGCAGTAGCATCTGCAAAATGTGATGCTTCACCTAGAAATGCACTGGCTTCTCCGGATCATTGTAACCTGAACCTTGGCCACGTCATATCCTGTTTTCTCTTTGGTGGCACATTTTTAACCTGGAATTCACATTTTATTGAATTTTCCACTAATAGAACAATATAAATTCAATATACAGCAATATATTGTTAATGCAATAATAGATTTATCCATATAATATTCTATTGTAAACACAAATTAATTGTTATCAGCACTTAATTGTAAATCAAAATCATCATCATCCTCTTTTTCCGAAGAATTAGAATCAAAATTAGGCTCATCTTCATATCTCTCTCCCTCATCCTCTTGAGATGAAATTTCAGCATATTCATTATTTGAATCATTCAAAGGTTCATTTTTGTCATTTGTTACACATACATTTATTTCATAAACATCTTCTTGAAATGCTTCACTTTCAATTTTCTTTTTTTTTTCCTTTTCCATGTAATTTAAAAACACCTCTAGGTTTTACTTTGCAAATGACTAACCAATCCAACTTATCTTGTTGTAAGCTAGAAAAAGAATATAATACACCTGGATCACTTGCATCGCCAACCATTCCTCGCGTAACCATTCCTTGTATAATATAAAAGCATTATTATGTATTTTAGTTGTGAACAACAATAACTTTATAAACTCAAATAATCTATTTCAAAATCAACTTAAACTTACTGCATGAAAGGTTGAACCTCTTGACAATTCAATAAAATATAACCATGGCCAACCTTTATTTCTTCTACTGTAACATTTTTCTTATTGAACGTCTGTATGTTTGTCCTGGATATGTGGAAATGGATAAGTTATCATCAACATCACCTGTTTCTCCCCCATTGTCATTACGAGGAACTTTTATTTATCTTATGTGCACATGTGACTCAAAATAATGTGAACAAAATATATTTACTTCCTCCACTAAATAAGCATTACATATTGAATCTTTAACTCTATCCTTGTTTTTGACGTTTTTGTTCAAGTGACGCAAATACTTACATTAAAAAATTGGGTTATTACAATTTTGTGATTAAAACATGCTATAAGTTTTATTTAAATATTAATTATAATTTTCTCTCAAATGGATACGTCCATTGATATAGAATCGAATCAGCAAGTTTAGCCTCATGTGCTAAATATACGGATAGATTCTCCATATAGTCAAAGAAACTTAGAGGGAAATCCCTTCCAATTTGCACAAGATAATTGAAATTTCCCTTTTTAGTTTTTCCATTTCAGCCAACTTTATTTCAGAGAATGTTAAGCTTTTGAAAAAGAAACTTAATTCTGTTATAGTTCCCTAAACCTTACTTGGTAGCCATTTTCAAAATGCAATTAGAATTAACCTTTGCATAAACATATGAGAATCATGACTTTGCATCCCAAATAATTTGTATTTTTTCATGTCCACACATCTTGCCAAGTTCGAAACATAACCATCAGGAAACTTTAGACTTTTCAACCATTCACACAAATTTTCCTTTTGTTTTTTGTCCAAAGTCTAACATGTTTTTGTATATTTACCGATGCAAAGATCTTTATCTAACTCATTCCTTCTACAAAAAAGTTTCAAATCAGCTTGTGATTTTGCATTGTCCTTTGTCCTTCTTTCAACGTTTATTATGGTATTCAACAAATTGTCAAAAATATTTTTTCCAACATACATCACATCTAAATTATGAAGTATCAAATTACTTTTCCAATATGGCAAATTCCAAAAGATATTTCGTTTTTTCCAACTAAAGTTTTTACTAATGCTTTTATTAACTTCTTCAGCTTCAATTTCTATAACTTTTAGCAATCCTAATTCATTAATCTCCTGTAATATCTCTTCACCAGCTTTGTGAGGAGGAGGGAGGTGTTTGTACCATCCTATTCTTAATGAACTTTTGTTTATTACGTCTAAATGGATGATTTGGAGGAAAAAATTTTTGTGGTTGTCAAACTAGGATGTTTTGGCCCCGTTAGAAAGATAAAACACGTTAGAATCATTGCTACAGTAAGGACAAACTAATTTCTCTGTTGTGCTCTATCCAGACAACATAACATACGCAGAGAAATTACTAATAGTCCACATCAAAACAGCTTTTGACAAAAGATTTTATTTAAGAGACACATTATATGTCTCCACACCAAATTCTTAAAGATGATATAATTCAAATGCCAATGGTTGTAAGAATACATCAATTTTATTCTTTGGATTCGTAGGCCTTAGTACAATCGCCGTCAATAACATATATGCCTCATTCATGCACATCTATAGAGGAAAATTATAAGGAGTAATCATGATTGTCTATGATAAATATTGTTGGCCAGATTGACCAAAAAGTTAGAATTCATTTGTCCACAATCCCAACCTAACATTTCGACTTTTAGCTGTAAACTCAAAATGGGTGTTATTGAAATGTTTCTATGCGAGTGCATCCAATAAATGACTCATTATTCCATCTTTCTGTTCATATTTATTATGTCATCTCATGTGAGATCCACATCAGAGGCATATAGTCTTTGAAGTCTCGGAGTTAGCAGGAAATAATACATTCGATTCTAGGGTACTAATTTCTGTTTCATATAACAATATCTAAGCTCAAACCTATGTTGACCATAAAATTTATACTCTTGTAATTCTACATCATCTGTCCAAAACAACATACATCTAAAATTGCAACCACCAATTTTTTCAACCTGTAAACCAAGACTCCTAATAAGTTTCTTCATATTATAGAAATTAGCAACCATTATATGATCAGGAGGCAATGATTCATTATATCACGCAGAAATTTTATCCAAATTTTGATTAGAAATATACCCTTCAGACCTTATGTTCAGTATTCGAGAAATTGAAGACAATTAAGTCATAGTTTCATAATTTGGCCATAATTCTTGGGCAGTTGATTTTAGTAAGTCAAAGAACTTTTTTACATATAGGTTGGGTTTTTCTTCAAGATTTTCTATATTTGCTTAAAAGGTATAACTAACTACATCATAAACCATTTAGGTGTAAGGATTTTCAATTGCACCCATATTATTTGTTATAAATTCAGTTCCCCTTCAAACCCATCCACATTTATTGATGAGTTTACTTCATTACCCTTGAGGTGTTACAAATTAATGGCTTCCTATGAAGCGTCCACTTAAAATAATTTGGAACAAACCATTTTCTTAAGAAATGGAGATTCACTTCATCAATAGGAAGAAAGCAAATATGTTTACACTTTTTACATAGACATCTGATTTTTGGACCATCCATATATGTCGATTGAGAACATGCATAGTGAATAAAAGCTTTAACTCTCTCAACAAACTCAGGATTAATGAAACCATTGGGTGTTAATCATCTATACATCTAAAATCTATCAACATTACTCATTTCTGCAAAACTATTATTTAAAGAAAGTGATATCATAATTAGTATCTTTTATTTCCCCTAAGTTTACAGAACATTTAATCTTTACTTTACGGAATATCCCATAAGTTTTTACAGGTCTCTGACTATTTTCCATTCAAATTGAAACCAACCTATCCCACCATATGAGTTCATAATTAGAAAACTCAACATATGTGAGTATCAGTCAAATAAAACAATATGCCAACCAATATCCTGTAAGAAGTGACATTAAAAAGTAAAAAAAGCACCTACATATATTAAATCCAACATTACATTGAGTAATCACATTGAATTCAAGCACTATAGTACATGACATTGTTATACCATATGAATTGAGAAAGAAATTTCTCGCTGTGACTCCTAGGACTACGAAAATTTTCACCGATAAATCCCATAGGAGCTACATCACGGGTTTCCAGCCTATATATCATCCTAGGAGTTTATTATGGAAAGAATTGTCATGTCAATTATACATGAATTTCTTATGTTAATACTAAGTTTGAATTCATCACATTAAAGTTCAAGTCTTTATGTTTCAATTAATCACCAACAAGTTCATCTCTAAAGTTTGATTTTAAACAAATGCTATGGTATATGGCATTTTTACACCATATGAATCGAGAAAGCAAGTTCTCGTTGTGACTCCTAGACTCGTGAAATATTTCACCTATAAGTCTCACGGGAGTTACATCACGGGTTTCCAGCCTATATACCATTCTAGGGATTTATTATGCCACAAATTATCCATAATTATACAAACTCATTCGACATGCAATAAATACTTATGTAATTTATGCATTTAGCCATCAATCATTCTAAAAAAATTCCGAGCAACAAAATACAGAACCAAGATAACTAGTCCAAAGAGCAACACACATTCGTATAATCTATTAAAGTAGAACATAAAATATGAACAGAAGGTGGACGTCTTATCTGGACAGACGGACAATCAAAGACGACGGACAATAAACAACAAAGATCTAAATAATATAATGATAACTCATTAGAAGTTGACATAATAAGTTTTAATTCAAACAAATAATGAAATTGGGTTTAAAAAACTTAATTTCATTTTCAATTAAATAGATTAAAGAAAGTACATGACATTTTTCTAATTATATTTACGCAAGATTTCATTACACCAAGATAACCACAATTAGGTAATGTTGTTTTTAGATAGACTCTATATTTTAACTCATCAATCATTGTTAGAGGTAAAGTCGCAAAGAACGATCACACTATAAATTACGTAGTTGAATGACTTACCTTGAAAGACGAACAATCACAAACTACAAAGAAGAAAGATGAGGTTGGACAATTATCGACACTCTTCAACACAGAACACATTCTGCAAGAAAGTGTAAACAATTAGTTAGTTTTTGATAAGTTTTGAATTGTATTATAAAGAATTGCATTATAGGCAATAGCCTTATACAATAATGATTTATGTTATATCAAGGTAAATTTTTATATTGATAATTTCTAGTATTTTAGATTTATGTTAAACATTATTGCGGATTTCATTTATGGATATAATTAAAGTTTATTTTAGGGGTTTCACTTATTTAAGGGGAATAATTTAGACTTTAAGTAATATTATAATCCACGTAAAATGTTACATTAGATATATAGAAAGAGTTATCACTAATTCATCAATCATAAATGACATAGGCACCAATATTAAGATTTTCAAATTATTTGAAGACCCAATCAATAATTTTGAAAATTTAGACATTTAAGGTGATATTGGAATAAAGTTTAAGCAACAACGCATTCATTATCTCGTTTGTAAGCATCAGTCACTTCCATTGATGAGCAATTTTACTTTGGCATTTTCAAGATAAAATCAATTTAAGTTATGATAATTAGGAATGAGGTAAAAAGGGCCTATCTCTCTCCAATTATCAAAACATTACCATTTATTATCTCTAATTCCAATCCTAACTTTGACGGAGGATTGTAGTTATCCCTTATTTTCAATATCTAAAACATTATTCATAATGAATCTCTTTTAGGCATGAAAGTCTAAAAATTTTTATCTACTAAATAATGCCCATAAAGCTATTTTACCTACAATGACTCTTTATTATATATTAAGGACTCTCCACAATCTAGTTGCAAGCAAAACTTTATTCACCTTTAGGATAAAGTGAATTTGTAACCCTTCTTTACACTTTAGCAATCAAATATCCTTCTAACTAACTATAGCACACATGCTATGATCACTTAAAGATAGAAATAAATTTTCAAATTCAAAATAATATTAGTTTCAAAACTTATATTTCTCATCAAAATTGATAAATTCTTTTAGTAATTAGACCTTTAAAATGTTATAACTTCTACTTATATGATAATTTTTTGCATAATAAATCTCTGGGTCATATTTTCATTAAAAGAGCATAGCATATGCTAAACCATTTGTTAGGATCCATTATCATATAAAGAGAACTCCTTATCTGTCATATGTCAAAAAGAAAGCATTATATAACCCACGTACTCTAACTAAACCTAAAAATGCATATAAGTTATACTCTTAAAGGTCTTTCTCATATAGTAATAGCACTTTCAATTCTCATCAAAAATTAAAAGTTCTATTGTAGATTTTATTTGCTATCAAACTAAGATCTAAATGGTCACTCAAACAAAGATTAAAGTAAATAAAAATTTAGAATAATTTTGATTTCAAGAAGATAAAAAGTTAAGAGTCACAAAGTTAATGACAAGGCATATAAATTTCATCTCAATTTTCTCACTAACAATTTCTATCATTCATGTAAACATTAAATAATAATCAAATTGGTGTAATTACATTTTGAATTATCACACCTTTAGCCTTAGTTTAACAAAGAAAAGTGATAGGGTTAAAAAATTGGTTATTTAGTGGTTAATGTTATCAAGGTAGGTATTTTAAAAACTCAAAATTGTAACCTAAATTCCTTTGTCATTTTAATTCATAAACTCAATAGTGTGATCTCAATATGCATAATAAAGCAAGTACAAAAAATGATGAATTCATTTTAATTCAGTTTGAAGGAAGGTTGAGATAACGAAAGAACTAGCATAAAAAAATATTATTGTATAAGAGCATATTGCTTTATCTTAGCCTTTTACTTTTGTGAACATAACTTAATGTCACATTTTATCTTTTTTAACAAATTTTCTTGTCCTTAATCTTTTCTTAATATTATAAATCGAATCACATCTAACTTCAACCAAATCCATTATATATATATACGGGGCATGTGCATACCTTGATTTATGTTTGAAACTTGAGATTACTTCTTTTTTAAGCCATATTCGATATGGCTAGATGCAAGTTTATCTATACTTCAAGGTTAAAGGTCACTTTTAACCCTAAGAGACATTTCATCAAACAATTCGTAGGCAACCCGAATTCATCTCTAGCTAACAACAAAGTATTGTTTTTTTTTTCCATTATTCACCAATGTAAACACATTCAAACACATTATTCACCAACCACACTTCAAATAACACACAATACTCAAACAAACAATACTCAAACTGACAATCATAGTATGGACGACTAACCTCCACTTAACTGAAGACAATGGACGATGGATGAGGGCGAAGAACGCACAATGGATGACAGACGACGGACAAGAGCAAACCACGAACGAACGACGCGATACAAGAGAAAACGATGAAAAAAGAAAAGATGATGGTCGAGGGGGGGCTTCCAATAGGTTTACGATTAAACGAAAACGTCGTCGTCTGGTGTTAACTCAAATGATGTCATTTTCTTTTTATTAAAAACGTTGAAGCTGAAACAAACAACGACGTTTAACTTTCAATTTTATCGACGAAATCACATAAGCAATTTCTGTCGATTTACTCTGATGTTTAGTTTTGCCACCAAGCATTGCAGCTTATTTTACCAACTACCATCGCTCTTCCATCGCTATATTTTGTCAAAAAAATTGCCAGGATAAATTCCCTCCATCTTTACCGACAAATATTTTGTCCGTTGCAAAATACCATTTTTTACGATAATGTTACTGACAGAA
Source organism: Erythroxylum echinodendron (assembly GCA_027575705.1). Classification (NCBI taxonomy): domain Eukaryota; kingdom Viridiplantae; phylum Streptophyta; class Magnoliopsida; order Malpighiales; family Erythroxylaceae; genus Erythroxylum; species Erythroxylum echinodendron. The sequence goes on from JANZXR010000003.1 coordinate 12,049,331, forward strand.
TATCAATTTCCGTTGATAATTAACTACAATATTATTTCTGTCGATAATTTATATTTTTCTTGTAGTGAACATAGCCTTGATGTCGTTGATCTCTTTTTCATTTCTTATCTGTGCCTCCTGCAGATTCTTCAACCCCTCTTCCAAGCACTGCACTTTTGCTCCCTTTGTACTTTCTGCCATTTCAGCCAAGAATTGTTCTGAGAATGTGGGAAAGGAAGAACTACAAAGCGTAGAATATGACATAGAGGAAATAGTACATAATTTTACTTCAAATTTTCCGTACCTATATAAACAGTTACAGCGACTATTTAACAGTGTTAGAGTGCTTAAGATGGCGACGCGTATTGCCATCTCACATGATTTGTTAAAACCGTTACAGCTACGAAGCATTTTATTCTAGTTGATGATATTTAGGGGGCGCTTGGTTTATAGAAAGTAATGGGAATGGAAATGGGAATGAATATATGGAGGAATGATAATCGATATAATTATTATAATTATGATGGTTAGTTAAGATGAAGGAATGATTATCATTACCATTGATAGTGGTTAGTTTGTAAAAAATATTGTAATTAATTAATTACAAAATGAATTATATTTTAATTAATAAATGAATTATATTTTAATTA
>JANZXR010000003.1:12077887-12091124 GCA_027575705.1 Erythroxylum echinodendron
ACTCCATATCATCTATAAAGATATTATAGTCCATGATTAATCATGAACATCAATAACAGAACATACATACATACATATATATATACGTATTCTTCATCACTTTCACCATAATTCTTCCCATTTCATAGTCTCTCACTACCAAAATCACCAAATAAAAATATGAACCTATCCACACTTCTCATGTACTGCTCGAAATTTTCTAAGAAAAGTTTCAGGGTCCAATAATTTTTATAGGAAGACAGTGATTTCCAATTATATGCCTACTGTGATACGAATTGGGCAAATTATCCATTAAGTCTTCATTCCTTGACAAGTTACTTTCTGATGTTGAGTCATTCTCCCATCTCTTATAAGACAAAGAAACAAAAGGCTATGCCCTGATCATTGGCTGAAGTAGAATATCGTTCCATAACTACTACCACTTGTGAGATTACTTAGCTCAAAGCATCATTATGATCTTTACACGTAGAGCATTCGCAACCTATTCATTTATATTGCAATAATAAGGTTGCACTCTATATCGCCTCTAACTCGGTCTTCCAAGAACATACTAAATGCAGAGAGGTCGATTGTTATTTTGTGCAATATCAAATTCAAGTAAGTAACATTGTTACTGAACATGTTTGGATGTATAATTAATTAGTTGATATCTTTACTAAAGCACTAGGAAAGCAGCAATTCGTGTATCTATTGTAAATCTTCTTACTTAACAATCAAATATCAAAGACATAAATCATGAATCATAAGTAAATCATTCGTGCCTATTAAGATCTTGAATATAATAATAACCACATAGATGAAGCGAATAAATCACTTACATTGAGCAGAATTCGTCATGATGTAGAGAGAGCTTTCAGGTAATCACGAACTAGTTTCTCTCACTTAACTCTCTTTTTGTAGTAGATGGCTTGATAGATAGTCGAATATGTACTTTCTGTATTTGTTTTGTCTGAACTTTATTAAGGTAGAGAGAGGACTAGTTTATATACACTTCTCTATTGACATTAAATCATGTACATCTATTAAGTACTAAATTAATGGTTAAGATTTATCATACTATTAAATTAAACCCTAAACCAAGTTTAATATAGGCCTACAGAAAATATGGGCCATAACATTAGGTCATATTTCTTACATTCTCCCACTTAGTCGAATGTTTCATCATTACATTTAATATTATAACATAAGACTAGGAAAAAATTAAATCTTATAAACTGCTAACATTATAAGCACGTCAACACAAAAAATCACATAATGTGGATTTTGGCAGTTATACATAGTATAGTCGTATACTTCCTTCCATATACTACTACATTAAGAACTTATTATATTTAGGTTCATTTGTCGAATATAAACTGCATACAGTCCACATACTTGTTATGAAAATACATACAAATTTCTTATTTAAACAATCATGTATACATAAACATAATGAATAAGAAATGTAAAATTCATATACATATTATTATTAAGCGTAAAAGTGTTAAAATATCATCATTAAACATTATTATCAATCATCAATATGACCAAGACCTATTCTAAGCACGTGTTCTTTGAATGTCTTAGGTTGTAAACCTTTTGTTAGAGGATCTGTAACCATGAGGTCCGTCCTAATATGTTCTATATACACTTTTTGTTTATGAATCTCCTCTTTAACAACAAAATACTTTAATTCCATATGTTTTCCACCTCTGGAATATTTGTCATTTATGGAGAAGAAAATTGCTGCAAAATTATCATAATAAATTTTTAGCAACTTGCTTACTATGCCAACAACCCTAATCCTTGAAATAAAGTTTCGTAGCCATAATGTATGAATTCTAGCCTCATAGCAAGCTACAAACTCTACTTCTATAATGGACGAAGCAATGATAAACTATTTGACACTTTTTCATGAGATTTCTCCTTCAGCTAATAGGAACGGATAGCCAACGTTAACTTTCTACTGTCAACACATAGCAAAATCTGAATCTAAATATCCAATCGCTTATAAATGATCAGACCTTTTATAAGTGAGTATGTAATCCTCTGTTCCTTAAAGATATCTCAACACTTTTTTTACATCCTTCCAATGATCAATACTAGGACTACTTTGATATCTACTCAACATTCATACCACAAAATTGATGTCGGATTTAGTACAGGTTTATAGGTACATCAAACTTCCCACAACAGAAGCATATAGAATTGTTTCCATTTCCTTATGTTCAACATCATTCTTTGGACATTGCATAAGACTAAATTGATCTCCCTTTTGAATAAGGACTACACTTGCTGAAAACTTGTTTATGTTAAATTTCTCAAGAATTTTCTTAATATAGACTTTCTAAAACAATCCTAATAAACCTTCTGATCTCTTACAAAATATTGAAATTCTAGTCACATAGGTTGCCTCTCCCATATCTTTCATTTCAGAACTCTTAGAAAGAAATTCTTTAGTCTTGTGCAACAAACCCAAGTCATTAGTAGCAAGCAAAATGTCATCAACATACAGAATTACACATATAAGCTTACTCCGACTGATCTTTCAATAAATACACCAATCAGCAGTGATTTTCTCAAAACTGAAAGAAGTAATGGTATTATTCAACTTAATATACCATTGCCTAGAAGCTTGTTTAAGTTTATATATTGACTTCTTCAATTTATACACCATATTTTCTTTACCTTCAATGGAAAAACCTTCAGGTTGATTCATATAAACTTCCTCCTCAAGATCCCCATTTAGAAAGGATGTTTTAAATCAAATTAAGACATTAATGCTAAAATTATTCTCAACGAATCTTTCCTTGAGACAAGTGAAAAAATCTCCTTATAATCAATGTCATCTTTCTAAGTGCAACCTTTGGTAACAAGTCTAGCTTTTTATCTTTCAACATTGCAATTCGAGTCGCTTTTGGTCTTAAACATTTATAGCCAACTCGTTTAGAACCTTCGACAAGTCTACAAGATCTCAGACATTGTTTTGAGCCATTGATTTCAACTTTTCTTTTATAGCATCAATCTATCTTTCAGACTTATCACTAACTATGAGTTGTGAAAATGAAACAAGATCATTATCAATGCCACAATCAAAACCTGACTCTTACAAATAAACCACATAATCATCAAAAATAGATGACCTACTAACCATTATAGTTTATTTAAAGCTATACTAACTGGTTCATTTGTATGAACTGAGGGTAAATTAGGTTCTTCATGGTGTGTTTCTTCATTATCCAAATATTGTTCTCAATTATTTTAATCTTCTAAAGCAGGCACAACATTTATTGTGGTTGAGGGTTTAAGAACAATAATGGGTAATAGAACATCAACCCTTATTTCATTAATATCCATAACTTGATTTTAAACACTCCCACTAACCTCGCTATTCTCTAAGAATTTGGCATTAGTTGTTTCAACAATTTTGGAATTGTGGTTTGGATAGTAAAACCTATACCCTTTGGATTTCTCTTAGTAACCAATAAAGTAATCACTAACTGTTCGAGAATCCAATTTTCTTTCATGTGGATTATAAATTTGTGCTTCTATTGGACAATCCCAAACATGCAGGTTTCTTAAACAAGGTTTCCTTCTAGTCCATAACTTGAAAGGAGTTTTAGGAACTGCCTTACTAAGTACCCTATTTAACATATATGTAGTAGTTTTAAGTACATACATTCACAAACGTTTGGGTAATGAGGAATTACTCATCATACTCCTAACCATATCCATTAATCTTCTATTTCGTGTTTTCTATCACATCATTTTGTTATGGTGTGCCTGGCATGGTATACTGTGCTCATATGCTATGAGTTTCGAGGAGCTTAGCAAACAGACTAGGACACTATTTAAATTCATCACACTTTCCATAATACTTACCACCTCTATTAGATCTTATAATTTTCACTCTTTATCTAATTGTCTCTCAACCTCCTTTGCAAACACCTCAAGGGTATTTACAGCTTAAAATTTTTCATACAGCGAATAGATATACCCATACGATGAAAAATCACCTATAAAGGTGATAAATTATTTTTCTCCATTAAAGGACAGAGTGTCAAAAGATCCACAAATGTTTGTGTGTATTCTTTCAAGAAGTTGATTGCTTCTCGTGGCTCCTTTCTTGCCATGTTTAGTTTGCTTGCACTTAATGCATTCCACACATAAGCAAGATTAGTAAAATTTAGATTCGGTAGAATTTCATTATTTACTAATCTTTCTAACTTTTCTTTGGATATATGACCCAAACATTTATGCCACAAATAAGTAGAATATTCGTTCGTCAAACTATGTTTCGTTCTAACATTATGATTAAAAATAAATAGGATTCAGAAAAAACCTTGTCAAGTTTCAATTTATATAAACCATTTATAAGCATTCCATAATCAGTAAAGGAATTATTCTTATATAAATTGAAACAACCATGTCCACCCTTAAAGGTTTATCCACTAGCATAAAGTCTAGAAATTAAATTAAATGATAGTTGTAAATTGTATAATGTTTTAGTGGGTATTTAGGATGTGTATAGTAGTGCATATTTATATTAGGATTATGTTAATTAGTTAATATTTGTGTTTTGAGTGTTTTGTAGGTTAGAGCAGGTGTTTGAGCTTCAATTTTATGTATTTGAGATGTCTTAATGTGTTTGCTAGTGTTTCAGGACAAATATATCAAAAAACTAAGGAGTTTTGAAGGAGGCCCGAACGAAATCAATAATGTAGTGATAATTTGGCTTGGTCATATTAATTAAGGAATGAGTGCTTTCCAAGCAAAAATCTTAACCATTACAAACCTACCAATAGTTAGAAGGCGTAAACATCTGCCCTACACCTATGTAACAGGTGCCGTATCCCATGAACCCCGTAGGCTATACACCTAGAGTTGGTCTGATTAGTTGTTTATACTTTTATAAGTGTATCACACCAAGATCATTGTGTGTGTTTAATATAATGAGTATAGCAGATATTTAAATAGGTTCAAATGTAATCGATAATATAGTCATATGTCAAACCAAAAAGCAATTGGACTGTATATAAGAGATGCCTCGACTACTCATGAATTAAACGTAAAAAGAATCAATTACTAGAATTGGGAGAATCCAAAACCATATGGTCAGTTCTTGTTTGTACTAGAATAGACTATGATGGTCCTCCACATACAAAAATGGATCTCTTGAATTGCATGAGGTAGGTCGATAAAGTGGAGTACAATATACGGCTGAAGGAAGAAGTCGAGGTCATGCAAACATTTGAAAAAGGGAATCTTTCAAAATCAGCAAGAAACTTATAGTACTGGAGCATGCTTTGTGGCAATTACTCTTGAAGAGAGTAAATGTACAGACAAGTGACAGAGTACCAGCATCTCCGTCATCGAAGTTTGAGGGGTAAGAGTCTGTTTACGTCAAGATTTGATCATCGATAGTGACCTCTCCACTTTGGAAACAAATTTGAACTGAAATTTCTCACAAGCCTTGTAGTGGCTAAAGTTGTACTGCAGATAAGAAGCTTTTCAAAATACATTTATAATTAAAAAACAATTAAAATTTTATTACAAATTATTTTCTTAATAAAATAATTATTACGAATTCTCTTATTAACAAAAATAAAAAGATAAAAACACTCATATCATTTAGAAAGATGAAAACTTTGGTTTACTTTTTATGTTGTTTTTCCGGTTCTCTTCTTGATTAGTTTCGATTCCAGTGTCCAGGATCCAACTCCGCAACTATGTTCAGAGGTACACCTATATATGGGATATCCTGATCTTGATTTCCTTCTCTCTTTATTGACAGAGTGCATTTCATAACAAGAAATACAAGAATACTTCCCAGCCCAGCACTTGAATTATTAGCCACCAGCTCCGAATCCAGCTGTTTTGTGTGGATGAAAAGATTGCAATCAACTTAAAATACGGAGAAACTGGAGAACAGTTATTTTAAGGAACTAGAAACGTTTTCAATGTTTAAGACGAATTCCCCGTAGCACTTGCAAACTAGTTTGATTACAAGGATTGGTATTGGGAAAAAAAAAAGAGTGCACTTGGTTAAGGCTCATAGGTAAAGTTTATATTCACAAATTGTGAACCCTTATCTGTTTATTTCTTACCAATAATGTTATAATATTTGGCCAAACTGTTCTTCCTCTCTTAATAGGATCTAAACGCATGAAATCTTTATACTAGTGTAGCACATTTTAGGTGTTTGTTAAGTGAGACATAACTAGGGTTAGATCATCTGTGGCGGGTCTGCAAATTTTGCTTCTACCCTTAATTCTCAAGGGAAACAAAACTGTAATTGACGATGGATCTTAACGTCCAAGGTTAAGGCAATATTTGTCTTTTATCTACCCACTTAAATGTCTGTGTTCTGTAGTATACAACTTGGTAAGGTCAAATGTGTTACCTTCAGAATTATAATTTTAATATTTTAAAAGTGTACAAATTACAATTTCAATTTCAAATTCAATTCCATAACCAAAAAGAAAAGGGAACCTTATTAATTTTCTAGTGTAGGAATGGCACTAGTGGAAGTCCGAATATCACAAATTACAAAGAGAAAGCGACAAGAAGTGAGCAAGGTAGGGGCCCACAATTGTTTTCTTAAAGGCTTGAGTGTTAGTGTATGTTTTGGAATTTTCCTTAAATGGCGACGTTTTCCAACTTAATTAATTATTAACTAGTTTTGTCGTTATTGTAATTATGTGGTAAACCTATCGGGAAACAGAAGGTTGGAGCTGGAGACTATGCTGTAATCGTAGGATAAATCTCTTAGATTATGGCATGTAATTAAATTAGTGACAATCTACGTCTAAATATACGATACTCGGACAACACATATCTGTAAGGATTTATTCATTCAAGTGTGTGTTTGAAATGATCAATGCGACGTGTAAAGGACGATGAGCTAAATAATAAAATTCTGACCATGGAACCAAGAAAGCAATGAAAAGGGGAGATTATGAAGTGGACATTTGAGAAAGACTGACGGAAAAGATAAGCCTACCCGCATAACAAATCTATGCTCTCACACTCCCCAAGTCAATTGCGTAGCCAAAACGAAGACAAGCCATTTTGCCAGCTCTTTATATTGCTGTGGCAGGTACAAACAACATCATCAGCCTTTCGACGCAAGATCTTCTATTCCAACATCCTTCTGCCTCCTCTGTTTTTGGTGCAATTCTACTCATTTAACTTTTGTAAACTTTATTTATTAAATAAATAGATTTTTACAGAATAAAATAATCAGAACAGATCTGGTCCCCTCCCGAGTCTCTCAGTCTCTCAGTCTTAGTTCATGGTTTGTATCTCACATTTGCCTTGTGCTTCATTAGTTCTCATTGCTATCCTTGGAATATCTTGTCATGATTAAATACTTTGTCTCGATTAAGTCCAAATCATCATTACGAATTGACCATATTTGGATATCATACCCGCAGTATACATTAATCTTTTGAAGGCAACCCATACTGCCGTTCTTTTTCAAATAGTAGAGTATGAAGCATACCCTATTGACCTTATCGCAGTCTTATTCATATGATACATATATATATTTGAATACTTATGTCAACGAAATACTCAAGTACCAACTATAACTTGTGTGAACCATAATTGTATTACTTAGTAAACTTGTGTGGATTGTCCACAAACCCTGAATCCTTCTTCGTGCTTAACTCCAGATCAATGTCTGATTTAACTACCTTGGTTAGATCACCCTTGTACTCGTATCGACTGGCGCAGATGAGAAAATAAACAAGGTTGAGAGACCCCAGTATTGCTATAAGGAAGAAGAAATAATCCAACTTGCCAACGTTGAGATTATTTGTTAGCCAATCTGGATGATCCCGAGTTTTTGTAACTCGATGAACAGTAGAAATCAGGAAGCTGCTAACATAATTCGCACCTGCAAATGAACAAGCAAACACAGCATTTCCAAGGCTTCTCATGTGCTCAGGAAACTCCTGGTTAAAGAATTCAATTTGGCCTATGATATTGAACGCGTCAGAAAATCCCAATAGCACGAGTTGTGGAGCTAGCCAAAACACAGACATTGGTGCCATGTTGGGGTGAGAATTTGCCATGACCCTTCTCGCCCTTTCAACTAACCCAGACACCACCATTGACATGATTGCGAAAACAATCCCAATTCCCATTCTTTGTAGAATCGTGATTCCTCCTTCACGTTTGGTGATCTTTTCAAGGTACGGTACTATGATTCTGTCATAGATTGGAAGCCATATTCCTACTGATATCATTGATATGACCCCTATAGACGCTGCCGGAACTTGAAACTTCGGTCCCAAATGTCGATCCATCAAGACGGCTTGCATCACAATGAATGTCCCTTGTTGTGCCATTGCCGTCAGGGCAATAATTCCTGAACCCCATATCGGAATTACGCTTAGTAAGCATTTCACCTCTTCTACTTGTTGAATACTACATAACCTCCATGGATCTGCTCTTGAACCGTCGGGCTTCAGGTCATTTTCTAATACAATAGCAGCTTTATTCAAGAACCTGACAGAAGAAGCGTTGAATCAAACATAGGTGGGAGTAGTACAAACAAGAAAGTATATATGAGATTGATCTGTTGTTCTAAATTAGGGCGAATACATTTGGCTACTGTTGGGCCACAATCTCATCACTCGTTGAAAGATGACAGTTTGTTATTGAGCCAGGCTAGCAAGTAAACTTACCTAATTCTTGTGGATAACAGTTGGTTGACACATCAGAACTTCTCTTTTGCTTTTCCTTTCATTAAACCATCACAATTCAATAATGCCCATGTCACTTCTCAGAGCCTATATTCATGTACTTTACAGTGCTTGGCATTTTGTTTCTCATTTATTTTCATATTAACAAAATTCTTTCCAGACGAAAAAACAGTACCTGTATTGGTTTGTGAGTGGAAGCTTTCTCGAAGCTGTTTCGTTGACTGAAGGATCATAGAAGTTCTCAAGAACCCCCACCTCGTGAGGAAGCTTAACCTGTCGCTTTTTATAGGAAGCAACAAACACTTGTGCAATGCTAGAAAGAATGCTTCCTTCTGGCTTTGCATGAATATAAAGTCTTCTTCCAATGAAGAACAAGATGATAGAGCAAAGCATAAGAAAGGTAGGAATTCCAAACCCAATAACCCAGCTAACAGAATCCTGAATGTAGACCAGAACTGTTGTAGTGATAATGAGGATAACAGTGAATGAGATATAGTACCAATTGTAGAAGCTCTTAATCCCTCTGACACCATCCTCTGTGGTAGGATCAAACTGTTCAACACCAAATGGAATGCTACAAGGTCTGATCCCTCCTGTTCCTATTGATAACAAACCAAGTCCCAGCAAAAGAACACCAAGTTGACCTCCTGTAGCACTTTGGCAAGGACCCAGATTCTGGGAGTGGCATTTGGGCGGTCGAAGATTTGGCAACCATGCAGTCAATGTTACAACTAACATTCCCTGTAACCCATAAACATGTCACATTCAACAAACTGGTCGGTTGAGTAATTACACATGAAAGTGATTGAAAGATTTGTGAGCATCTACACGAGCTACTTTGCTTCTTAAGTGACGCCTGTGAAACACAGGATCTGAAACATAATTTTATTTCGTGAGGAGACCAAGAAGAAAGAGGTAATTCCTCGTTATTCAAGCTAAGGAAAATAAAAAAGAGCTGAGTGCATGAATAATACTTTTAACTTAATTGGTGTATGAAAAAAAATAAAGAGAATAGCTGTTTTTTAATGAAATAGTAAATTGACAATTTTGGCACAAGAGTAGGGATCGGATCTTCAAATGTCACTGATATTCTTACCACGTGCCAATTTATACCAAAAATGCGTGTTAGATATCCTAATGGCATGGCGCCAACATAAGGCTGGTTATTATTTGAAGAAGAAAAATAAAAACTTGTGAAGATATAAAAAAAAAGAATAAAAAGAAAAAAGAAAATGGACATAGATTTCCATGACCTTTATCAAACGAAGTTTTGAAGATATTGTCACCTATGCGAACTGAACATTGGTACCCATAAAAGTTTGAAGAAATGTCTCTGACTCACTGGCCTGGTTGGAGGCTGAGGCTGAGGCTGAGGCTGGCCAATCCTTGATAATCTAGGTGGAGGTAGGTAATGGTAATTTGGAGATAGAAATATTATTGTGTGGTTTAATTTAGTTCAACAAATATTTATTAAAAAGATGCTGGTATTTGTAGCAGACTGATTTACCCTTTTTTGTTGCATGTGGCATGTGATGATATTTCTAAACAACTTTTCTTTTTGACAATTAGTCTCATCTTTTTGTTTTTCTTGCTGCCTTCTGCCTTTAACATGCTAATGGAGAAAGGGGAAGAACTTGAAGATTTGAAATCCTCTTCCTAAGGTTCCAAATCGGAAGGCTAATATGAACCGAAAACACGAGTGCCATCCAAGCTTGCTTTTCTTTTAGTTACTGTAAATTTCCTTGGAAGTACTTATGAGAGTAGAGCTTTTTCAGTTTGGTATTAACTAAAGGGCCCATTAAATAAGAAAATTAACGGTTGGTGAAAAAGAAAAGTTTTAAGCTGCAGGAATGAAACATCCAGTTACTGAGAATTTAATGCGTTGAGAGGGCGAGAGCATATACCAGAAGAGAGAAAAAGGAAGCAGCACCAATTGTTTTAAACTTGCCAATATACGCATCAGAGATGAAAGCACCGAGAAGAGGTGCAAAGTTGGTGAGACCACCCCAGATGTTCATGATATTTGCAGCATCAACTTGCTGCAAGTTGAATTCCCTGGTCAAATACACCACGAAATTTGCAAACAATCCAAAGGTAGCCATCCTCTCAAAAGTCTCATTTCCTGGAAAACAAGATGCAAACTTTATGTGAGCCACGCAACAAAAACAACTCATTACTTCTTCTGACAATAATTGTCAGAGCAATAGAGAGAGAGAGACCTAAAATGTACGGAATGGCTCTCCATCCTCCAGCTTTCTTCTGAGTCGGTTTTGAAACAGAAGCAGCTATGCTGTTCTTTTTATCTGCATGTTCCATTTCAAGAGTTGGAGAATTCTGAAACGTTTTTGTGCAGCAATACGTAAGATATGAGCTTGAACTCTTCTTATTATTTCCCACCTCCATTCTCACATGCAAAGCTTATTCTCTCGACCTCCGACTCAATCTGTGCTCTGTATAGCAGGGCATATGATATGAATTTGCTCTAAAGCTAACCTATATATCTGTATATATATGCAAGTTCCATACACGTTTGATGTCGATTATGCGGTTATCGAAACTGGCACTATCTTAAGGTGATGTAATAGTGTGCGTCAAATGACTTTTACGTGCATTTGACGTGTGTCAGATTATTATTTTTATATTGAAGGATGCTGCTTTTAGCTTTTAAGTCATGATTAAGTGATGATTATGTCAACTAAATTAATGACTTTTGTTTATATTAATGTTTGGTCTCCTAAACTCATACAAAATTTTGTCATTAGAAATTAATGTTAAACAATTGCAGTACACTCGTGTGATTGTTAATGAATCATTCACTTAAGTGATAATATTCTTGCTCAAGCTCTTACGTGATTGGATGATTTATTAGTTAAGGATGTTAATTAAAATACTATTTTCCACTAAGCTCTACGTTCTGGTGAAATACTTGCAAATTTCAGATCCGAAACACCTATAAGTGGAAAGAAAATACTATGAATGTAGTATAAAAAGTAAGATTTTGAATTGTAGTTTGCAACTAAAATTATAAGAAAACAATTATAATAGAACTCATAATAAAAAACTTTGAATAAAGATATATGACATGTTAATATAAGATTTGAAGGAAGAAGTATGTCAATCACTTCAAAAATTGCATTAGAGGACAAGAAGTGTGCTTCATTTCGACTTACTCCCATTTCATAACTTATGTCACATGCATAAAGGTTACATCTTTTGTTAGCCAGTTGCGTGTCCTCTTGATTCTTGCTCTGGTGGCCATATGCTGTGGTGTGACCACTTAATGATTTTCACTCAATTATACATATGCTCCTGATTGGGAGTCCTCCCGATTGGTTTTTGCTTCTTGTCTTTGGATTTACCGATCTCGTTAGCTTTGACGTTGAATACAGATCTTCACTTGAAAGTGGAAGGGAAGTTACTTCTTTTCTATGGAACCCCTAGATTTTTTTTTTTGAAAAAAGAGAAATTGAATTAATAAATATAAGATAAAAGAAAATTGAATTAATAAATATAAAATAAAAGTTCACAAAAGAGTTGGACATCATATGGGATTACCCGTGGTATCGTTTCAAAACAAAGTAAAGAAAATAAAGAAGATAAGAAAAGTCACAGCTGAAAGTGGTTATAGTATAGACGTTAGAGTTGCAGTGAAGCTAGGATGGTCGTGTTGGGAAAAACTTGGTATTGCTAAATTCTGCGGAAGGGTAAACACAATACTAAAACTTCCCAAATTTATTTGAATAATAGGAGTAAATAAATACCAGCAACAATTCGCCAACAATAACAGCAAATCAAATACAACGATACCGAAATTTTTAACATAGAAAACTCTTTCAAATCAAGGATCAAAATCACGGGACCTCTGCTCCGAAAATAATTCCACTAAATTAAAATATGTACAAATATCCTTTTCTCAAAGACACAAACTCAGCATTAACAAGAGGACGCAACAACTACATAAGATAACATTGTTAGAAACATAAAGAGAGAGAAAACAACAAAAACGCGTCATTGTTCCGAAGCTCCGATCTCAACATCCAGAACTCCAAATGAAAAATCGACCATTCATAATGTAGAGGACTGTCTCAAGAACACATTCTTAAATTTTCAGCTTGATCCAACGGTAGATGAGTGTGGATCAAGGAGAAAAGTGAATCTGGTTATCCAAAAATGTCACAGCTATTTCTCTACTCTCTCTTCCTTTTGTTTTTGCTTTATGTCGATGCCCAATGCCGAAAAAAAAGTTGGCTATTATGAGCCAACAAAGGATGGGGCAAAATGAGTTTTCCCATATAGGAAGGGACCCATAACCCAACAAATCTTCCCCTCCCGACTGTGTGGAGGTGCTCATTATCCCCACGATCAAACAAAATGTTTGAAACTTTCCTCTTGGCAAAGACTTGGTGTAACAGCCCAGACCACCCGCTTGCAGATATTGTCCGCTTTGAGCCTCGGCCTCTCGGGCCTCGTGCTCTCACGGTTTTGTTTTTCCGCAGGACTTCCCAGGAGGTCACCCATCCTGGTACTGCTCTTGCCCTAGCACATTT
>JANZXR010000003.1:12091224-12106844 GCA_027575705.1 Erythroxylum echinodendron
GAGAGCGCGAGGCCCGAGAGGCCGAGGCTCAAAGCGGACAATATCTGCAAGCGGGTGGTCTGGGCTGTTACACTTGGTCATCATATGAGAACAATTATCATCTATATGAACTTTTCGGAGTTCAATCAACTTAGAATCTAAAACATCTCTAACCTAATGATATCTAACATTAATATGTTTTGATCTACCATAGAATTTGGAATTCTTAGCTAGTTGCATCGTACTTTGACTGTCATAGTATAACATATACCTCTTTTGAATAAATCCAAGTTCCCTTGCAAATCTCTTCATCCATAACAATTCTTTGCATGCTTCAACAACAGCTATAAGCTCTGCTTCTATGGTAGATAAAACAATACATTTTTGTAATCTGGATTGCCAACTTACTGCTCCCCCTACAAAGGTAATCAAATAGCCTGAGGTAGACTTTCTCATATCAACATCTCCTGTTAAATCAGAATTAGTGTAACCAGAAAGGATAGGCTTCCTTATTCCAAAGCAAAGACTCACAGTAGATGTCCCATGGAGATATCTCATAATCCATTTCATAACATACCAATGGTCTATTCTCGAATTAGAAAGAAACTTTTTAACTGTACCAATAACATGAGCAATATCTGGCCTAGTGCAAACCATAACATACATTGCATATTTTCCTTTTCCTTCTCATTTGAAGGACATTTCTTTCTACTCAACTTAAAGTACGCTCCAAGAGGTGTACTTACAACTTTAGCCTTATCTATGTTGAATCCATGAAGTACTTTTTCAATGTACTTCTCTTGTGATAGCCATAACTTCTTGGCCATTTTGTCACAAATGATCCTCATGCCAAGAATCTGCTTTGCTGGTCTTAAGTCTTTCATAGCAAAAGACTTACTCAAATCTTACTTCAACTTAGCAATCTTGCAAGTATTATGACCAACAATAAAAATATCATCAACATATAGCAACAGAAGGATAAAGTCATCATCAAAGAATTTATGCACATAAACACAATGATCAGATGAAGTCCTCTTGAACTTGTTTCATAACTGAATCAAACTTCCTGTACCATTACTTTGGAGCTTATTTCAAACCATATAAGCTCTTCCTTAATCTGCAAACATAATCCTCTTTCCCTTTGACTATGAAACCATCTAGCTTCTCTATATATATCTCTTCATCGAAAGCACCATGAAGAAAAGTGGTCTTAACATCCATTTGATCAATCTTCATATCAAGGTATGCTGCCGAACCCAACATAACTCGAATAGATGACATCTTCACTACTGGAGAAAAGATTTCTTCAAAATGAACTCCTTTCTTTTAACAAAAGCCCTTGCAACCAATCTGGCTTTATACCATGGAACTGAAGTACCATCTTCATGTTTCAATATGAAAAGCCCATTGGTTCGTCAAAGCTTATCGGTTCTTAAGCAATTTAACCAGATCAAATGTGAGATTTTCATAAAGTGATTCCATCTCATCTTCCATTGCTTCAAACCACTTCTCCTTTTGCTTACTATCCATGACTTCCTCAAAATTTTCAAGATAAGTACATACTTACTGGGAGAATAATATGATAAAGGTATCCTCTCTCTAATATATCTTCTAAGAGAAGTCTCCGGAGCTTTTGTAGGTGTTGGTTACTGATCCATTGCAACATCATGTACTGGAGCATCAAAAAGTCTCTACACTTTGTTGATCATTTTGCACTTGATCACCATCTTCATTTTCATCTTGAGCATCATAATCTTGACGATCATTTCTAGCTACATTTAGGGTACATTTATATAAAGTGGCTTAACATTAACCAAGCGATCACTGCTCTAATAATCTCTTCTCTCTGCCTTCTCAAAATCCTCAATAAAATAGTACATCATAACTTTTGACAAGCTTCTTCTCAATTGGATCATACAATCGACAACCAAACTCATCCTGACCATAACCAATAAAGATACATTGTCTGGTTTTAAAATCCAGTTTTGACCTCTCATCCTCAAGAACATGCACAAATGCTTTGCAACCAAAAACTCTCAAGTGATCATAGGAAACATCCTTGCCAAACCAAACTCTGTCAGGAACATCACCATCCAAAGCTATAATGGGTGGCAAATTGATAACACGAGCAAGTGTGCAAAACGCTTGCTTTGCTTCTTCAAGTAAACATCTAACCGTCTCCGTTAAAATTCTATTCGTCCTATCTGCTAAACCATTCAACTGAGGAGTTTTGGGGGAATTTTTTTGTGTCTAATGCCTTGCTCTCTACAATAGTTATCAAATGGTCCATAGTATTCACCAATATTATCAGTGCAGACGCATTTCAATTTCTTGCCAGTTTGTCTTTCAGAAGGCATGAAATTCTTTAAATTTCTAAAAAACCTGATCTTTGGTCTTTAAAGCATAGACCCAAAGTTTCCTAGAATGATCATCAATAAATGTCACAAAATATAATGCACCACCATGTGATCTTACCTTCAAAGGACCACAAACATCTGAGTGAACCAGTTTCAGTAAATCAAACTTTCTTGATGAAGGATGATTCTTAAAAGAAACTCTTCTTTGTTTCCTAGCCAAGCAGTGAACACACTTGTTGAACCTAGCTTCTTTAACCCCTTGAAGTAATTTTTTCTTGGCCAAACAATTAATCCCCTTCTCGCTGATATGACTTAGTCTTCTATGGCATAATTCTAATAAAGTATCACTCTCTACCATATCCACTGAGCCTTCATAAATAGAACCTTGCAATATGTACAAGTTAGAGGCTTTGTTACCTCGAGCTACAACCATTGAACCTTTTGTAAATTTCCAATTTCTATTGTTAAAAACATTGCAATAACCATCTTCATCAAGTTTTCCTGCAGATATCAAATTCAAGCAAATTCCTAGTGCATGTTTGACATGTTTGGAATAGTTTGTTAGTTTCCAAACAAACTATTCCAATGTCAATCATACTTATCTTGCTATTGTTTCCCATCTTCAATATCCCAAATTCTCCAAGAGTATAAGAAGTGAAGAATTCCTTTGTTGGCTTGACATGATAAGAAGCACCAGTATCTACAACCCAATTAGTCTCATGACATACCAAATTGATGACATTTTCATCATAAGCGGTAAAGAGATCACCATCAACAGCACTAGCAACATGACTCTGATCAACACTGTCCTTGTTTTCCTGTCTCATTTCCTTTTTCAGCTTTAAGCAATATTTCTTAATATGCCCTACCTAACTACATTGATCACATACAAAATTTTTGTACTTAGACCTTGACTTGCTTATAGTTTTCTCTCTACCTTTCTGACCTTTGAATTTGTTTCTCCCTCTCTCTTTTGTAATCAAAACATCAAATTGTAAAGATGATGTAGAAGAGCCATAAGATCTTCTCACTTCCTCATTCAAAACACCACTCTTCGCATGTTCCATGGTTACCTCACAGTTAGGAGTAGAATTGATCAGTGAAATATGAAATGGTTCCCGAGAATTAGGTAAACTATTAAGCAACTAGAGTTCCTGTATCGTATCATCAAATCTGATACCCATTACAGACAGTTGATCAATAACACCTTGAAAATCATTTAAATAACCAGAAATAGCACTGCCCTCCTTATATTTCAAGTTCATCAACTGCTTGAGTAAAAATAATTTGTTATTTCTTGTGTTCGATGTATAAAGTTACTCAAGCCTAAGTTTTGGCATGTGTATCATTAACAAAGAGATTAAGAACGTTATCTTCTACCTATTGTCTAATAAAACCACTAACTTGCTGACGTTCAAATTCCCAATCTTCATCAGACATAGACTTAGGTTTATTAGTGGTCAACACAGGCAAATGCATCTTTTTCACAAATAACAAATCTTTCATCTTACCCTTCCATTTGTGGTAACTGGCTCTATTTAAGCAAACCATTCTACTAGTATTAACCTCCATAATTCAAATAGACCAAAAGGATTAAATCAACCAATGCTCTGATACCACTTTGCTAGGAAAAACTTGGTATTGCTAAATTCTATAGAAGTGTAAATATAATACCAAAACTTCCTAAATCTATTTGAATAATAGGAGTAAATAAATACAAGCAAAAATTCGCCAACAATAACAACAAATCAAACATAAGTAATGACACCGAAATTTTTAATGCCAAAAACTCCTTTATATCAAGGGTAAAAACCACGGGACCTCTGGTCCAAAAATCGCTCCATTAAATTAAAATGTGTACAAATAGCCTCTTTTCAAAGACACAAACTCAGCATCAACAAGAGGAATAAGCAACTATACAAGATAACATTATTAGGAACATAAAGAAGAGAAAACACCAAAAATATGTCATTGATTTGAAGCTCCGATCTCTAAAGATGTCAAAGCTCGGTTGGCCCGATTATGACAAGGTTGACCAGGTGCACGGGCTACGACCAAAGCACAGGCTGACTTGGCCCTGCCCGTGGTTTAACCATTACTTCAAAAATAAAGTTATTTTTGCCACTTTTCTTTAAAAGAAATATATGGTGGGTCTGGTTGGCACGGCCTGATAGGCTATAGGTCGGTCAACTTGTGGTCGAGCTGGGCCAGGGGCATACATATCCAGACCCATCGGGCCACAGACCACCCTAATCCAGGGTTGGGCTAGGAGCGGCATGGCTCATTAACATTCCTACCGATCTTAACATTCAAAACTCTAAACGAAAAAATGATCGATCATAATGTAGAGGACTGTCTCAAGAACACATTCCTAAATTTTCAGCTCGATCCAACAGTAAATGAGTATAGATCAAGGAGAAACGTGAATTTGGTCATCTAAAAATGTCAAAACTATTTCTTTGCTCTCTTTTCCTTTTGTTTTGGCTTTATATCGGCGTCCACTGCCGAAAAAGAAATTGGCTATTATAAGCCAACAAAGGATAGGGAAAAATAGGTTTTTTCACATAGGAAGGGACCCACAACCCAACAAGTCGGACTACTATGTTGGTGTAGATTGTGCATAATGAGATGGTCCTAAACCTCAACAAGAAGCGTAGCTTTCAGAACTTCTTTAAATGAACTCATGGTGGTAAAATGTTTTAGATTTCTTTCATGCCATAAGCAGTAGCCACAAAGACCTAGAACAACATGGTGGATCATCTGGTCAGTTGTCGTATACGCCTTTTGATTAGATATATGAGAGGATATTGGGAAGAGTCTCCCCTAAGGTAGCCATTAACATTTCATGGTGATATATTTCTAGATATCACTATTAAAGTAGCGTTCGAAAAAGAGATGGTTCTGTATTTCGTCATAAAGCAAGCACATTAGACAAGATTTATCAACTTGCATGAAGGGCATATGATCTATAGTACTTAGTTTGTTTTTAATAGCTAACCATAGGATAAATGAGATGCATGGTGTAAGGGACTTACTCCACACAATGTGAAACCAGTTGATTATGGGATTGTGAATTCTTAACAGTTGCTAAATCTCCTTGGTGGTGATATTATGAACAGATTTATCATTCCAGTAGAATGTATCATGCGCACTCTGGTTAAAGGGTTAAGCAGGTTGAAGATCTTATAACTGAAGAGGAAATTACCAGTCACTTTCGTGGACCAGGGAGTGTAGTCTAGTGTGAAGTGGAAGTATGTGAGTTCCTAGTCGATGTAAAGAGTGGATCAATGGTCCTTGGCTGGACCAATTGTCATACCAGAAGGTGATTAGCTGAATATCCCCTTTTTCATAGGACATCTCCTGCTGTACTCTATCTTGGAGCTAGATGAGTTGATTTAGAAAATGTGAATGAAATGGATGTTTGCGAATAGCCCATATACTTGTTCCTCGCAGGAAATACGTGTGTAACCATTTGAGCTAGTGAGAGGTTTTGTCAATCAAAATCCACTAGAATGGCTTGAGTAGTAAGGCTTGATTAGTAGTTTTAATGGGGGATAAATTAAGTCCACCTTCCTCCTTCGATAAAAATAAGTCAGACCATTTAACCTTTGCCATGCTGGATGAGCCATTTGGATGGCTCCATAAGAACTTAAGTATTCTTTCAATTGATTTAACGATGCTTTAGGATAGAAAGATGTGGGAGCCTAGTAGATATGCATGGAGTTAAGGACCAATTACATGAGCTGCCATTTTCTTGTATAGGATAATGACTTGTTCACCCATAACTGAGCACGTTTGGTGATTTTGTCTAGGAGAGGGGTACACTCCAAAAGGTTTAGTCTTTTTGTAGACACGGGAAGGTCGAGACACATAATAGGTGGATGTTAGTGTTTCATTCTGTAGCATCAACAATGAGAGGTTCCAAGTGGTTGGCAGCTTTGGAGAGAATGAAGTGAATTTTTTTGTAAGTTTATCTCCAAACCTAAGTAAAGTTTGAACGTGTTGAGAGCGCCTAAATGTGTGAATGGAGTCTGTGTCTGCCCCGAAAAACAAAAGAAAATCATCTACAAAGCAGAGGTTAGTTAAGCCAATGTTTTTGCATTTTGTGTGATACCAAAAAGTGGGGTTGTGATGCACTCCATGCTTGATAAGGGCATGAAGGATCTCCTTGCATAATATAAAGAAGTGGGGGGGATATAGGATCCCCCTGGCAGATGCCACGAGTAGCTTTAAAGAAAGTCGTGGGCTTCCATTTATCAAGATAGAGAGAGTTGCAGATGAAATACATTCAAACAGCCAGGTGATAAATTGAGGAGGAAATCATATGCCGCTAACATTTTCCATAAGAATGCCTAACTAATATTGTCAAAAGCTTTAGGAAAGTCAATCTTCAAGGCACAGTTAAGTGAGCTGTGTATTGTAGGGTTGCCCTTTAACAATTCTTGGACGATGAGTATATTGTCTATCATTTTTCGATCTTTCAAGAATGCTCTTTGGTTATCACTGATCAAGGGAGCTATGGTTTTCTTCAACCAATTAGCAAGTACCTCGGAGATTGTTTTATAAAGGAAGTTGGTGTAAGATATAAGTCGGTAATCCTCAAAAGTGGAAGAGTGAGGACACTTAGGGATTAAACATAAGAAGGTGTGGTTAAGTTCCTTAAGTAGAGAGCTGTTGCAGAAGAATTCTTTGATTGCACTCTTCGATCATGGGCCACAAATGCTGGCAAAAATAGTCATTGAGGCCATCAAGTCCTGGAGCTTTATGAGGATTTAGACCAAAAATTATCGCTTCAATTTCAGCATCCTCTACGATCTTGGTTAAATTAGCAATCTCAACTGGGGTGATTTGGGGCAAGTTGAGATTATTTAAATATGTTTGGGATGCAGTTTATGAGTTAGGCATACCAAGTAGAGTAGTGAAGTATTTAACGACTTAAAAAAATAGCTTGTATTTCTTGGTGGCTATGTAGAGGAATTCCTTCGCTGGAGGTGACTGAGCAGATTTGGTCGTGATTTTTCCTGGCTAGAATTGTGTTGAAGAAGAATTGAGTGCACCTATCACCGTCTTTGAGCCAATTAATGCGAGCTCATTGCTTGAGGAGCGAGAAGTGGTTTTTCACAACTTACAGGTATTTGGAGAGAGCTATTTTTTCAACATCAAGCAGTGTTTGCTCAGACGGTGTGACGGCTACACTATACCAAAATAAGGAGGTTTTAGACACTTATGCCTAGACACATCTAATAATTGCACTTATGCCTAGACACATCTAATAATTGTCTTAAATAATCTAAGAATTTGTGGAGTTTTAAGACATTTATTTAGAACAACAAAATTTGACTAAAAAATAGTAAAAAGAGTCTAAAACTTTTAAAATTCTATTATTTAAATATTTAATTATCGTATTCATTTATGTTAAATTTATATTGAATAATTAACAAAATAATATTGTTTAATTTCTCGATACTTTGTGACCACGTATCCATAGAAACTTATTTAGTAGTTATAAGTATTTTCAAAAGCAATAAATCAAAAATATAATCCAAATTTAAACCATGAGTAAGCATCGTTGGTTGGCCTCCACCAACCCTTTATCCAGTGTACCTTCATCACATTTTCATTTATCTACTTAATAAATGAAATAACTAGAAAAGGGCCTCAGGACATTTTCCATAAATATAACACCAAACAAAGCCATTTACTTATATATACACAACTTAGGAAACTAATTGTTAGTTATTTTTCACACTCCTCTCTCGCTATTCCAAGTTCTTATGTTTCCTTCCCTCCTTTCTCTTTTTATCCATCACTTTGTGTTTCCATCGATCCAATACAGATATCGGTTTTAATTTGCCACAAATTTCACGATTATAGGGTTTATGTTTTCATAGCTTTGCTATTGCTCAATTGCTTTCTAGATTTTTTAGACTTAGGGTTTGTAGATCTTGGATCGAATTCATTTCTGGAGGTAGGTTGATCTCATTCGATATGAGATGTTTTGGCGTATGGTAAACCTCTCCACCGAACTGATTTCTGGCTCTACTGTCTATGTTCTTATTGATCTTTTGGTTATTTATGTGTGTGTATTTACATATGTATGATGTTCTAATTTGTTGTTTGGTTTCTGCGAAAATGTGACGTTAGCAAAGAAAGGACATTGAATTTGATTACCAGTTGGTCTTCATATTCAATTATCTACAGGTATCTCTCTCTACCTCTCTATCGTATTTGTCTTACTTTTTGTTTGATTTTTCTACAAATTATTGCTCGGAATTTTACACTGATCAGATCCAACCTTGTTTTTATTCCCTAAGTTTTCCATTTCTTTTCTGTCTCATACCCTCATAATTCTTATTTTGTTTCAATATTTTTCATTGTTCATCTTCTTCTTTTTGTTTTTTTATTGAATTACCTAATTTACGTTAACTTCGCATTGAAAGTCTTGTAACTATAATGGTTTCAGGATCAACTGCTTTTGGTCCTTGATTGTAGATTACCATGTTTGGCTCTAAAACCATAAGTATGTTTTGAATTATTGACTTTATGCTCTGTATTTTAAATTAATTTGTAACATTTTGGCTTATTTATAATCACTTATACGATGAGATTTGGATTCCTCTCCATATTGTACATAACCAGCTACAGTTTAGCACTAATTTGTTTCTAGAATCTTGTAATCCGCACTCTGCTGACAGAGTAGATACCTCTACCAGGAGGTTCGTAGAAAGCAACTGATAAATTTTTGGATTTTAAATCCTACAATTATAATAATGGAAAGGTGCATTTTTTTGCGAAGTGGACGTGAATTTAACGATTTTTGTCTTCCTCTTATTTGTTGTATCACAATTCTGTTGATAAAATGTCCATTACTTCCTCAGATATAAATTGTTGCAAGAGCTGGGAGATGGCACATGCGATAGTGTGTTTAACGCCATCAATACAGATAAATATGAAATTGTATGGAAACATGATCTTCATTTCTTTATTTTGCTATGCTTTGAATTTTATTTGATTTTTACTTAGGAAGGGGAGACTTAAGTACTAGAGATAGATGTACTACTCTCACTTGTTCTAAACTAAATTGAAATTTTGATCATCTTCGTATAAAAGAACATCTATTTGTTTGATTTCTGAGGCTAAACCGATCTCTTGTTTTGTCATTGATTTGCTATTTTATGACATTAAAATCTTGCATGGTCATTACTTTGATTTTAGGTTGCCTTGAAGAGAATGAAGAGAAAGTTCTATTTCTAGGAAGAATGCATAACTTACGAGAAGTTAAGGTATCTCTATTGTAATCTTTGTTTACTAATCTACATTATATCATTTCTTGTTAAAACACGGAGGCTATTTCTTATGCAGGCCTTTCGCAGCATGAATCATCCCAATATCATAAAGTTAAAAGAGGTCGTCAGGGAAAACGATGACCTATTCTTCATTTTTGAATACATGGTTAGTGATATTTCGTTGATGTGCTTAAAGTTTTAGTTGGAGTTAGCTTGAATAAAGAAGATGCATAATTTTTCCATAATTTTGTTTTCATGTAAGGTTATTCCAAGGTGTTCAGATAAAATTTCTCTGATACATGAAACAGATACTACTCTATGCTTACAAGTATAATGCTCTAAGAGTACCTAAATGTTCTGTAATATGCAAATCCTTGATTTCTTCCTCCATTATTCTAGGGGTACAATTTGTACCAAATAATGAGGGAATGGGAAAACCTTTCTCAGAGGAAGAGATACGATGTTTTTTGTGTTGATGAGAATCTTATAGATCATGTTGACAAATTAAACAAATTCAATTTTCTATTAGAGAAATTACTGGTGAAAAAGGATGTTCTAAAAATTACTGACTTTAGACTAGCTAAAGAAGTTTTGTCACTGCCTCCTTACACAGAATATGTTACTGCTATTGATTTGATCATGGTGGGACTTAATACAGCTTAAATTTTAACAAATTTCCCTATAGTAGAAAGTTTGCATTTGCTGTCAACTTATTTCTTGTATTTCATTTTCTCACTCCTTCCCTTATTACAGAAATTATTTTCATAGGACCCATTAAGGAGGCCAACTGCTGATCAGTCACTCTAACATCCCCTTTTCTATATAAATATTACTTTAAAGTCTGATTTTCATAGTTTTTATTAGTCCTCTATTTACTAATATTTCTTGTATAGGTGGGCACAAGAGTTTCTCTTCCAATTTGAGATCCCCTGAAATTAGGGCTTCATAACATAGGTAGGTTCCCTAAAATCAATTTTTAATGCAATAGGCATGCCAAGTGTGTCTATTGATGATTTCTATATCATTCTCTTTCAACCCCACAGAAGTGAAGCCAAATCTTGAGTTAAATCTTTGGGATTTTTGAACAGACATTGATGACTGTCTTCTGGGCTTGACTGTGAAACCCAGCATTTCAAACTTGGGTAATACATTGTTGACATTTGATTTTAATTTTTATAGCCATTAGAATCTCAAATGATCTTAAAGTGGACAAAATATATTAGTTTGCTCTGTGCTTCTACCTCTAGAGTTGCTACTTTATATGCATCATGATGTCGTATGATTTACTAGGACATGTTCTCTCAAGATATAGAATAGCTATTATGGTTTAAAGTTTTATATATAGGGAAAAATTAGGAATTGTGTCGATGATCTTGCTACCTAAAATAATTAGTGTGAGCTGTGCAGTATTTTGGTTGAGTTATTTTTAGATTATGGTGTAGTCTATCTGGATTTTTGGGGTTTCTTTAATTACATTTTCTGTTACAATAGAAAAAATTGATGCCTTCTTTAACCATGACATTTTCTCCTTTTCCATACAGAGGCAGTTTGTAATGTTTCTCAAGATATGCGAAAGGTAATGACTTATGATTGGCTTTAAAATTACTGCTTGATACAGCTATATCTTTTGATTATACTGTAATCAGCTATCTGTTCTGAAAGAAATTTCTTTACACTAAGAGTTTGTAGATTTTTTTTATCCAGGACATTTGTTCAGCTTTGATTTCAAAGATCATCAAGAACAGTCAAGTACTTGTTTATTCTTTTCCTTTGCCTAATAATAAAATGGGAAACTTGGATTAGAAAAAGTTCCTCGCACTGCATCTTTTTTTGGTTGGAGGTTAGTTCCCCTTAACACTTCCTTGGTAGTCCTTTTGATTGTCCACATGTCCTAGCTATACCAGGTATGATTTTTTTTGTTTCTTTTACATTGATATTTAGTTTAAGAATTAATTTTTCAAAGCAGCATGTTCAATTTTTGTTTTCAACTAGAATTAGCTTGAGAGTTTTTTTCAATAGGAATTAGCTTGAGAGTTCGGCTTTTGTTGTCTCATTGCTGAATCAAATATGTAAGTTGTTAGTTCAAGCAATCTGAAATGGCATTGTTAATACTCATCATCTTATTTTTGTAGCAATGCCACAACCTTGTGATTTTTTATATCCATATATATAGATTTTCAAGGTACCACCTTTCATTGTTTCTTATAGATGTTCAAGATCCCACCATCTCCACAATGATTGACGCAAGGAGGTAGGTGGTGTTCAGTTGACGACAACCATGCCATGAGTTTGATTAATGTTTGGTGAGAGATCTATTATGAAACGCAAATTATGATAGCTTAGATTTTGCAGGGAATTTATGATAATTTGTATATAATTTCTTTTTGGACTCTCTATACCCTCCTAGGCATCTAGTTAGTCCTAAAGGGTAATAATGGAATAAATATAGTGATACTTCAAATCAAAGTGGCAGTTACAAGTTGGATGATTTCTTGTGTAAGTACTATGTAATAAATTCACAAAAGTGTTAATTTATTATAATAATATGCAGATTCATATTTTAAATTAATTTGTAAAATTTATTATAATAATATGCACGTGGGTGATCTTAAAAAAGATGCACAAAGCGAATTGTAAGTTTAGTTTTTTATTCAAAAATGATGGGAGTTTTTGGACGTAAAAAACTGTCTAAAAGTGAAAAATATCGACAGAAAAAAGCATCTAAAAACTTACACAAAGCGTCTAAAATAACATTTATGTGTTTAAGAAAAATGACAAAATGTATGTTTTCGACGTATCTATTTTCGACGCTTAGATGCATAAAAAATGTATGTTTTTTTGACGCATCTACTTGTAAATAGATTTTTGATGCTTAGATGTGTATAAAATTTATGATTTTCCGACGCATTTATATGTCCAAGAAAATCGTCGAAAATAATTTTTATGACACTTATTTTTTCTTTGCTTTATAAAGTATCTAAAATTGTTTTTAAGATACAAAAAAGCATCTAAAAACCCCACCTTTTATGTCTTTAAACTTCATATTTTGTCATAGTGCCTGTTGGACACGATTGAGTGCAGTTCTAACGGAGGTAACAACAGAAGCGGTAGCGCCTTTGGTGGTGTTCAACAACTTAAGCCCAGCTTTAATGATTTTCAATTTTTGTAGACAAGCAAATTGTTTGGTCCCTACAACATAAGTCTCTACCCCTTTCCTGCAAGCCTCATTGAATCCGGGTTCATGAGCAAGAAAATTGTTGAATATAAATGGATGGCATTGTATAAGTTGCTAGAATAGGTTCTGAATGGCGACAGGGGTGTGATCTGAAAAGAATGAATCTTTGAAAATAGCAACGCTATGAGGAAATTGGTGCATCCAAAGATCATTAACAAGGGCGCTGACAAGTTTCTTTTTAATAAACTAATTTGAACCTTGTTTATTTGTGTAGAAATGACCCACTTGTTTGAGATTTGTTACCGTGATGTGTTAGACGCAGTCTTTGAAGTCTGTGGAGAAGTCTCGAAGGCTAAAACTCCACACTAAGGACCAAATATATATACACGACACTATGTCCGCATTCATCAGCGTGTTTACACATACCAAATATAGTACACTATAATACATCACCATGGAATTACGGGTTAATTGTCCGCAGCATTAAGTGAGACTGGAATTATAGCAGTAAGTGGGTATTTGATGAGCAACTATTAGGTATATCTAAATCAATTGAAATTTATAAGAAAAGAACAGTAAACCAGCTTACAATGCAAGTATTGGTCGCCTGCTAATAGTAGTTCCATATGCTAACTGTCACAAAGGTCTACTTTGGACCCGAAATTTCACCACAAGTCCCGCCCGCCTTCGTGCGACAATCCCTCTTCGTTCTACTTAAACAAATTCAGCCTTCTCACGTGAATGTCACCGTACAATTCCGTTAGCCCTCGAATACCTCACGCGCACCTAAGTGTTTAAGTGTTTCCCTCACACACGAAAAGAACACAAGTGTAATAGAGTAAAGAAAGCAATAAGAGATTTTTAAATGTAGCCGAAGCTACCTCTTTCATTAACTCTCACCAAAATGTTAACAAAAGACACGAGTACCTCCTACTCGAAGCACTCAAGGAACTCCCTACCCGAAGCCCTTACAAGAACTCCCTACTCGAAGCCCTTACAATGAGAACTCTTCCCCAAAAGCTCTCAACTCTCAAAGCTTTCAACTCTGATCTTCTCTCACTGAACTCTCTCAATGATCGAATTCTCTCTCTAACTCTAATCTCTAATGAGCTATTTATAGGCTCTACTAGATGACTCAAGTAGAATCCTAATAGAACTCTACTAACTATAATAGGATATATTTGTGATAATCATCTTTCCTATAATATCTCCCAAAATCATGTAATCTCCACTAGAATCACGTCTGTTACGTTACAAACCATCTCTGTATATTTACCATTCACACATAGTAATGAGATTAACCACTGGTTCAAAGTCATCATGGTATTAGAGCCATAAGATTCTAAGGTTCCTATGTATCGTTTTTCTTTTCTTTTCGTTGATGCTTCACGTTGATCATGGCCTCATCTCAAAACTCTTCCACTACTACTTCGGGTTCTACTCTTCCAAACCCATTTGATCCTTAACATCCCTTGGCGGTCATCAATCTTTCTAGTCATGGAGCCATCAAACTCACGTCTACTAACTATCTCCTTTGGAAGCGTCAACTGGAAACCATCCTTCGTGGCTATGGCCTTCTTTCGTTTGTTGATGGAAGTCAGGATCCCTCGCCCACTACAGTCTTTGTTGATGGTGTTCCCACTCCTAATCTGGTGTTCTCCTCATGGGATAGACAAGATTCTCTTGTCCTCTCTGTGCCAATCGGCTCCTGCTCTCAACCGGTTGCTTCACTGTTCAATCCTCACGTGCTGCATAGTTTCTTCTTGGAGAAACCTATGCCAAGCCGAGTAGTGGCCACATTAAACAACTCAAAGAGCAACTTAAATCTACTGTTCAAGGTAACAAATCAATCTCGGAGTATATTCAGTTGATTAGAAACAAATATGATGAATTAACGTTGTTGGGAAAGCCTGCTGATAATGAGGATCTCATCGATAAAATACTTGAGGGGTTGGATCCGGTATATAAACCAGTGATTGGTGCTGTTAATGCCTGAGATTCTACAATCTCTGTTGATGCTCTCCATGAAAAACTCCTTACACATGAAGTTGTTGTTCGTCCGCCTAGCTCAATATCTACTGCTGGTTCGATTTTTCCTGTCGCTGCACATGCAGCTGCTGCCTCTTCACGCCCATGGACACCTCGCCAGACTGCTCATCCGTGGCCTGCAGCTGCATCGACTGGCCAGCAGCTTCCACCTGCCAGACCGTTTCTTGGCTACTGTCAAGGTTGTGGGCAGCAGGGCCATAAGATTCGACACTGCTCCTAGTTTGGGCACCTTCTGGGTCAGCATGGCTTTGCATCCAGCCAGCAGCACGCAACGCCCTCCACTGCATTATCTCGCCCATCTCTGCCTCGGTTTTTTGTGCAGCAGCAATGGCAGCCCAGTGCACACTTTGCAGTGACAGCTCCGCAGCAGCCACACTACCCCGCAATGCCTCCTGTCCTGCAACCTGCCTATTCCCAGCTACTCTTGTTCCAGCCGCAAGCCCACCACACAGGCCAGCACCCCGTTGTGCTTCCTCAACCGACCCCAGCACCTTCATGGCTCTTGGATAGTGGTGCTTCGCATCACATATCCAATGACTTGGCAAATCTCTCTCTGCACACTCTGTATCCTCATACTGATGAAGTCTTCATAGGTGATGGATCCTCACTTCCCATCACCAACTCTGGTTCGGCTTCCTTACCTTCCTTTGGTCTTCCTTTACATTTAGATAATGTTCTACATGTTCCCCATATGCAAAAGTGTAACATCCCCTCACCAATTGCTATGAATAGGAGTGTATAAGTGAATAGTGACATATGCAAGCATTCATAAAT
>JANZXR010000003.1:12106944-12117844 GCA_027575705.1 Erythroxylum echinodendron
CTGACCTGCGTGCCAAGCATTGGCCAAGGCTCGCCAACACTCGCACGAACCCGTATTATGGACTTAGGGGTCTAACACTAACCATGTAACCTTTTTTTATTTTCTTTTGGACTATCCAATTACAACTTAATTACAAACGTGATTTAATTAGGTATTCCAGACACACCTACTCTTCTTTTCCTAGAGTAAAAAGGGAATTAAATATCTCTTAATAAAAAAGTGACATAAGAGATTGCCGCTGAATTACTAAACCACAGATCTACAAAAAAACCCTAGCGTGCCCTCGTACTCGTAAATGTTCATATTGTACATGGGTAGGCAGGATTTTTCATTCAGACTTGCCAAGTTTATTATTGGGATTGATCAGATTCAGTAAGATACTAAAAAAGTTGCATTTCTAACCACTCTAAATAGTAGTGTACCTATATATCATATATCACCAGATTGGTAAAAAGGACCTGCAGGAACCCAACTGGCATTAGCAAGTGTATGCAGACTAGAGTTACGAGGCAGAAATGTCTTCTCACATCACAGTGCATACTCTGAAGTAGTGTACCTGCGGTCCTCGACCTGGACTCAATGCACGATCTGAAACGGCAGGAACACATAAAAGTTTACTGCAGTTGATTAGAATTAGCGTTTCGAGGTTATTATTTTTGTTCTTATGGTTCTTCAGTCCGGCGTAAGTGAAATCTCAATTGTCATTACAACGTTCATTAGTTAAGTAGTGTCAAAAAACAACAAATGGAGATGTTAAAAGTTTCATTATCAAATGGACGAGACATCTTTCTTTCACTGGGCGCAGAATATTTGAAAGCCTACGAGCCGCTGCTTTCTTCATGATTGGCTTGAATTTAGAAACAGTCACGTTAAATGCGCTATAACGGACACAAAGGGAGAGAGTTTTGCGATAAATTTAAAGAACAGTCTCAAACGGACAATTTAATCCTCTGGATTTCGGAAGGTTCCATAGTCTAGTCTTTATTGATGATTCCAAGTTTGACTCAAAGTTAGTCATAGACCCACATTTTTTTTCATATTTGACATATATATAATAATTCATGAGAGTATCAAATTCTTAAAATAGTCTCGTACGTATATTTCAGGTCCCGTTTTCGCTTCAAGTGATTATATTTGGTTCTCCTTCAGTTTGCCAAGACAGATTTTACACACATAAGTACAATGATTAAGTCATAAGACTTAAATAAGCTTTTACATGAAGTGTTTGAAGTCCTCCTACGTAAGCCAAACTTTATTCACGTTATGCTATGAAGTAGTGTTTATTCGCAGCGCCTCTTACTAAGCTTGTAGAACAATATCCTATATGCCTCTCAATTATATTCATAAAATTGTCGTAAAAAGCCCCATCAAAATAGCAAGATAAAAAGGAAAAAGTTGACCCACATATTTCAAGCCAACAGCCCACTTGGGCAACGACTGGCACTTAAGATCATTAAAGCCATGACATATAATGGAAGATCCACACGTTTGTTAGGCTAACATTGCCAGAGCTAGCATCATCACTATTCACTAACAAGTAACGAAAATTCTGTGGCATTAAATGTCCCCGTCGGTTCTTCAACTTTACTTACCTAACAAAGTTTCAAACCTATTGCTCTCCACTAGTTTGATTGAAGTGTGACAAACCAGTGACTTGGTGATTATTGCGTTCATAAAATTACCTCGACTGAAGCATGCTAAAGATTTGAAAAAAGACAACTTGATTGAAAATCTTTTGGATAAAATTGTGGTAATTTTTTAATTTATCAACTATATGCAATATTGTTTCATTTATTTTAAGATTAATTACACTTTTACTTTTTTTCACAGATGAAATTAGATATTGTCAATACCAATAACCATAATATTTCAAACTGTGTAAAATCATTATTAAAATAAAAGACCAAGGATCATCGTTATAAGTTGCATCAAATTTATAAATCTTTTTCTTCTAATATGAAGGTAGGAAGACATGTTCCGGAGCGAATGTCTCAAGAAAATTGGAATAATTTATGTGATTATTAGGCTTCTCCTAAGTTCAAGTTTGTTTTCTTTCCCTTTACATTTGCTTCCATTAATCTTGTTAAATGATTTAAAGATTACCCATTTTTTTTATTTAGGAAAAATGGGAGAAGGCAAAGGTCAATAGAGGAAAAATAAAAATACTCACAATCAAGGGTCCTAATCATTTGTAGTCGTCTGAATTATAATTATATCAATAAACATTATATTATTTATTGTGCCTTTTATTTTTCTTTCATAAAATAGAGTGAGAAAAAACTACATAGACAAAAGTGTGATATGATTACACTATACAAAGTCATTCACTATAAGAAAGGTTAAGGGTGGATGTCAAAAGAAGCAGAAACTAACTATACAAGTATAAAAATTTGTTTAAATTTTAAGTTTATTTATTTATATAATAATTACTAATCATATTTGCATTGAATATTGGTTTTATTTTTTTAATTTTAGAATAAGATGCAAGAGTTGTTACAGAAATCAATATCTAAGGGAAATGAGATCATTGTAGAAGACATTTGCAATACCGTACTTAGTACACGCTTTAGTTATATCAAGTGTTTTGGCTTTGGCCCTAAGCCAAATATTTTAAACTCATCAATATCCATATAAATTCAAAATCTTCAAGAGGAAACAAGACGCTTAAGGCTAATTACAACATATATACTTGAAAAGAATTAGTCAAGCATGATAAGTACCTAAGAAAAATACTTGGCCTGGATCATAATAGCAGTAAAGATGAAAGTGAATGGTATTAATTACATCACCTATACTTTTTTCTTTTAATTCCTATTTGTATTATAATTTAAATTTAATATTTTTTCTCAGATTATAGATTTAATTAAGATTCAACGACTGAGTGATTTGTATTATAATTTGTAAACTAGTCTCTGTATTTATTATTTTGTGTATAAGAATTGCTGAAGTTGTAATTAAAATCTTATATACGAAGACATTTAATGTTATTTTATTTATATATAATGCTTCAAATTATTAATTTTTTGTATAATAAATTAACAATAAAAATATATCAAAACATTATATGCAATAATATGGATTAAAAATGTTAAAAATAATTTATTTCAAGATCGCATAACTTTTCATTAAAATGTAGATAACAATTTTCATTACATTTTACAAAACGTAGCTAAAAACATTTAGGTACGTTTTCAGAAACATCTCTAAAAATATTTGACTACGTATCTTGAAACGTAACTAAAAACTTTTAGTTTTTAGCTACAAAAAATAAGTGTAGCCAAATGTATTGGCAACGATTCCCCAAATGTCATTAATAGTTTTTTGCAACAAAAATAAAGTATAGCAATAAACTATTAGCAACGATTAGCACAAAACATCGCCTATATTTTCAATTATAGGGATTTAGTGATGTTTTGAGAAACGAAATTAAAATGTCCCCAATTCCTGTAAGCAACGATTTTTGCACCTTTAGTTACGATTATTTTGTAGCCAAAGGTTAACTTTGTTGTAGTGGTAGAGCTAATCTTCATAAGTAACTCTCGAATATAAGCCATGGAAGTTTTGTCCTCGTCTATTGTTTTACATCCCTCCTATTTAAAGCATTGGCCTAGTGTTACATGTAATTCAATAATAACAACTGTTATAGAGGAAATTTATCTGTTGTCTGTGTTGGCCAACCATTCACATCTGACGTAGCCTCCATAATTGAAACAAAAAAGTCTTTGAGTCGTTATTTGAACATGTTCCTTAAATATCTTTGGTTGTAGGCCTTTAGTTAAAGGATCTGCAACTGTAAGATTTGTCTTAATATATTCAATACACACTCTTTGTTTCTTAACTTCCTCATGTATGGAAAAATATTTTAAATCCATATGTTTAGTATCTCTTAAGTACTTGTCATTCTTGGAGAAGAAAATTGGTACAGAATCATCAAGATAAATTTTTAGCAACTTAGTAATGGTGATGACAACCCTAAGCCTTGAAATAAAGTTTTGCAGCTATACGGCATGAATTATAGGCTTAAAACAAGCTAAAAATATATGTTTCCATAGTGAGTGAACTAATAAAATTATTCCTTTTTTTAGTAGAAGCAAGTAGACAAATGTTAATTTCTTCCATCAATGTATTCACCAAAATTTGAATATGAATATTCAATCACTTCTGATATTTTAGATCTTCTATTCATAAGCATATATTCCTTTGTTCCTTAAAGATTCCTTAAGATTTTCTTTTATAGCTTTCCAATGATCTATACTAGGATTACTGTGATACTTGCCTAGCATTCCAACCAAGAAGCTGATATTGAGTCTCATGCATGCTTATAAATACATTAAACTGCCAATAAAAGGGCACATGGAATAGATTCCATTCGTTTACATTCCACATCATTCTTCAAACATTGCAATTTACTAAATTTATTCCTTTTTTTATCGAACAACCTCTACTGAACATTTCTTCATATTAAATCTCTAAAGAATTCTTTCAATACAGTCTTTCGGAGGTAACCTCAATAATCATTGTGATCTAGTTCAGAATATTAAAATTCCTATCATATAGGATGCCTCTCTCATATCAGTCATTTCAAAATTCTTAAAATAAAATCTTTAGTATGTTTAAATTATTAACAATAAGTAAATCAACATATAAAACTAAAAATATAAAATTATTCCCATTGATCTTTTAGTAGATATAGTGATCAATAATATTTTCTTAAAAACCAAGCAATGTAATGGTATCATTAAACTTAATATATCATTATTTGGAAACTTGTTTAAGTCCATGATTTCTTAAGTTTACACACCATGCGACGCTGTCGTTCTATGAAAAACCTTCAAGTTTATTTATATAAACTTCGTCCTTGAGATCATAATTTAGAAAGGCAATTTTCATATCCATTTTATGTAACTTTAAATCAAACTGAGCCATTAATGCCATATTTATTCTCTAGGTGAAAAGGTCTCTTTAAAATTAGTATCATCCTTTTAAATGTACCATTTAGCAACAAATATAACTTTATATCGTTCAATATTGCCATTTAGGTCACATTTGGTTTTAAAGAAACATTTGTATACGACTCGCTTAGATCCTTCTGAAAAATTAATGAGGTACTAGACATTGTTTTACGCCATTAAATTTAACTCATCTTTCATAACATTAATTCATTTATCAAATTTGTCAATTTCTATGACTTATGAAAATGAAACAGGATTCTTATTAATATCATAATCAAATTGCAACTCTTGTAAATAAACCATATAATCATCAAGAATAACTAATCTCCTTATTCTTACAAGTTTGTTTAAGGCTATTCCACATAGTTAAACATTTATGTTAATTGGTTATAAATTAGTTTCTTAGTAAAGAGCTGTTTCATCTAAATATTGTCCAAAATCATTTTATTCTTCCAATATTAGGACAATATTTGTATAGATGTGGGTACTAGGACATTTATGGATAATGGAACATTAAACCTTATTTCACTAATATCTACAACACATTTTTTTAGCACTCCCACTAACTTCACCATTTTTAATAACCTTGACATTAGTTATTTCAATAATTCTTGTACGATAAAACCTACTTTAAATTTCTCCAAATAACCAATAAAGTAACCACTAATTGTTCAAGAATCTAATTTCCTTTCATATTGATTATAAACCCGTGCTTCTGCTAGATAACCCCAATCATGCAGGTGCATTATACTAGATTTCCTAGCAGTCCATAAGTCAAAAGGAGTTTTAAGGACTGCCTTCTTAGGAGTTATATTTAGCAAATACATAACAGTTTTAAGTGCATGCATCTATAAGGTTTTTGGTAATAAGGAATTACTCATCATACTCCTAATCATATCTATTAATGTCTTCTTATGCCTTTCTACCACAACATTTTATTGAGGTATGTCTACCATAATATACTACTCATATATTCCATGTTTCTCAGGAGACTTTGTAAATGAACCTAGACATTGTTTTGATTCATCATATTTTCCATAATATTCACCACCTCTATCATATCTTAAAATTTTCATTTTTTATCTAATTTGCTTTAAACCTCCTTTATAAACACCTTAAGGGTATTTACAACTTGAGATTTTTCATCAAGTAAATAGATATATCCATAACGTGAAAAATCATCTATAAATAAGATAAAATACTTTTCTCCTCCAAAAGATGTAGTCTCAAAACGTCAACATATATTGATGTATATAATTTCAAAGTGTAGAGTACTTCTTATGGCTCCTTTCTTGCTACGTTTGGTTTTCATTCAAGTAATGCAATTCAATCATATACCGACATCAGTAAAATCTAAATTCAAAATAATTTTATTTTTTACCAGTCTTTCTAATCTTGATATAACACAAACGTTTATGCTATAAGTAAGATGAATTATCATTCATTATGCTACATTTAGTTCTAATGTTATGATAAAAGAAATACAGATTAAAAATTAGCATCAAATTTCAATTTATATAAATCATTCATAAGAATTTCTCAACCAATTATATTTAAATAAACTAAAATAGCCACCATCAAACTTAAAGTAAACTTAATTTCATCAAGTCTAGAAACAAAAATTAAGCTTAAAGAAATTGAAGGTATATAAAGAGCTTGTATTATATTCAGGTGATAATCAGTATCTGACATTAAATGATAAGTACCTACGTCTTTAATTGGCACCTTCTTACAGTTTCCCACGAATAGAAATTTCTCATTTGTTATAGTTTAGATTATAAGGAATCAATATATAACATTAGAAATATGAGTAGTATACCAAAATAAAGCCACTAAGTATTATAAGGAACTTCAGTTAGGTTTAGTTTAGAACAAATAAAAAGGTCTAATGTACCTTTCTTTTCAAAACAAGCCTTACGTTTCAGACAATCTTTTTAATAGTGTCATTCTTTCTTGTAGAAAAGACACTTATATATCTTTTGTTCCTTCTTTTCAACATTAGTAGTAATTTGTGTCTCTTTAGCAAACACTTTCTTCTTAAATGTCTTGGCCATTGGCATATGAATCTTGCTAGCTTCTTGACCCATAAGGTTATTTGAATGAACTTCTTAATTCTTTAGCCTTGTTTCCTCTTTAATGAGCATAATAGACAATTCATTAACATTCCATTTGTCCTTTCTAATGTTGTAGCTAATTTGAGAAGGTCCATACTCAGGAGGTAATGAGTTCATAATAAATTTCACTAAGAGTAATTCATTAACTATCATACCTAGGGTCTTTAATTTGTTATAATATTTGTCATCTCTAGTACTTGTTACTGTATACTCCTTTATGGATATGAGTTTAGCCATTGGTGTACCATCAAGAGACTTGTATGTGGAACAAAAATGCTCTTCTGTAAATTTAAGGTATTATTTAACACTTTTAGTTTATGGAATAACGGTCTTAATATTGTTCACAATAGTCATTCACATAAAGATAAGACATAATCTACTAGACCTTTCGCATGTTATAGTTTTTCTTCTTAACCTCAT
The DNA here is from genome assembly GCA_027575705.1 of Erythroxylum echinodendron. NCBI lineage: Eukaryota > Viridiplantae > Streptophyta > Magnoliopsida > Malpighiales > Erythroxylaceae > Erythroxylum > Erythroxylum echinodendron. Next base: position 12,114,431 of record JANZXR010000003.1, read on the forward strand.
TGCTCATATCTATAGTAGTGGCATGTTTTCCTTCTAACAGTGCTAAATCAAGATCCAAAACTTCTAAATGGAAATTAACTTGCTTACACCATTTAGAGAAGTTCAAACCATTAAATATGGTAATGAAAAAAGCATGTGAATAAAGATAAATAGCAGCAAACACATAAATATTCAATACATTATCATATTCAAATAATGAAACATTTAGAATACACTATAGGTTTCCTTTGGGCATACTCAACAATATGTTATCATAAGTTTAATGTCATACAAACTTTATTAGGTAATAAAATAAAAACTCATCAAATACAATCAATATTTTTGGATAAACAATATAGTTAACGAGTGAATATTGATTTCCCTCTATTATATTTTTAGTTAAAAAGTATTAATTAACCTTTGGGTAAATTATAAAATTCTATCAACTAATTAATGTTATTTATCGTTATAAATAATTTAATAATAGGCATTAATATTTTATAAATAAATGATTATTATACACAAAAAATCATTTAATTAGTTTGTCACTTTGGTGACTAACAAACTATCCTTTTTATAATGTCATATATAAATTTAACTCCCAAAAAGTTTTAAATTTCAATAATAAAATACGTAAAGCTAACATGAGATTATTGATAAAGTTAATAAAATACATAACATGAGAATAAAAAAAAACATATAGCGTTTAGTGATGAGACGAAAATAGTGTATATGAATAATAAGCATTAATATTTACTTGGATTGCAACAAGTGCTTAGAAGTATGAAAAGAATCCTAAGGTCAAGTTGTCTTTCAAGATTTATTCCAAAATCCAAAGAATCCCTAGAAATGATTATATTATCCTTTTGTATGGCAACATGTGAAATAAAAGTTAATGTTTTTAACTTTAGATAAGAAACAAGCATCATGATTTGATTTTATAAAAGGTAATAACATGTGGTCCACCAATCACCTTCTCATTTATCTTTTTAAAAACTATTAAACGTGGTAAATGGAATCCTACTCCATTTAGAATCTTGCTCTACCCAACATAATAAAAAAGAAGGTGCAAATGGCTTACATAGAAAGGATAATATTATCACACTTTAAAAAGGATAAAATAAATTAATCTATGAACCAGGGCCAAACATAATCGAGAGTCCTCTTACTCTTATTATTTACTTACTCAACAAACAACACCATATGCACAAGTTGTATATGATATCGAGATTATTTATTAATATTTTTAAGCCAAACACTCAAATATTGGTAATCATTGTCAAAACAATCATAGTAAACTAGATGGAAAATTTGTTTATTCAAAACAGTGGCTCTGATACTATATATAAAGCTAATCGTTTTGATAGAAAAATCAAATTTGACATTCATAACTTTAAGATCTCGAATAAACAAATTTTATAAATAATTAGGGAATAATATTACGTACTTACTACAAAAGACATCATTAACATAAAGAGATTAAGAGGCTCCACTCTATCCTTCATTAAAATTGGTTTCTCTCTCTTAACTATCCTTTTATTACAGAGAAATTGATAGAAAACTTTATGTAACCCTAGTTAGTAAAAAGAGGACCAATTTATATATTAATAAATTTTGATATGGTACATTCATCAAATGACCAAAATAAATAGTTAAGATTTTTTCCATGATAAAATAGGAAATATTGACCAAATAAGTGTCCTTAATTATATTCATATTATTATCATATATATGGCCACTAATCAAGCCACATGCTAACATATTGTTCTAATACCACTATCTTACTATGAAGTAATAGTTATATGATAATATTATTCTTCATGTTAGCATGCTAAATTTGTTAATTTTGAATTGAAATGAGAATAAAAACAACTCTTAAATATAAGGCAAAATGGTCAAATGGGGCCCTAATGTTTTAACCAAAATTCAATTTAGATTCTAACGTTTTAATGCATACAAAACGAAACCTAACATTTACAAATGTTTAAAAAGAATTCTGACTTATCATCTCTATTAATCGTCTATTAGAAAAATACAGGTGACATTAACCAAGGATAGATAATTTATGTTATGGTCTGAAAATTTTGCTTCTATCCTTTTGATTCCTCTCACTTTTGTGGAAATAAAAGTTGACAGAAAATGTTGATTGTTAAAACGGATCTTAACGTCCAAGTTTAAGGCAATATATATTTTGTGTTACCCACTTAAATTTTTATATTTTTTGAAAAGTTAAAAATTTTCATTAAAAGTCTTAAAATAGAATAAAATTATAGATGCTCTCTTTTTAATATAACAACAATTGATCCACTTGACCCATAAATTCTCGTTTTCCTTATATACCTTCCATATATTCTTGGACAATAAAACTTTACTAGTTCTCTTAATAGAGGTAGTGCCATGTCCCCCATTCTCATGTAGGTGTATTAACTCTGTTGCAAAACATTTACAAGAGGAACTCCCTTGGCAAGTTATGATTTGGACAACTCCTTCGCAACTCTTTATATCACTCTACGCTTCATATAAGGACTCCTTATCGTTTTGCTAAAAATTTGTAATTTCCTTTATGAGCCTCATTGTCTTTATCAAAGGGAAGTACTTAGTTCAAAAGGTTTGTACTAATTACTCCCATATTGTGATGTTTGCTGGGTTGAGTAAATTCTTCATTATATTTTTAATATAATAAAGAATGTAAGGAATAAGAATAGGATTATTTCCTTAAAGGATGAGACTAACAGTGTACTATAGGACCAAGACAAACTCTAGGAAGTGGTTATCTTATATTTCAAGAAAATTCAAGGCACTTTAAGAGTGGTTAGTTCTTTTCTAGAGGAAATAAGAGTCTTGATTAAAGACTCAATACAAGCTCATCAACTTGAGACATTAATTAAGAAGGTCTCCATTTAAGAAATAAATCTAGAAAGCTCCATCTCTAGACCAACCTTAACACACACCCGAATAAACCCTATCCTTTTAGGGGAGGTCGTATTCTCCTCTAGACTTAATGGTTTCCTTATAGCATGAACGATATAGCTTAACACTAAATAGGATCAGTACTCAATTAGTACATTATGGAAATTTGCCCACAAAGATATATCAATTTAATTAAATGTAATTATAAATGTATACAAATAAGTGTCATAAAATAAAAGAATATGTATCATATCCTAAAAATATATATAATAAGCATATTCATCATAAAAACACTTAAACACAAAATGAGTATAGTAAAGCTCCCCGAGTCCTTCAATTTTAAAGGCATAATAACAACAACAATAACAACTACTATTGCTACTACAACAACAACAACAATAACAATAACAACAATAACAACAACAACAACAACAACAACAACAATAACAATAAAAATAAATAATAATAATAATAATAATAATAATAATAATAATAATAATAATAATAATAATAATAATAATAATA
>JANZXR010000003.1:12135662-12159270 GCA_027575705.1 Erythroxylum echinodendron
TGGGCAAGACTTTAAAGAAAATGAAAGGAAAGGTTGTAGAGAGATGTGAGAGCCTCTCTCTCAACCAACGGTAACTTCACTAATGCACGGGATCTCATCAGAACTCCGAAGTTAAATGTGCTTGGGCGGAAGAAGTACTAAGATGGGTGACCTCTTGAGAAGTCCTCGTGTTGCACCCCTTACTGGATGAAAGATTTTAGTAATTATGGCAGTAAGTGTAGGCTGTCTTGTTATAAGAACAGAAAAGTTGTGAGCTTTTAGTGCCTGTGTCGTTAGGTTTTTCACCCAAAGCTCAAGCTAATCTTAATTGTAACAGCCATAGGGCTGTATGATGGGGCATTTGCAGAGGCTGAGGTTTTATCGGAAACAGGAAAAGGCACATACATCCCCAGTATTAAATTGGCAACAATCCCTTCTTTATTCAATAATTACATTTTATTGTTATTGCGTCAAAAATTATTAATAACATTATTTTATTAAAATAGTTCTGATTCTTTAATTATATATGCATGATGAAAAGAAAACATATTTCCAACATTCTGCATAATTTAAAATATATTATTATTGCACTTTAAACAATAAACTGAGATGATCGTTTGTTTGGTTTAATTTTCAGATTTTTTTATCATTTATAATATTCTTTATGTCTTATTAAATCTCATCTATATATTTACATCAATTTTACTTAAATATATAAATAAAATTTAATAAAATAAAAATAGATCAGAAGATTTAACGAAATTTAGTTTGGCTGGCACCGGGCTGAGGGGGTCTCATTCTCTGAAAACAAAAAGATTCTGGTCATCACGTGATCTACGCTTCTTCAATGAATTTGAATATGATTAATTAATCAAAAAGGTTTTAAATTGAAAGGGACCAATGCACCATCGCAGACCTATGCTGTAACTGATTACTGCTCCTGTCTTTTATATCTTTTGCACCGCCAGTTCCCATCCAGTCTATATTGTTCGACGAAATGCCTGAACCATGCTTTCGTTTACTGCTTCTCCTATTAACTTCCGTTTTTGGCCTGATTTCTTCGCATATTTGAACACCTATTACGTACCAGTTTCTCTTTTCCACTCTAATTCCACAAGATATCAGAGGAAGACACGGGAACGGATAGTGTCTGTGCGGTTTGTTTCCGTGAGTTCGCTGGGGTTTGAGGGCGTGAAGGGCAGGAACTTTAGGGATTGTTTTTGGGCGTGTAGTCGGTTTGTGAGGAGATCCAAAAAGGATTGGGAAAGTGACGGAGACTCTGCTTTGGAAGCGGAGATTTTGGAGTTCATGAACGATTCAGAGAACCCAAAGGATTTTCCAAGCAAGAAACAGCTGATTGATGCTGGAAGATTTGATCTTGTGGAGTCTATTCTGAAGCAGGGAGGTTGGCTCGCAATGGGTTGGGATTTGGATGACCATCAAAACCAGAAACGGGGGACTGTCTGTAATGTAGATGATGGGTGGGGTTTGCTGAGGGATAAAGAGTGCTATAACCCGTTTAACGAAGAAAGGGTTTTCGTGAACAGTGAGGAACAGAGCGGCTCTCAAGCTTCTTTCTTTCACGACGTCGATTCTCATGCGTCAGCTTCCTCGTCGGGTAGATCACTGTGAGGTTTCTACTTTCGGTCAATTGTTAACTATTTGTAGATTACTTCGTGTTAATTATCAGAGTAAGCTAGTTACTTGTTAGTTTTGAAGTTTGTGAAACCAAGGTAAGCTTTTAGGATAAACTTTATTGTCTGATTACCAACTTAGAAGTCGTGCCCCGTTGTCCACTGACACTGGGATGCGGCTTGAACGCAACGGGTGAGTGAAAGGTCACAATCTTGTCATTTTCATCATTTTTGGTAATTGGGATAAGCGCGGTTCAGTAATTTTTCTTTCCAACCTTATCCGTATCTTCTTCCTCATTGTGTTGTATATAATGTTAAGCGGCTTCCAGAGTTAAGACAAAATAATTGTGTCTTTTTCCATTTCAAGCTCTATCCCAGTTTTTGAGTCTCCATTTTTTTCATGATTGACCAATTGTCTGGAATCTTAGACCATTTTTACTATACTCTTAGAGAAACAGCGGCGGAGGATGACTCAGGGATTGATGGTATACTACATAGACTGGAAAAAGAAAGGAATATGAATCTTGGTTTTGGTTTGAAAGGGAGAGCTGGCTATACTAATGTCCAAAGTAATGATCTTAAAAATGATTGTCTGGCTGGCGCTTCAAAAAATGGGGTAAGTTCGTTTCTTATAATATTCGGTGATGAGCGTTTCCTTTCATGTTCAGTGATGAGCTCCAGTAGTTCTATGATTATACTGCAACTGTAACCTAGGGACAGGATATAGTTCTTAACATCTCTTCCTACTACTAATGCCATTAATAAAACGATTGGTGGATAAATTATCTGAAACTATTTTGTATTAATGTTTCAACTTTTTTTCATGTTAAGCATCCTGTTAGATTCATTTGGTATTATTATCATTTGAAACCCATGAAATATTGATCAATTTGAGGGACAAATGACTGAAATCTGAATTATAATTGTACTGTAAAATAATGAGCAAGTTTCTCATAGCATGCAAGCATAAAGAACAAGATGAAACAAGCCAAAGCACTATATAGAGCTCTTCAATTTACACGAGAGAAAATAATAATAATATGATACAGTTACTACTTTCCACCATAGCCAATTTAAAGGTCAATAATTTAGTAGTTTTGTTTCTGAAATTGTCTATCATCAAATTAAGTTCAAACCAATGAATGGACAGGTGGCTAAGGTGTATTAATTAGTTTTTTTAATTTTTTCTGTTTGAATGTCCATCTTCATTAGTTTCCTATGTTCAGTAAAATATTGGAGCAGCTTCATGTTTGTTCTTTACCCCTACTTGGGCTTTTTGTTGTATTGCAAAAGACAGTTGGTGGCCTAACAAGAAGCAACAAATTTGGTTCATTAAGCCCCAAAAACAATGTAGCCTCTGACACAGTGGATCACATTGGCCACAAAAGGACGTCCTTGAGCTTTGATGGCCACAATAACTCACTAAAGTCAGATATGAAGAGGACTTGGGGCATTCAGAAAACAGGGAATTCAGATATGGAATTTGAAGGTATTCCATTGGCTGCTTTAGCAGGTTTCATTGCTAAACATCTCAAGTCTACTAACTACTTTACCTGTATGCAATGTGCAGCTGATGAATTTCCTCCTAATGCAACAGAGTCTAAGGTGGGTGATTTGGAAGATGAAATATTTGAAGTAAGGGTGGTTTCTAAATCATCTCCAAACAGTAAGGAAGAATTCTCACATGAAAGGATTTGTCACAATGAAATAAAAAGCCGCCTTCAACACCTTGAGTTGGAGCTTTCCTCAGTACTTAAAACATTGAAGTCAAAAACCGGTGAACGTGCGTTTACAATTGTGGGTACCTGATATCTATGTTTTATGTCCACATTTTATTTTATTCTGTTTGTTGATAATCTTCACTTTGTATATTTGTTTCACAAATGAAACGACTTCGGTATTTTGCTGGCATGGTTACTTTTATGTTTCTATTTTGTAAATGATTGCTTATATATTGTTTAGCATGAGGATATGAGAATTATTTTAACACTTATTAATTTAAATGATCATTGCTATTGACTTAATCATGATTTGGTCACCATGTACAAGCTATTGATGAAGGTCTATGATTAAGCTTTTATTCATAGGTTAGACTTAGAATTTTCTCACCTTTTGCACAGCAAATTGGCAGATGGTTTCTTTAATGTTCTTTAACCTCGAGATTTATTGTGCGTTAGGGTGATGAGAACACCACAGACAATTTGCTTAAGCTTTCTGATGCTTGGGAGTTCCAAGAAAACGAGATCATGAATGCTCAAGATAAGCTGCGGTCTGTACGGGCAAAACTAGCAGTATTAGATGGGAAAATGGCACTTGCAGTAATGTATGCACAAATTTATTAGTGCCATGGTACTTAGCTCTAGTTTTACTTTAACAATGTCTTGTTATGATTCTCACAGTGATGCACAAAAAATAGTAGAAGAGAAACAGAAGAAGGTTGATAATGTTCGCAGAGCCTTAGAAATTCTTCGTACTGCTTGCATAGTATGGCCTAATCCTGCCTCAGAGGTGCTCTTAGCAGGATCTTTTGATGGTTGGACCACCCAGGTTTGTTCCCATCTCACTTGCTCAGTCAGAGTTACTGGTACGATGTGAGTAATGACCATTTCCTTTATTGCATTGCAGAGAAAGATGGAAAAGTCAAGTACTGGCATCTTCTCCTTGTATTTAAAGTTATATCCAGGTCGTTATGAGGTAAGTCATTTTCCAACTTGATTGTATGTAGTTCATAGGTGCTTATTTCCTTGGATGAGAGTTTTCTCAGCATTTTACCTTACGGCACAGATTAAGTTCATAGTTGATGGTGACTGGAGGATTGATCCCCTGCGTCCTGTTGTCAACAACAACGGATTCGAGAACAATTTACTAATCATCACATGAGTACATAGAGTTACTCAATGGTGGGCATTGAGAAGACAAAACCAATACATATGACAGGTCTTTTTATTCATTGCCTTGTATACAGATGGCTTAAAAGGTCGAGTTCTCAAGGGAGTTTCCTCCATATTTTCCAAGTAAAACTCATTCCAAACCACTTTGGACATATTTATGTAGAAAAGCTTTCCCATGTAAATTATAGGTGATGGAATACTAGATAGACGATTCCATCATTCACCTGCTAATTCTTGTTTTAATTTCAGCTGCCAACTTAGTTGTACATCCTCTTCAGGTTAATCAAATTAATTTTTTTTTCAAACTAGTCAAAACTCAAATGTCAAATATATATAATAAACTCGTCCATAATTTTACTTTCTTTGTTTTTAAATTGGTCTATATCATAGCTGAGGAATTAAAAAGAATTATTTTCCTTCCTCATCAATTGAAATATTAAATTAGAAAGGTGAGCAGACCGGTTGAGCGTGAGCCACGACAAGGGTGAATGTGGGATCTCGGAAATTTGTTACTTCCCCGACCGAATAGAAACTTTTGAACTTAAAGATGAGCAGCGTACTCACTTGATCACCTATTTGCATAAGGTATTTAAGTACCAATTGGATTATGTATATTAATTTGAATGAGTTTTCATTTCATATAATCCGAACATCACTTTTAGTACCTACGGAGTAAACTTTCATTTCTGCTATATGTCGTATTTTTCTAAGAGCTCATACTCGTATTCACTATGATAATGCTGTTTTGATATACTAATCTAACCGTGAACTGACTCTCTTGCAGAAAAATCATTGGTAGATCAACCTGAGATGTAAATCCAAAACATCTTACATTGACGAGGTAACTCATACCAAGAGATCATGTGTACGATATATCACGATTTATTCTGAGAGTGAAACTATAATTTTGGTTCTGTCAAAAGATAAAATATCGCTTCCATGAAGACCAATTTTGTTTTGCCTACACTTGCCTAGTTGCTTTCCCTAAACCAAAACTTCAATTGTGGATAACTTTGTACGGCTTTCCTCAAATCATTCTCATGTCTTTACTGGACACTTAAATGTCCGTACTTGTGTGCTTGACGATGATCCAAGGAAATGCTAAACTACTTAAATTTATCAAGCTGTGGCATGAACAATGAACTACACTTTAAATTTATCAAGCTGTGGCATGAACAATGAACCACACTTCTTCGAAAGGATTTGATAACTCTCATCTAGTACTTAGTATGGAGGTTGGTACATTACAGGGGACCCTGCGGAAAGGTTCCAATATCTCGGGAGCTTTCATAATATTATGCCCTGAAGAGGACCTTTAACACATTCAGCTATATGCAACAAACAAACTACCAATAGTAGTTTCATGATATTACACCTTGCACAATAATGTCAGAAATTTTAACAATTTTGAGGATAGAAGTAAACCGGGCACTGAAAGAACTCACCATTATCTGTTACAGCAATTAGGACATGCTCTACGATTCTGAAATATTTTCAGGTTTGGTACTGGAGATTGACCTCACAAAATATGTGAATCCACTGCCACAATAAACTTCTATTCTGGATTCTTCATCCCAAACTTCATGATGCAGAGAAAGTGTTTGAGGGTTAATTTGATCACTCGTGCTCCCCAAGCCAAGTTGCCCATGTTCTCCCCAACCCCACATCTTGATTGCTCCATCCACTGTTATAAAATCACAAATGAAAAAGCTAAAAAAAACGAAAGCTTATGTTTAATGATCCAATAAGAAAAGTAAATTTGTGTCTCTTAAAACAATCATTGACCTGTCACTAAAGCGGAGTGTTCAGCTCCAGCTGAAATCTGCTTAATTTTCACACCATCAAGACCAAGAACTCTAAGCAACCCAGCTTCTGAGAAATATGATTTAAAGTCTAGCAATGCATTAGTAATGGAAGGCATACCAAGTTCGATATTACTTGAAATTATCTCAAAGATATACCAGAAGCATGCTTCAATAGGTTCATTTTCTCAAGATCACTAAGCACTCCATGATGGACGCCACCAAGCATAAATACCTTCCCATCACCTGTTATAGATGTAGCCACAGGAACAGGACCATTATTAGTATATGATAAACCAGATCCCCTAAATAGATACTAAGGTGAATAGGTGTAAAGAGCATGTGAGGGTGAAATTCATGCATCCACCTGTCAATACTAAGGCATGATTCCATCCAAGAGCAACTCCCGTGAATGACAATGATGAAAGGAGACGCTTAGGAGTGTTAGAATCCGAAGTGCCAGCAAACCCTCTTCCCCAGGTGTACAGATGCCCATCAGCTGATGGGACCAGTAGACATAGCATATTTTGAATAAAAACATCAAGCTTATTTTGAAATCAATGCTTCAATCTAAACCGGAAAGCAATTTCTCTCACCAGATAATGCTGCACTGTGATCTCCATTTGCACTGATGCTGACAATTTTAATATCTTCAATTCCACATGTAACTTGAGGAAGATTTACTGATTTTATTTTATCTCTACAAATTCCCAGTTGACCACGTTTCCCAGAACCAAAACCATAAACTTCGGTCTGTGAATAATCTGCATAGAAATGAGAAGAACCAACTTGAACTGAATGGATCGGTTAGATTAATGTTCTGAAAATATAAACCTGGTTTACCAGAATTGGGGATTTAAGTCCCAAGTTAAGCCAACTCACTTCATTGAACCGCAAGCAAGTCACTTACCAAAGTTTGCCACAGAGAAATCAATCTTGATGTTCTTCATTAATTTAAGCAACAGATCATGCTTATCCTGCTGTTTGTGTATGTTTTCTTAACCAAATATATCAAAGAACTCGAAAGAAATATATATATATTCCCATCTCCATCTACTTATAAATTGCAATTACATAGTTGGAAGCAATATTTATAACAAGATACCCCAATTGCTAACCACAATGAAGGGGGCCTTCTATCAAAGTTGATCACATTGTAACTCCAAAACATGGAAGAACAGTCAACAATCCATTTACCTCTCAATAAGACAAGTGAATGTCGCATGCCACATGCTATCTGCTCAACATGGTCATTACCAAAGAACGAGACTTTAACAGGAGTACAATGTGATCCATAATCACCATGTCCAAGCTGGCCAAACGAGCCATCTCCACAAGTGAAAAGGCACCCTGAGTCTGAAAAGAGATACAAGCATAGAAGGTTTCAGTAAACAACAGCTATAAAACGAAACTTAGACTTATTCTCCATTGAATCCATATCCGATTTGGACATAAAGAATAAATTTTAACAGTAAGAAAGTAACTAAATTGCCTAGCATATAATAGGAAAGTCACAGGTTACAAAATTCATTACGTTGGAAGGAATTGATGTCATGATATACCAGGATGAACCTGAAACAAAACCAGAGTGATTCCATCCAGCAGAGACATGAGTTATCACATAGCTCTCCAAGAATTTCACAGACACTGGATATAAGCAATTGACCATCTCTCCATGGCCTAGTTGCCCAGAAGTCCCCCTACCCCATGTCAGAACTCTTCCATCTACAAATCAACACATCGAAACATTTACGTAAGAAATAAAACAGGAAACTAATTAGTACAAATTTTTGATGAGTTCATATGAAGTAAAACCGAAATAAAAACAAGCAGCCAAAAGGGTCGGTACATACCGGAGATCAAGGCAAGAACATGAGCACCGCCGCAGGCGAGCATGGAGATGGGTTTTCTGGAGAGTGAAGGGAGGTGGAGGAGTTGAGGGCTGTGTTCGTCCTCGAGCTTGCCGGTGCCCAACTGTCCATCAGTTCCCGCCCCGCAACTCCAGACTTCTTGCTTTCGTATGTTTAAATGCTCTGTGACTTCTTGTTTTCTTCTTTCCTTGTCTTCCATAATTGGAATCTCTCACAAGTCGCAACTTTCTGGATGGCGACTAGCAAGCGTCAATACCTTTCCTGCGTAGCCAAATCTTGGGAGATTAGCACAAGAAGCACGATTTCAATAGTTTGGAGATTATAGTACAGAAGTTTTGATGATTTTATTATCGTGCTTTTAATTCAAAACATTATCTTTTTAAATTTTGATATATTTACAATTGTTGGAAATTTTCGTCAAATGATAACTGTTTTAATAAATTTACCATTAGATTAATCGAATTTAATTTAGATAAAAATAATAAAATAGTTCAACAAAGATAAGCTAAAATTTAGGAAAAAATTAGGCTTCAATTAGTGTGTACCGGCTTATATTGAGTTTGTGATAAAAAGGCTCGATATAAATTCTATATATATATATATATATATAATTAAGGCCTCTTATAATTATTAAAAGAAATCACAATCAGTCAGAAACTTTAACTCATTAAGTAATTCACGTGTTAAAAAAATTACAAAAAGGTGTTAATTGAGAGGCGGTGAGCAACTCTCGTAAAAGTTATCATAAAAACGGGGTCGTTTTAACTTCAATAAAACTCATTTAAAATTATAGGATTGAAATCAAGTATTTTTCACTTTTTTTTCCTTCTACTTTCGATTTTGATCGTGCATTTTAATAATTTCCTATCAAAAAGAAGAATCCAATGGGATAATAGATTTGAAGATAAAGAACAATTGAATTCCATTCTTCGTCAGTTTTAAAATCTAAGCCATAGTGAAATTTGTGAAGGAAAAAAAAGCTTCTTCAAACAAATGGAGTCTATTTTGTAGAATATTAATCTAATTTATATTGTTTAGTATAGTAGTTCTGTAGCCGCGACTAGCAAAGCATCAAGAACAAAAAGAGGCGCAGTTCCACCATTTATTACGAGAGTTCTCTGAAATGGGCAAGTCATTTGCAGAATTAGACCATTATAAATGCAGACAATGGTTTATTTAGTACCGAGTTCGCGGGTTTCATTGTTTTATATGTTGACATACAGAAACATACTTTGTGTTAGCGTAATCTCATTCTTTGGCTAGCGTACTCTCATTCTTTGGCTTCTATTCCAAGGCAACCAATCTAACAGTTGAAGCACAAGAACCAGCAGGTTCACAGGCATGCTCCAAGTTCTGAACAACCTCAGTCAGATAAATCCTAAATCAAATTAGAAACATTGTAAGAAGTTCAGTATGGACGAAAATGATACACTATATCTAAAGTAACGACATTGTCAGTTACGAAAATCGATTACATATGCATGTCTAAGATAATCAACACAACCAAAGCATCCATAAAGCATTAAATTTATGGAAAAGTATCACTAAAAATTGAAAATAACATAACCTAACTTCATCTCCAACCTAACTTCTTCTAAGCTGCTAACCTTCCAAGCTACTCCAACACACATTTAAGGTCCTATTCATTCAAATGATCTCACAAAACTCACTTAGAATATATAAGAGAACATACTTCCCGATTGAGGAAAAAGCCCAAAACTTCTACAGAATGTCATCATAAGCAACAATTTCCCTGCCTTTGAAAGGAGTCTGTAACGTTGATGAACCATCAACACCAGCATCCCCACCACCAGCTCTAACAGGACTAGCTCTAGGATCTACTATAGTTGAAGCAAGCTTCTTATCCCTACCATGTCTGCTTAATGGTAACCCAGCCCGTAGAAGCTTAGACGACGTATTGGCCTTGGTACCTCCAATCCCAACTCCTTCCCTCCATTGTGCAAGCGGATCCGTCGCCCAAATTACCTGTACCTGTGCAAGCTCATGCAAAAATCCCATAAACTACTTTTAGGTTTGCGATCAAATTCGAGCATGAAAGCTAACAGTCCCTAAACTATATCAAATTGACATCTTGCGTGAATTGTCACCAATTCTAAGTCCAATATGAGCAAATTACAGTGAAACTTATTAAAAATAAGTTATTGATTTTCCCGCACTTGCGTGAGAAACCCAAATGTCAGCACCCAAAGTCCGAACTAGAAAACCTAGCCTGGGATCAACTCAATTCAAGCAAATTAACTCGAAGAAAAAGGTAGAACCCTATAATTTTCTCGAACTGCCCAACAACTAAACAGTGTGAAAGGAGATATTGTGAAGGGCATACTCTTTGTGAATCAACGGTAATACCAAAGGAGGCGTCAAGAGAAGCAGCAATAGCTGCCTCAGCGGAGTCCTTGGACCGGTACGTGATGTATCCAACGCCGTTTCGGTCAATGCGAATTCGAGAAATTGAGCCGTAGATCTCGAACCGAGACTTCAGGTCAAGCACCGAGCAGTCCCGCCGCAAGCCCATGACAACCAACGCAGGAGGCGGCGGAGGCTTCGTGGAGGGCCCTTCGTCTCCATCGTCTCCTGAAACCGGCGGCAAAGGGCGGCGGCGCTTTGGGAGTGGACCGCCGCGGTCGTGGCGAGAGAAGTAGGGTTTGTCTCTTTTACGGCTCATGAGAAAACTACGTAAGTGTGCGTTTGAGAATTGAGAAATGGATCCTGGGAAGCTTTGTTCGGATGGGTTAGGACACAGGACTTGTGCTACAGAGCGTTGACTACAAGTCCCCTGGCTGCGCGCGTGGTGAACTGTGTATTATCACTTCTTCTGTTCTGTTCAACGATCCGTAGCCGTAGGCCTTGGAACGACACCGTATGATTACTGGCAATGGTCAGCAAATTGGAGTGCATCTCTTCAAAAGGAAATAGTAACCTAAGAAGTAAGGACATGTAATCCTTCCTTGGAAAATACAATAGCCCATTGGTTACGGATTTCAAATAGAAAATAATGGCAAGTTCAATCCATACAATCAGATCTTGTAAAATTTATAATGTGTGTAACGTCTTATGAGACTTTAATCCAATAAAAACACCAACTGAACTGCCCTTAAAGAGCATTGTTAACTACTATTACAGGGATAGAATAGGCTTATTCTGTAAAATAGGCATTATACACTCTTCACTAGTTAATACCCACGTAACGATAAAATAACTAGAGAAAGCAAATTATAAAATTATAATTATAAGTAACACAATCTATGTATAGCAACCTAATAAAGTGTGACATGGAATGGTGTATGTGGTAAATATAACTGATATGATTGTCAACATGGAATTGGGGATCTTAAATGGCAGCCATTTGCGCTTTACTTGGAAGAAAGAGCTGGCCCTGTGAAAGAATCTCGATGGCTAGGATTGATGCTCTTTCTGGCTGTACCTTTTCGTTGGACTTCATAGCTTCTATCCTTGATATGCCATTTTGGCAGGCAGTTGTATTGGTTAACTTACCAGTCGATCTTGGTCTCATGTATGCAATCGTCACTGGTGTGGTATTTTATCCTCTTCTTTATATACACGGTTACGTGGAGCATCCTTCGGAGCATAAGAAAATATTTAATATCTTCAAACTGAGGTTCGTCGCTGTACATTGGGTAATATTAGGATTTGCTTCCCTCCAGGAATTTTTGACACCCTTTTGCGAAGATTGTCATTATAAACCAACTTAAACCTGAGAGGAAAGGAAGAATTGAGGCGTGAGTGGTCATTTATAAACTTGGAAAACTATTAACAGGTGAGAGTGTGCCTGAAATTTGTATGGAATTGGAAATTGCACTTCTACAAGGACACCAAGGAGGGAATGACTGAACATGTGGTCTCTTTAGCTGTTTACAGAAATACAGGGGCGTATGACTCTGGATTTCATGCCTGCTAACTTCTATGTGGCTGTGAGTGGGAATGCTGTCATAAATCAAATCCACTTTTTGAAATAGCTGTATTGACCACACCTTTGCAATATTTAACAAGGTTGCATATTTCTATTAGGTCTTAATATCTTACAGTGAGATAATACTTTGCCATTCGATGTTTGTACTTGGCTGAGTTAGAGACTTAAGAGAGAAGGGATGAGTAAGTTTCTACATAATGATTATGATTATGATCCTCAGGAGTTTCTTTTTTAATATCTTATATTAAAAAAAGACAGTTAACTTATATGCATCTTGTAAAAAGTCAAAATTAAAAAGAATTACAGCACTTCAATCATGTTTATTACTAAATTCAAATACATTTCTACAGTCAACTTTGTTCTCAATAATCAAATGTCATTAATCCAGGTTTATATTATAGATTTTATATCAAAAACATAACAATAATGGTTTCAATTACATTTTACCAGAATATTATATTTTTGACAAAAAAATTAATATAAAGATTTATAAAGAGTATAATGAAAAGTACGAGAGTTTTTTCAAAATATTAAACTATAGGAAATTTCTAAAAATGATTTATATTATGAAAGAGGTGCTAATTTTGTTTTGTTCTGTAGTCCATCACTAATGAATTCTCTAGGGACTTTGAGAACAAAAAAGGATAACGTAAAGAAAAAGGAAGGAAAAACTTTTTATTTCTTATAAGGGAAGGTGGGTGGTGTGATAAGTCAGGATAACAATCCTGAGCTCGACCCGAACCTACCCAAAGTCAATAAGCCAGGCTCAGGTTGACTGAGCCATGAACAAGGATTTCTTGACCAAATCGGGCCATAAGTTAAGATTGAGTTAGGGCTGTGCAGACTCGTGGCTCAACTGAGAGCGAAAAATGATGTCGTTTTTTTAATTCTGTTATAAAAATTAATAAGTAGGTTTGAACTAGACTATCCTGCCCTGGGCCTATCAGGCTAAGGACCAGGCCATGATCTGGTTAGCGCCTAAGCTCGGCTCAGCTCATTACCATATATAGTGACCAATGAGACAATAGTTGGGTAGATAGAGAGTTATGGTCCGCACGTGGGTAGTAGAACCCAAGAGAGTGATTAAACACTTGTGAAATTAGTCACTGGAAGTTTTTGTTTCTTTAATTTTGTACTGCCACAATGTCGCTACCATCAAAACTCCTACATTGTGCATAGTCATCTCTCCCAATTCAAAAAAAAAAAACGGAGTAGAGAATACTATAGAAAAGTGGTTCAGTAATTAAGCCTTCTTGAACCCATTTTTGTTCTTTCATTCTATTTTTTAAAAAACCTCTTTAAGGATCTACTAAGGGAATGTAGGAGGAATGCTATTAAAAACTTGTTCTTTTTCTTTTTTTCACAAATATGAAATCCGTATCAAATTTGGATATCAAAAAGATTACCATATTTAACATAAGATTTCTCCACTGATTCTTTCCAAGTGAGCTTCTCGTTATGTCATTATATCCCAAGAAGTTGAAATAATTACAATCCTTATCTCACCTAAAATTTTAGGAATTTATTGATAGTTAGAATAGACTCACAGCTCCTCAACTCTTTGGGCCCCAATTCGCTACGTTACTTCCTATGTCATTTTTATTCGTACCCTCCTAGAATAGAATTCCAAATGTTGACACTTGTTCATATGTGGCCCCATTTTCCTATCAATCACCAATACCACTATTCCTTCATCACGTCCTCCATCTAGTCAATATTGATGGGCCCTAGCATAAGGTTCCGTGATGTTCATTCTTAATAGTTTGATATGTACTTAATTGTTAATACATTTAATCTATGACACTTAGTAATGAATGCTTTAAAATACTTATGACGCTCACTTTAGTTCATATTAGATTTTAGATATAATTTAGAAACACAATAGCTGCAGTGAGTCAAAAGCATACTCTTTGAGTTATCTTCTTGAGATTCACACTCAATTGTCTTCATAAAACAAGAAGGAGAAGGCTTAGAGTAAGAGGAGACAAGAAAATGCCAAAAGGAATAAAGAGTGACATATTGTCATGTCTTGAGATACAGCTCACGAGTCACGACTATGACAAATAAGTGACAAGTTTATCATGGGTGTGACATAGTGCTGCTAGGCGTGAAATTCCTTGTCACGCCCATGACTTACACTCACAAGCATGACCCACCAAGTCACACTGGTGAGTTGCTACCTGTCCACCTATAAACCTAGTTTTTTTACTATAAAAGCATTGTTTTGTGATAGCGGAAGAGAGACTAGGACAAACTCGATATTGTTTATTCTCTTTTCGTTTTTGACAAGAATAGAGGCAATTCGTGACTATTTCTTGGAGATTGATGGAGAAGATAGAGGGATAACCTTTCTTACGCTAGTTTGGAGGTGAAGTCGACCCCAATGAGCATATTTAAGCATTTCGTCTTTGTGTATCGTGTTCTTTCCCTCATTTTGGATTATTTATGTTATCTTGTATTTGTTGATTGAGGATTATGTAACAATGATCGAGGATTATGTAAGATTGATCTTAATGCTCTATTAGATTATTTTTTATGAAAACTCATTACTAGAGCTTGGGTACGGTACGTAATAGTCATGTTTAAAATTGTATGTGGCAACTAATGGTATTAAATCATTAGGGATAACTTAGTGTAAGTTAAATATCCTGAGCTTGTGTGGTTATTTCTTAGATTGATTCGTTTTTCTCACTTGTAACGCGGCTATCCAGTTAAACTTAGAGAGCTTATTTTAGATTATCCGATAGTTAGGGTTAATTAACGAGCTCTTTTTAATTAATTACGACCTAAAAAAATGAGATTAATAGAACATGTTGTTAATTCACGGTCAATAGCCTAAAGAGAGGTGTGAAGACGATAATGCGAAGACGTATGTGAAATTGTGTGTAGCCAAGATTAAATTAAAGAATCAGATTTCAACCCATTCATAAATTTTCTCACTTTTCTGCTGTTTAATTTGAGTCGCTTTTATATAGTCACTCTTACATTGTTTTCTAATTTGCATCAAGCATAAACCCCTTTGTTTTACATATGCAGATAATTTAGGAAAATAAATTGATTTAATCTCTGTAGGATCGACCTAGATTCATCACTTCTATAGTTTTAAGTCTAGTTATTTTGTGTAGTGTGACGACGCGCTACTACGATTACAAGTGGATCTTATATCCTCTCATCATCATCAAACACATGGTTGGCTAACAACTTAAATATTTAATTGGTAGAAATATATCTATACTCTATTAATAATTTATGATATACACTATGTTTATCTTCTATGCAGTGGTGACAAATAAGTCAGGGCTAACTTATTGAGTTAAGAGTTAGGCCTTGAGCTTTTTCTTAGAAAAAAAAAAAAGATCTAGCTTTAGGTTGGTCTTAAGCTATTTAGGACTAGTTTGGTCAATGCCCGAAATTTATAAAAAAAAATGCAGTTGATTTTGACAAAACAACATTGTTTTTATTTTTAAAGTTCAGGTTATGTTAGGTCAAGTTAAGCTTAGGGCTCAGGCTAGGATGCCTCGTGTCCTAACATGGGCAGAAATTGTCGACTTGGGCCTGGGTGGCCCACTACCACTATTACTATTGTGTGTTAATTTGTTTTAATGGACCGTATTTACTTCTTGATTGTCTCCAAGCTTGCAGGGTATAGAAGTTAAATTTTTGTAAAGCATTTATATTCTTAATTGTAAATAAATGCGAGAAGTGAGGTTGAACACAAAACTTTGGCCTGCTGAATTGATTTAACTTGTGAGGGAAAATGTTCGGCGACAATAAAGACTTGAACAAAAGTAGTCTTCCATCTTTTAATGTTGATGGGTTCAAAAATAAATGTTCAACACCAAAGGTCTGTTGACCTTGAAGATTTTAAATTATAACTGTTTTCAATAGCTTCTGTCTTTCCCATATAATAGTATTTCAATTTTGGACGATTGTTCTCTCTTTCAACCATCTAATATTAATTAAGGAGGAATAAAAAAGCAAGGACTATACAATTAAACAAGAGAAGACCTGAGCATCCAATTTGAAATTCATAACACAATATATCCAAAAGCTATACTTAGAGTAAAGAAAACAAACAATTTACTCAACAATAATGTCTTCACATGATTTGCAAAGAATCATGGACCCTCCCTGCTACAAAATAACAAGCACTTGGTTTTGTTACTCTATTAAACTGTAGGAACTAATTCTTTAAGTTGAATAGCTTTTCTAATACAAGGTCATGTCATTTATCATCAAGTCCCAAGTTAGGTTGTCGATAATGGTAAATAAAGAGTTGTAGTTTTATCTTTCGTGACCAGGGAGTATTTTGAAAGAAGACCCTTCAACTATATGTGAATTCCTCCTAAGCGATTAGTCAAGTATGAGCTCCTCCTCTCCCGCCATTAAGTAAGGTTGAGTGGTTTAATACATGCTCTTAATATTCTTAAAAGGTGCTGAAATTACATAATCAACAAAGAAAAGAAATTGGCTTGGTAGTGGGGAGATCAAACTCGACAGGATTCCGGTTTTTCTGGATTTTACTAGATTGCCTCAATTGTTGTATAATTGACATAACATTTTAGAAGTATATCCAAAGTGGTACAAATGAATCTGACCATTGTGTTTTTCTAGTTTGATGGCAAATAAAAAGTCTTCTTGCGTGACCATGAGATTATTTTCCATCCTAAGTCGGAAAACAGGAAACTTTAATTTAAGCAAATATTGAAGTCTTGACATATATAAAACGAACGTGATTAGGGCTGATGAAACGTACGTTCTACCAAACGACTGAAGTATGAAAACTGTTTAGTTTAGACAATGAATAAGAGGGGATAAGGCAACAGATGTCAATGAGAGCAAATCAACTTGCATCAGCAAAGATATTCTGTGACAGATGAAATCTTGATATAGAATCAAACTGCTTTCAGAACTACTAAATTAACAAAATGGGGTTTATTGGCATTCAAGAGTCGACAACTTCAATAGGCTGATAGAGTAGTTGCCAAAGTGAAGAAAGAACCCGTACCATACCTCAAAACTTTTGACTTGTAAGAGCGACCTCTATTTTGAGACTTCTGAGCTGTCACGCTACTGCAAAGTATTGGACGATTCTTGGAGTTTGCTTGATCTTATTCTATTGCTTACTATTGTCAATCCATACCTATAGACCTTTTGTGTCAAGCATGGAAACTTCCCAGTCACATGTTTAACATTAACATGAAGATCATTAGTTGTGTAGTCTGAAGTGTCTAAGCTAAAGTGGAGTGTGTTTCCACAGTATTAGGGAGAATAAAAGTTTCGAAATTTATCACTAAGCACTCATAATTACAACCGAGAAATTTAATCTTCATCACAGGCCAAGTGGAACTTCATAAAATATGCAATACGAAATGATGACTCAGTAATTCCAGGTCCAAAACGGCTGATCTTCCACTGGGAATTCAAAGTTACAAGAAATTGCAGGTGTTTCATGATAGAGTTTAGTGAACAATGGTT
This sequence comes from Erythroxylum echinodendron, assembly GCA_027575705.1. Lineage (NCBI taxonomy): Eukaryota > Viridiplantae > Streptophyta > Magnoliopsida > Malpighiales > Erythroxylaceae > Erythroxylum > Erythroxylum echinodendron. The sequence continues at coordinate 12,153,267 of JANZXR010000003.1, forward strand.
GGGGCAGAAGGCTCCTGCTCAGATTATCTTCTTCGTCTTGTGAGAAATCAGATTGGTCTGGCTCAAATACATGAGATGAATCACCAGGCTCCAAGAACGAAAGCGGGCTATCAGAGTCAAAAACATCACTTTTAGCTGAACTCGCATCTTCTTGTTGAATTGTCACAACAGGCTCATTGAGAGCCGTTTCGGGCACCATATCAGGAAATGATTCTTCTTCAGGTTCCGAATTGGCTGAAATAGTGGTATTAATTAGTTCGAGCGCTCCAATCCCCTTCTTCATAAGCAATTTATCTTTCAATGAAACAATCTGTTGAGACAAATTAAAAAAAAACAAAAGGGTTATCAATCATTTAACGAGTATGCATATTACACCAGTGATGCTTAAATTCGATCAATATTCAACCTGAGGTTGAGTGGATTACCTCACATTTCAAGTTCTCTTTGTCCTTAAGTAGATTGTCATAATCAGCCTTAAGTTTGTCATAGCTAGCTTTTAGAGAGTCGTAATCCTTTTCCAGCTGTTTGTTCTTGAAACGAGCACGCCGGTTTTGAAACCATATTGCAACTTGGCGAGGCTGCAAACCAAGTTCTTTGGCAAGTTGGATCTTTCTTTCTGGTTCAAGCTTGTTCTCTACTGCAAAGTTCCCTTCAAGGAATTGAACTTGACGTGTCGAAAGCCGCCTTTTCTTGCCTGTTGGGTTAAGGCACGCATCAAAATCCTCGTCCCCATTTTCTTCTTTAATAAGGGGCTGGAAGAATGGCGTGTCTCCACCAACGTTCTCAAAATTAACCGTTGACTTTGGACCTGAATAAAATCATCGAAAGATCAGAACAGTTCCGCATATCAATTCTCAAATCTCCTTGCTGTCGAGTCCAGTGTAACATTAATTAGTTGACAGTTTGCTATATTAATTATTCTATGTCACCAACGATCCGATTACATTGAACGCTCTCTTCAAGTTGATAGCTTTATTGCAAGAAGGATCCCAATTGAAAAGGCCTCACATTGTTAAAATATGAATGTTTGTTTTCCCGCATAAACTTAGAAAAGCTAAAAACAGAGCTAAAACAGATGCACTCCCTGAAACAACTGCATAACAATCACATAATAACAGCAAGTGGCCACAAAAACCACCTATTCCACTTTAACAGCAGAAAATATTTACGACAATTACTCTGACATCAAGAGACACATGTTCACTAAATTCACACTTCAGTTCCATCGTCATATCCAACTAAAGCAATAAACCACCTTTTGTTATCACTATAAAAGTCGAAACAATAACAAGAACGCAGAAAATTAAAGAACAAAACAATTTCCCACGTACAAGGCATGGGAAAGAAAGAAGAAAAAAGATAGTGAACAGAAAAAGCTACAAGCTTTATGCGAGAACATGTAAACATTTTTCAACTGAACAACACCTATGAGACGAAGTTATAATAAGATGTGAACATCTCTGAAAGAGAATGGTTCAAACGACGATGGAAGAAAGACCAAGATCGCAAATTTACCATGAAGAGCAGTAGAGGAGTTGGGAAGCCAAAAAGGGTCGGAACTGTTCTGGAGCAAAAAAGTCATGTTAGAACCAACTACAGCACCAGCCATAGTTAAAAATTCCGTAGTTTGTGTCCTTTTAAATTCCGAGAACAGTTTTTAAGCAATCATGTAAAGTTTCAGAGAAATGAAGAAAAAGGGGTTAAGCGTCTTAAACAGCACGATCTAATGCTTGTGACAAAAAAAGCTGCCGTTGAGAATCACTGCAATGTGGAAAGTTAGAAAGGAACCCCACACCCATCAATATATAAACACGAAGCAAAAGGGTGGGTTTTTAAAAGTTGTGACCTTGGAAACACAAACGGAGAAAGACACACAGGCAATAGCTGACTGATGGGTTAGAAAGCTATAAGAGCAGAGAGGTCGAAAGTTGAGAACTTTTATGTGTATTTTGATTGAGAGAGAGACAGGGAGATTCTTCTCTGGCAAGGAGACGTTGGATGGGTGTTTAAAACAAAGCCTGAGCCTTCGGTGAAGGGACAAGAGGGTGTTCGCTTTTCTTATTGGGAAACTGTAGAACCGAGGGCTTAATTACTACTATACCCTCACTTATTTCGCAAAACCATTAAATGAAGCCTCGATTTAATTATATAAATTTTCATATAATCTCTTTATTTTTAATTGTTTATTATATTAAATATAATCTTAAATTATTAAAAATCATCTGATAATTTTAATTATAATCAATATTTTATCGTATAATTAATAATTACTAATATTGAAATTAATAGTTAGTGCTAAGGAAATTTGTAATATTATATAATGCACTTTTAAAAAGAAAGTTTTGTGTTGACTAATTTTGTGCCTAAGACGATGGAAGCAGAACTGTGCATCAGTGGTTAGAGATTTTTGCTTTCTCATTCTTAAGGGGAAAACAAGGTACGTAGGACAGAACTTTGATAAAATGGTTTAGAAAGAGAGGTAGATATGTAGTAAAAGAAAATGAATATGTAATAAAAGCTACGTTTATTATATCTCAAACTTGAATAATTATAGAAATCTGTCTCTCTCCAGGAGCATCTTGCGAGGTCTATCTAGCTTTTCCCAATGAAAACGTCCACGCTCCACAGAGTTGGTATTATAAAAAACAGGGGTAGCGAAGTCTTAGATAGTTCATAAAACGAAAGGAGATGCTTCTTTAGTTAATCACTTCCACTTGGAGGAGAGCAGAGGAAGTTAGATGGCTATATATCAGTGTGTGCTGCAGGTACTTCAACGGAAGTTTGCGTGTTAAAAATACCGTTCTAAAGAACATATATAAAAACCATGCCAATAGTAGGGATAAGATGGGAGAGACAGCAATACCAAAATTTGTCAAACCCAAAACATCTTATCTCAATTTAGTCGTCTTATGAGTCGCATTAGAATAGATGGTGTCCTTAAACCAACCAACTTGAAGTTACAAGTTGTGAGGAATGGCATGGCATCCAATGTATCATAACAAAATGCAGAAATGGATGGTGAGAAAGCAACATGCCACATTGTTTCCTTTCATGTAATCTCAAGGGGGCCAAAAAAAAAAAAAGAAAGAAATGGCAAAGATAAGTGTAATTGTGTCCATTTAAAAAATGTGGCATTGGTTAGTAGCCGCATATTAGGTAGGTGATGCCAAGCTTTTAAAAGTTCACAAAACTTTGTAATAATAATGATTTTATGTAATTATTTTTTATTTAAAAGATGAAATAATAAATTACAGAATTTATTTTTATTTTAATTTTAATTTTTTTGAAAATTTCTATTAAATATTTAAATTTTTAGAATTAGAAAATTAATTGTTTCTATTAAAAAATTCATAGAAATATAACACTTTTCAATTTCATGTTTGAAAAAATGTTTTTGAGATTGTAAAAAGAAGTCGAATTCTTTTTAAATATTTAAGTTGGACTTAATAAAAAATCGCAAGAAATGAATATCTCTTCATTACATAGTTTTGTGATTTATTAGTAAATAAAATAAGATAATATTTTGAAAAGTTGGAGTTCGCAAAACATTAAATTTTACAATAAATATGAGAATAATGCTACATATAATTATATGAGAATATAAGAAAAAAAAGTAATTGAAAGGTGAGGAGGGTAAAGTGGGAAAAGAGGGAGATGACAACAAGGTGGCGTAGGAAAAAGAAAACAAAAGCAACACGTCAAATCAATCAATCCTTGTCAAAATTTGGGGAATTGAGAGAAAGCCATCTTCTTATTTATATTTATATATTTATTATTTGACAGCGAGAGGTGATGACTCATTACCCCCCGATAGTCTCATCTTCGGATGTTAAAAAGAACCCGGTTCGACCCGAATTGATCGAGAACACATGCTAAGATCAGGTCAGCTTGTAGCGTAATTAAAGTTGCAAATATCGTATAGGACTTAGTACACGATTAAGTTTTGATACGATATTGTACCGGTACTGGTCAATATCGGGTACCATTTAGTGTAATTTTTTATATTTATGAAATAGTCCCTGAAATTTTTAAAATTTACAAAATAGTCTACTGATATATTGTACAGTTATATACTGTATACTTTACAAGTTTGCATCAACCCTGTTCTAAAAAATCATAATAATAAATAATAATCACAATTAATAATTTAATATAAAATGACAATAATTTTTAAATATTTCACATATAAATAATAACCACAATTAATATGAAAAAGACAATCATTATAATACAAATATAAAAATAAGAATAATACAAAGTATTTAAAATATTACAACGATATAATTTCAAGATTTTAATAAATAATAATTACATCAAAACATCTAATAAAAGAATAATAAATATCCTTTAACTATTACTGAAAAACTCGAAAGAGTCGTCGTTTCGCAAACTTTTTAATTTTACCTTTCGCGTTCCTGGCACAAACGAAAACAAAAGTAATAAAAAACAAAATAATAAAGATACCAAAAATTTAGTAACGCAGTTCAGTACACTTTGCCTATATCTACAGGGCCCTCACGTAACTTAGTTACTTTCACCGAAGTACAATAGTTTTACCTAAGGCATTACTGAGTCGACACCACTCATCCCTTGACACTATCTCTCAACCTCACTTCCTGTGAAAGATTTTTACACCCAATAGTACGACCGCCTTGTACTAACCTCGTCAAAGGATTTGTCTAACTACTTTCACTCAAAACAATAATAAATAAAAATAGCTCAAGTATTTAATCAATTGAAAATTAAATAACAAAAATACTTGAGACAAAGAAAACTTCCCTATGAATTTATCTTCTTAAAATAACCGAGTTGAATAAGTCACGGTGTAGCTTCAAGTAATAACCAATCCCCACATCACTGAAGATTATATTCACCTTGCTGACCAAACAACTTCACAGTACATCATATATCAAAACACATTAATCAGATGTGTTAATTAACATACGCTGCAACTAGCCATTTTCTTCCAATACGCATGAATCATCTGCCTTCAAAAACTCACGCACCTCTGTTTTTGTTGCTGCAGACACCGCCCTACGTTTCTTTTTCACTTATGTGTTTTTGTAATCTTCTATATGAATCAAGTATGTGGAGAACCCATCCAATAGAAATCCACGTGGACTTTTTCAACTTTTTGCAAAACCGCAAGACACAGTAATCAACTATAACTCCACCGAATATGCAGCCAACCAATACATCTCATCTTTTGATCCACAACCAACGTTCCTTTATTTTTAATCTTCATGTGACCTCTAGTTGAGCAATAACGCACACACCCACATGATAGACTTTAATTAAAACCCAATCTCTAGATGCATGTTTTGGATAGACTTCAATTAAAATACAATCTGCACATCTGCTACATATCCACGTGTATGATTTGAACTTCTATTAAAACACAATCTCCACCCATCTTTATCAATCCATATAATAATTTTAATTTTCTTATATGTCCAATTCAAAATGTCAAAACCAAACAAAGAATATAAAAAATATATTCTAATAATTACAATTTCATCGTGACGATGAAACAATTAAGTTGAAGTCAAACCCGAAACAAAAATATTTATAATTACATCATATATATAGAATTTAACATAAACTGGTAAACATCAAATATAAGTAAAATTAAAAGAAGAGGAAAAATAACCTGCAACGAAATTCAATTGTTAACAGGAGGATATCCGTTATAACTGGACTGACCCCAGTTATCATTTGGTACAAAATTCTCATCATTGAGAAGAGCTTCATCATTATTATCATTCAAATTTAATGCACTAAATAACATGTTAAGGCTTTCCCATCCAAGATTATCTTCCAAGTCATTGATATCTACTAAATTCGGTTCTTCAGAAAACCAATCCGCCTAACCATCGATGTTATCAATGAAAATTGGATCATTTAAACTGTTTGTACTATTAAGGTTTCTAGTAAACAATAAATTATAATTATTAAAAATTATAAGAAATTATATTGAAAATAATAATGATAATAAAATATCTTT
>JANZXR010000003.1:12159370-12169750 GCA_027575705.1 Erythroxylum echinodendron
TATATTATTAATAAAATTGTTCGACGATTATAATTTAAATATAATGGAAATATATATTTTTTAAAAAATTTAATAAATTTTTTACTGACAGAAATATGCAAGATTTCCGTCAGTAACTGTCTAAATACCATACCGACGGAATATACTTTCTGTCGGTAATATTTGCTAATTTATTGACGGACAGTCTTACCATCGGTAAGTTTACCGACTGTATTAGAAACTTTCTGATGCTAAATTTATATAAGGGTAAGCCACCAGTCGGTAAATTTAGCGACGGAATAAATCAGACGGTCGGAAATTTTTTTGTTGATGTTACTGACAGTTTACCTTTTCGGTCGGTAATTTTACCGACAGTAGAAAAACTTGCCGTCGGTGAATTTAGCCACGGTCGAATCTCCGACGTTTTTGACCGTCGGTTGATTCCGTCGGTAGTTTTGTATACTGACGGAATATTTATCTATTCCGTCGGTAATTTCCGTCTCTAATTCACTATTTTCTTATAGTGCAAATAGATACACTCAAGATGAGGAACAAAGAAAGACCAATTACTTAAGGTCTATCCAAGCTCTTATGACTTTCACCATGTCATATTCTCGATAATGTTGAAAAGGCTCTATTTGATCCAAAATGTACACAAACATATTGGTTTATATCTTATAGTCAATTAGTTTGGCTGTAGTTTAGTGACAATTATTTAAAGGCATTATTTATCTTGTAAATGTTTAGCTGTATATGAAAAATTTCATGGGATAATTATACATTACAAATGAAATTATATTGAGATTATAATTATAAGATTTATATTACATTTACATATTATCACTGAATTGTTTCCAGTCATTGTTATATTAAGATTAGACATTAATAGAGCATATAAAGACTAACACAAGTTTTATTTTTGTGTGTGAAGGAAGTAGTTAATCTTATATACTAAAGTATGAAGATACTTAAGCAAATATGTGGGTGCTTTTTAGAGAACAAGTTCACTAAATCGACCCTGATATAAGAAATTCATTTGGAACATTACTTGTATATCTATGAAAATTCTTATTGAGATGATTGTATAAGTGATTATTTGACTTAAGGTCTTCAAAGTTATCTTATATAAGAATTGCTAAGTTTTGACACTACTTATGACCTATTCTATTCTTGGGTAGTTCAATCAATAGTCATTGAATGTAGCATGAACTATATAGAAGTAGTTGAGTGATCAAAATAAGATTCATCACCCTAAAATAATTAGGGAGAATGTTCTGTCGTTCTCGATTAGTATTGATTCGGGAAATCCTTGGCTAAGGTAAAATGACGTTTTGTAAATAGTTTACAAATTTTATTAATTGAATATATAGCTAAAGACAGAGAACTAATATGATTTAACTCAAAATAGAGTATACATTAATTTTATATTCTATGTCTAATCAGAACATTGTATGATAAAATGATTGAATTATATGAAAAAATATGCACAGAAAGGTTAATCAAAACTATTTTGATTTTCATAAATATTTAGGTAGTTATAATGTGTTGCTAGACGCTAATCTTAATCTATGACTATAAATTATTTAATTAGAGAATTAAAGATAAATTAAAAGGAGTTTTAATCTGTCTAATTCTAATTCTAATTTATAATCATTGTCAATATATTGTGAACCTAATGAGTCTCAAATAAAGAAATGCTTGAAGAGGCCAAAGATATTTTAATCAAGTTGGACTTGATTTTAAAGTTTGAGAAACTTTATGATTAAATATGATATATTTAATATATAAGGACCAATGTAAGATTTTGGAGCTTATTTGGACATAATTGATATTTAATTAGAATTTAAAATTTAATTAAAATTAGAATCTAATTTCAAGTAATTTACTAAAATGTCCGAAATTTGTTATAAATAGACATAAGTTCTAATAAAGCTAGCACTTCTTGCTTAACCCTCTCCATAAGAGTTAAAGAGTTATCTCAACTAGTTCTGTGGATACTGTTAGAGGTCAGACATTTGAGCAGCTATGATAGTTTAGATAGACCATGTTTGGAAACGGTTTTAAGGATATGACAAGAATGTGATTAAGTTTAAAATAAGGTACGAATTAAGATTAATGTTTTATTATGATTTATGCATTAACCATTTTATATAATTATAGTGATTTTGATTTTTCAAAAATAAAAAATGAAAAAGTTTCATTATTATTCTACTGCAGTCGGGATTGAATCTCGTCCTAATTTTTCAGTAGTGATATTAGAGTCAAATTTTAATTCTATAATTTGATTAAATTATTTGATTGTTATTGATTTTAAATTTTAGAATTGAAATTAAAGCCTTAAAAATGAGATTCAGATTTGATTGATTTTAATCTAAAAGGTTTAGACTGAAACTTCATTGAACCATAGATCTAATTCAATTTAGAATTAAATTGTCAATGTGATTAATAATTGTTTAAAAGTTAAACAATATATTAAACAATACATGAAAAGTTCATATTAAACACCTAAAACCTGGAAAATTTTGTATGGTGAGAATATAGCATCCTCGTCGCATGTTAAGGGATTATGAAAACAAGGAGTCATAGAAAGACCTTCCATAGAAAATATTTTGAATGAAGGTTGCTGGAAATCTTGTGATTGTGAGAGTTTGTGGCTGCCTGGAAAACACCATGTTTATGGCCTTGAAAATCTAGAAAATGCAACACTTAAGCTGCTGGAATTTGGAATAGGTGGTCTTATGCATGTGATCTTTGTGGACGTTGCCATAGGAGAATGTGTTGATTTCGTGGTAGCTTGTGATTGGGATTTGTGGTAAGGCAGCTACGACGTCGGAGAGTCAAGAAGACGTTGGCGGCACCAACAGCACTATGGGTTGCGTTGTGAGCTGTGTGTCTTCTGTTGAAACTACCAGAGGTTGTCAGCTTGGGCATTACTTGCGTCCAATGGGCAAAGTTTTGCAAGAGTAGATAGCGATGCTGGTGGATAATACCTGATGGCGGCAGCTTGGAGAATGTCGGAGCTTATATTGGAAGCTGTTGGTGGCAGCAACAACTGATCTCCACCGTTGGCCGCTTCCCGCATAGGTGAGGAAGCAGCCACTGCAAACGACATCGCGCAAGGGCAACAATTCACCAGCTACCCAGAAACAACATCGCGTAAGGACAACTGAGTCGAGGATCTGTTGACGGCAAAATAACTAGCGGCTGCGACGACTGCAGATGATGACACAAGGCGACGACAGTCCTTGGAGGTGGCCGCAGCAGCGGCAGATTGTAGCTAGGGTATTTCCAAATTTTGATTTTAGGGTTTTTTAACTTGATGAAGAAGGGTGTTTGGAAATATATTTATGATATGGGGTGTTTGGCAACTTAAATTACATATGAAGTGTTTGAACATAAGGAATACTTAATTCAATGTTAGGAGTAGGGAAATAATGCATTCTTACTATAATTTAATTCTAAACATGTCTGTAAAATTGTTTTAAAATTAACATTCAATTCTAAAAATTAAAGTAATTATTTTTTTAAATATAATTAAGATTAAAAATTTATTAACTCTTAGTTTAATTTTAGAAAATTAGTTTTCAAAATTAGAATTAGTGAGTTCCAATTAGATTAGAATTAATTAATTAGTCTTCTTAAAATTAAGAAAAGTGTTTCTTAAGTAATTAAGAAAAATGTTTCTTAATTAAATTTATTTATTTCAATACTTAAGTAATTAAGAAAAATGTTTCTTAATTAAATTTATTTATTTCAATGTGATTGAAATAAATTAAATTTATAATTTTATTTTTTAGAGAATTATTATTCAATTTATTTAGAAATTGTTTGATTATTTATGAATAATAAGTTTCTTTTTTTTTACAAAAAGTATCTTCTTTGGTTAAATTTTAAAAAATGTTTTCATTTATTAATTAAAAAAGTGCTTTCTTTAATATTTTGAAAATTAATTTTCTAACTCATTTCTAATTAATTAATAAATAAATTTTGAATAAAATAAAGGAATTTTAAATTAAATTTAAAAGTTTTTCTTTAATTTTGAAAATAGTTTCCTTTTAATATTATAAAATAGTTTTCTAATTAAGGACAAGTAATTTCTAATGAGATTAGAAATGATTTTCTAGTTGGATTAAAAACATGTTACTTATATAATTTTGAAAAAAAAAGAGTTTTTCTAAACTATAATAAGTAAGAAGAATAATTTATTGAAAATTGTTTTCAGTTAAATCTTAAGGAGTCATGATAATTAGAAATAATTTCTATTTGGATTTGAAAAATGTTTTCAAATCAAATTAAATTTTTATTTAGAATAGGAATTTAATTCATTTAGGCGATGACTGATCGAACGTAAAGTTTTTAATGGAATGATTTATAATAGAATAAAATGTAAATAGATGTAATATTAGAAAATTGTTATTTAGGAGGGAAGGAAGAGTTCATAATGTAATATAGTGAAATGTTGTTTGGAAGAAGATGTATAATGTAATATAATGAAAAGTTTTTTATCATTTTACATTCCATTCTAAACCCTTTTACTCATTTTTACAGTGTAGAATGGAATGAGATGTAATATGAAACCCTCCTCTTTCATCTCATCCCATATATTTCATTATAAACCCTCATCCTAATCGATGGAATAATATTACATTCTATTCCATTCTATTAATAAAGCCCTAACCAAACATAAGGTAGGAATTATTGAGTTTAATCTAATTTAATTTTTCCAAATAGTTGAAAACATTATATATTTTAGATTATAAAGATCAATAACTAGAATCAAATTTATGCATATAATTATATATATAGAAAAAATGGATATTAGATGTATTCAAATTCTTGATATATATATCAAGAATTTGAACCAAAAATGGATACATCTAATATCCATTTTTTCACCCGAAAGGGGGCCTTTATTAAGTTTTGATTTTAGCCGATTTTCTTTATTTCCATATCAAAAAGGAGAAAAACTTCCTCATGAATTTATCTTGAATCAGGATTTTTTGGCTCAACTTTATCCCAATTTTGCTGAGGGAGCAATTCCATTTTTCACCTTGAATTGGTCAAAAATATTGTAGCCCTAAAAAATGAAACTAAAATTTAAATATCAAAATTGTATCATTTTCAGTTCTTCATTATAATATTATTTGCCGTTTGTAACTAGCCCCTTACGGTTGCTTGGTTCATATATATATATATATATATATGAGTAATATTTTACATGTAATTTTATGTTTGATGAGACGAATGAAATTAAACCTCTCATTAAAATATTAAGTATACGCTGAGAACATGATTGTTGCCTTCTATTGTTATAAGAATGAACTAGAATTCTATCTATTGTTAGGACTGTTGAGCAAATTCAAGGTTACTTTTACTTGAATATGTTTAGTCTTATGACAATGGGTGCTATTAAACTAAATTTGTATGATTTGGATGAGTAAACTCATAATTACGTGAATTTAGAGGTAGAGTTAGGAATAACATATAAGATATGTTTTGGCAATATTTGTCACCTAATGAATATAGAAGTCACATAAGATATGAATGATAAAATTGTTATCTATCTAATTTAAGTTTAGTTGGTTTGTTGAGCAAATTAAAGATCAACTAAATTTGAATGAGATACTAGCCCATTAGAAAGATTGGAGTAATCTTTCCAAATAGAAGTGAGAGTTATTATTTAGAATAAAATAATGAGAGTAACCAAAAACATGATTAAAGTCCTAATGTCATTTGGTAGTCTTGACATATTATTAATTACTTCTTTTTTCTTAAATTTATATTTTATTTTGAATGGAATTTGCCTTGTTTAGTATAGGTCATACTAAGTTAGTGAACCAAATTTCTTAGACATAGGTTATGCTTAAGAAGAGTTCTTAAAGTTAGAAAAGAAAAATTTTATGCTCATTATGCAATTTTGCTATAACCCTTGTTTAGGATTTAGTGACAAAGTTATAAAGATATGTCAAAATCATATAGATGACAAAATGTATTAGTATTTTGAGTTGAATAATGTCTCACATACTTTGATGACAACATGTAATATGTATGTCAACACCATAATAATACGATGCAAGAGATTGCATAAAGTAGAGCTGCCAGATATAATAACTTGTTGAAATTGTTCCACTGAATTTAGCCTACTAAAACATAAACATGGACATCAATTAAAGACATTTGATAAAGTATCATAAGAAGAAAAATGAATGTATGGCTTTTCTTGCCTATTTGAGATATGATAGCGATAATATGTATTTCTAGTTCATGCTTATAAGTATTTGAAACTGAATTAAGGTTCAACACTATTAAAATGTTCAAGGCACAATAAGAAATAGATTGTTAAGTAAAAGTAGTTGATCCAATTTTATACAAATAGTTTGTATCTGTCGAATGAAAAAAGACTTATGCTTAACATAAATGGCAAGAATACAAAGCTAGATAAATGATACTATCCTTTTATGCCATGTTGGTTAAATCATCATAACGAGAATCCTAAAATTATATATAAGGATATGTGTATCCTTTTGATTATGAATTGTAAGAAACTTGCCAAGTATAACAAAATCAACCTTTAGTGAAAAGATGATAATGGTATTAAATTGTTAAGTTTATACATGTTATGTATTGGATGGAATAGCAATTCATAAAAATATAATAATTATATTTCATTAGATTATTAATGAATTTATATGATATAGTCATATGTATTAAATGAAATGTTGATTTAAAATTTTGAAAAGTTCAGATTGTTTAAATCTAAGTAGAAATTAAGTATTGAAAATGCTGAAACACTTTGATAAGATCATTATGCTAAGTTTAAAATTTTTTATTATCTATAAGGAATGAAATGTTCTAGTGAATACTTTCGCAACTAAATTTATAAAAGTAGGGATTTATGTAAGAAGGAAAAACTAATGTGATATATTGTATGATGCAATATTATTTTTTCTATAGTGATACATAGTACAGTGAGTTACCTCCTATAGTTTCAATTAATCAATTAGTAAGATTTTTATATTAGATATGAAACCTAAGTCTTTAAAAGAGCCAAAATTAATGATTTAGGGATGTGATGCTTGATTGAAGCATGTATTATCCATTAATTTTACAACTAAAATAGGTAATAAAAAGTTATAAGAAATCCAATAGGTTGGATATAATCTTTCAGACCTATTAAATAAATTGTTTGTTTCAACAAATACTTATAAGAAAATGGTTCTTAAGATAAGTATTAGGAGTAAGATGAAATGTTAAGAGTTCAAACCTCATAATAGTTGGAACTAGTGCCCTTGTTTATATTTTTGATGCATGGTTGAAAGATTATAAGGCATTAAAAGATTCACTTTTATAATGAATTCAAAAAGTTTGTTTTGGAAATAATTATGAATTTATCATGCCACTAAGAGGGTTAATGGGAGTGTAGTTGTCCTCTTTGGTGAGAGAATGTGGAGACATATTTCTCATAGAAAACAAAAATTCTAATTTTCAATTGTTGAAAATATAATTGTCTAAGAACAATCTTGTTGGATATAACAAGGTAACAACTTAATTCTAAGAATTAAATCTATATAGATAGATCGGAAGTTATTAACCTATTTTAAGTCCAGTACATAGATAATGTGCTAAAGATGTTTAGCATTTGAAGTATCATATATATGTGAAGTGTTAAATATATCCATTATTTTATGTATAAGTTGATATTTAAGTTCAAGGAGATAAGCATATTTACTTTAGAAGTAAATCCTAATTAAGGTTTAGTTTACTTAAGACAATATCATTTTAAGATTGGAAAAGTTCTAATATAGCAATGGTTGCTAATTAAGCCATAAGGCAATTTTCATTTAGTGGAAATGATTAATTGAATCAATAAGTTTTTTCTTTAGTAAACTTAATATAGTTTCTTTCATTGTTCAGGACAGTAATGTACTGTGAAACATTAGAGCGAATGAGTATGTAAAAGGAGCTAAGATCTCATCAAAGATCTAAGAATGTATTTAGGTAATTTTTCTTAATTATGATGATAATTAAGAACAAAATTGTGAGATTTAAGTAAGTTCTCACAATATAAAATATTGTAGAATGATCTCTTTAAGCCACTATCCCAGTTGTAACATGATCGTCATATGGTGATATGGTATATGATACTTAAAACGATTGGCTTAGTACAAGTAGGAGAGTTGGTTTATACCCTACATCCAATCGGTTTGGTTGTAGTTTAGTAGCAATTATTTAAAGATATTCTTTATCTTGTACATGTTTAGATGTATATGATAAAGTCCATAGGATAATTATACATTGCAAATGAAGTTATAATAAGGTTATAATTATAAGATTTCTATTGCACTTATGTATTATCCTTAAATTATTCTTAGTCATTATTTCATTAAAACTGAATATTAATAGAACGTAAAAAGATTAGCACATATTTTGTTTTTTTTATGAAGGAAGTAATCAATCTCATAGACTAAAATATAGAGATATTTAAACAAACTTGTGGTGACTTGTTAGAGAACAAGTTCACTGAACTAACCCGATATGAAAAATCCATTTGGAATATTACCTGTATGTCTAAGGAAATTCTCATTATGATGATTATATAAGTGTTCCTTTGACTTAATATCTCCAAAGTTATCTTGTATAGGAATTACTATATTTTGATACTACTTATGACCTATTCTATTAATTGGTAGATCAGTCAGTATTCATTAGATGTAGTATAAACTATATATAGGTAGTTGAGTGATTAAGACATAATTCATCATCCTAAAGTAATTAGGGAGAATTTTTATTGTTCTCGATTAATATTGATTCAGAAAATCCTTAACCAAAGTGAGATGAAGTTTTGTAAATAGTTTATAAATTTCATTAATTGAATCAATAGCTAATGACGGGGAACTAATATGATTAAACTCAAAATAGAGTAGATATTAATTTCATTCTATGTGTATAATCTAAACATTGTATGATGAAAAAATTGAAAGTTTAGTCATAACCACTTTGATATTCCTAAATATTTAAGTAGTCATGATGTGTTATTAGACGTCAATTTTGATATATAATTATAAATTATTTAATTAGAGAATTAAAGATAAATTAAAAAGAGTTTTAATTTATTTAATTCTAATTATGAGTTAGAATTATAATTTATAATCATTACCAATATATTTGGGAACCTAATGGGTCCCATATAAAGAACAGGCTGAAGAAAGTAAAAATATTTTAATCAAATTGGATTTGATTGTAAAGTTTGAGAAATTTTACGAATAAATATGAGATATTTAATAAAAAAGGATCGATATGAGATATTGGATCTTATTTGGACATGATTGGTATTTAATTAGAATTATTTGTAATTCTAATTAAAGTTTAATTAAAATTAGAATTTAATTTTAATTAAATTACTAAAATGTCCAAAACTTATTATAAATAGGCTTAAGATCTAATGGAGCTAGCACTTCTTGCTTAACCCTTTTTGTAAGAGTTATTGAGTACTCTCAACCTGTTCTATGGATATAATTAGATGCCAGACATTTTTGTGGCTACGATGATTGAGATGGGTCAGTTTCAGAAATTTTTTGAGGGAAACGACAAGAATATGATCAAGCTTCCGAATAAGGTACGAATTAAGATTCATGCTTTATTATAATTTATGTGTTAATCATTTTATAGTATTAAAGTGATTTTGGTTTTCAGGAAATCAAAAATATGTAAAAGTTTTGTAAGTATTTAGCTGTAGTCAGGATTGGATTCTGTCTCGATTTTCCAAGAAAGCAATACAAGAAGAGCTGAAAGCTTTGGAAAAAAATATAACGTTTAGAAGTTAGTTCCATTACCAGAGGGCAAAAAAGATAGTAGGATGCAATTGGCTATTCTCTATCAAATATAAGGTTGATAGGTTCATCAATGATTATAAGTCAAGACATATAGTGAAGCATTTTACTTAAACATATGAAACTTATTATTTGAAAACTTTCCGACCAGTAATGAAATTAAATACTGTTAGAATGTTATTATCTATTGCAACAAATTTACATTGGCCATTACACCAATTTAACGTAAAAAAATGCCTTACTTCATAGTGATCTTAAAGAGGAAGTTTACATCTATATCCCACCACGATATACTAAGGCTTAGTTTGGGGAAGCGGTGGCGGTTGATAACCTGCTGAAATCAACTTGCTGAAATGATAAGTACTTATTTTCAATAAGTACTTATGTGTTTGGGATTGCTGTTTTGGTAACTGCTGAATGTGAAAATAGGTGTTTGGCATGTGCGGTTGCGGTTGCCGAAAAGAGATAAAATAACTAAAAAGTCCATTGATTTAATAAACTATTAATTGTTGTATAAATAATTAAAAAACATATTATTAGTCATATAAATTTAAAATTATAAATAATAAAA
>JANZXR010000003.1:12176066-12199337 GCA_027575705.1 Erythroxylum echinodendron
CTCCACAACATATAATAACTAGTCCATTTGACTCCCAATTTCGAATCCAATTGTCTCTCAATTTTCAATGTCATTTTACCTTACAATCCCACAGTCATAAATAGAGATTTTCACTGCCATTCGACTCTTCATTCTACTGCTATTTGTCAATTTTTCTGCCACTTGGCATTTTTTTTAGTCTAGAAATGACCTCAAAAATTTTCCAAAAAATTTCTAAAATTTATTAAAAATCAGAAAACCAAAATGACCCTCTCCAATACAATTTTTTATACACACAAATCATATTTTCTATAACAATCACATTTCTTAACAAAAATACCGGGAAATGTCATGAATACATGTACAATCATTTTCATGTGCAAAATGTACTATTCACATGTATGTGTATGCATGAATATGTCACGACAATTCGAAGCACTGGTAAACTATTCCAAATTACAATTTTACCCTTCCCATTGGTGATGAGATGTTACAGATATAATTGCATGTCCTCAAAAAAAATTTAAGAATTTTGCCTCTGGACTAGCATAAACTCTTATTACTTGAGCAATTTCTTCATTCATGATAGATAAAGAGGAAATGTTTTTATAAACCCTTCTTCAGCTGAGTTGTAGAACATCCTATGTCTTGCATTTTCTCCTTTTGGTGATTGAACTATTTTTGTGGGAAACAAAATGATCTTTTGGTACTGTGAGGTTTGTATGTGATTATCACCAATCAATGAATGAACTTCAATATAATCTTCAATATTGCTTATCGATAACTTAATGAAAATTTTCATATCATACGTATTCTGATAGATGTACTTTGTTTTACACTAACTCAAAAAAATAGGTTATTCGAGTAAAATTATAAGATTAAAATAATCTGCAAAAACTTTAGCATACAAAACTGTACTTCTGAAAAATCTGCTCATTCATTAACATCACCTACAAAGTGGTTGAACATAAAGAGAAGCAAATAATAAAAAGAAGAAATTCACTTTCTGTGAAGCATAAACACTTTTGGTCCAGCAAATATGTTGAATTGGCCAGTTCAAGACATAATAAACATAGATACATCGCTGGTTCATGACATGTTGAAGGAAGAAATAGTTTACAGGTTTAAGAGTGTGAAACTTATTAGAAATTCACAAGTGGAGTCATCCCACATCAAAAAGAGACATATGGATAAAGTGAGTTATATACAAAGATATGACTCATAACTCAGTGCCTTAAGGTTTTAGGTTGAGATATGATAACCTAGTTATATATGGGTTCATTTGTATCCGGTCCAATTTCTCTCCAGGTTTTATTAAAATCCTTCATTAGTGTTAGAGCCATGTTGATGAAATTTGATGAATATAGATTAATGGATTTAGGTCAGAGTGACTCAAATGGCTCTGCATGAGCTATAAATTGAGGGAGAGTTAGTCCGATATAGATTGATCCATTTGTGCGGGGGAAATGCTAGAAATTCACAAGTAAAGTCTTTCCACATTAAAAAGAGACCTATAGATAAAGTGAGTTATATACAAAGATAAGACTCATATCCCAATGTCTTAAGGTTTTAGGTTGAAATATGATGTCCTAGTTATATATGAACTTATTTGTATATGGTCCAATTTCTTCCCAGGATTCCTCAAAATCCTTCATTGGTATTAGAGAAAGTCTGCAAAGTCTGATGAATATAGATTCATAGATTTGGGTTAGAGCAACTTAAATGGCTTTGTATCAGCTATAGGTTGAGGGGGAGCTAGTCCGATATAAGATAGATCCACTTGTGAGATGGATATGTTGGAAATTCACAAGTGGAGTCATCCCATATTGGAAAAATACATATGAATAAAGTGATTTATATATAAAGATAGGACTCATAACCTAATGCCTTAAGGTTTTAAGTTGATATATGATGTCCTAATTGTATATAGGCTTATTTGTATTCAGTCCAATTTCTCCCTAGGCTTAACATGAATTAATTTCCATCTGAAAAAAACTCCAATCTATTCAAGAGTTCAAAAATATTCATGGGAACTTAATGGAAAGACAGTTCATGATTGCTAGATTTTTCCATCATTAAGTAACAGACCAATAAATAACAATGATAGTTTGTCTCTTCAATAAGATACTAGTCCATGCTGGTAGTGGCAAAACCTTGTAAATGGAACCATATCAATAACTTATTTGTCCTTACAATTATTGGTGTACATGATAGTTCTTTTTGCTTATGGTAATTAAGATACCCAATTTAATCTAATTATAGACTAATAAAAGATGTTGTGATGTTGGTCAATTCTCGATTGGAAATCAAAAGTCTAAAACTCAACAGTGATATATCTTTTATGCCATTAGCAATACTTGTGTCTTTAAACCTTGATGCACAATGTTTCAGTGTCTATTTAACATATTCGTCTCTAGCTACCTTAGTATGAATGGAAGCGCTTTTTGAGTTCTTTCAAACTTTACTTTCAAATGATTCACAAGCAAGATGATTTTTCATACTACAAGAAATTATTACAACTTGCGAAGGAACAATGTCATTTTGTATTTAAATATTTGTTTGACTTGACAAGAGATGAGATCATTAACTTCTTGAGTAATTTTCTAATATAACAAAGAAGAACATATTTAAGACTTTCTTTTGTTTAAGTTAGATGTTAGCATATTAGAGCTTAGATGTTTGCATCTTTTGTTTAATGATTTTGCATTTTAGTAGTACCTGTTCCACACCTATTGCAAGTCTAAAAAAATTTGGGTTATCTATTTGATCTTGGTTATTTCATAGTGGAACATTTAACACTATAGCTAGCAAAGTTATAGATAAGTTTATCTTAAAGTCATCATGTGATATGAGTTTTTTTAGTTGATTGTTTTTTAAGAGTTCTGTTATGCTTGTTAAGAATGATGATATTAATACTTTAACTACAAATGCAGTCGAATAGGAGGTGTTAAAGCTTATAATTGGGGTGTTAAAGCTCGTAATAGTGAAAGCACAAATTGAATCAAATCTTATGGTTCTTGCTTATGAATTTAGAGCTATGTTTAAAACTCACTGCTTGGATTCTTGTGAAAGTTTGAGTAAAATCTTAGATATATAGATTGCAGATACATGCTTGAACACTTTATTAACCTTATTACAAACGAGTTTCAAACCACCATTATAACTATCTGTAGATAATGATACCCAGTTTATTAATCATCAAATGGCTGAAATTTTTATAAGCGCTATAGGAATTTTACATCAATGTAGTAGTCATTACACCCCTTAGCAAAAAGGAGTGGTTGAAAGAAAATATAGACAATATTTGGATGTTAGAGATTTTACATAATAAAAAACTTGCTTTATGTTAGAAATAAGTTTAAAACTTCTTCAGTTCAAAATTTAAGTAACGTAACATAAGATATTACAACATGTTTTAGATATGTATATAATCAAAATGACATGTTAGGACATATTTGGAAGTGGTTTCCACGTTCTTGATCTATAAAAATGAATATACCTATGGGTTTTGGAGATGGGTTCATGCTTCCTATTCCAAGCTATCTTATATTTCTTAACTCCAAAACCTTATGTTGTCATTTATCTTATTACAAGGTTTGTCATAGTCTGCCAACCAATTGCATCCTTTTGTAGAATTCAAACTGGTTATGTCAATTTTGGTTTACATTTATGTTATTTATAACTTAAATTTCATTTAGTAATTTAGTAACTTACATAAAATTGTATCATTACATGGACAAAATTCAGATGACTTATGGAAATGATGTAGTTAATACTTAGGAGTGAAGACTCATGAAATTTGTGAAAGATCAAATGGGTTTAGAATGTAAAATTTATCCATGCATAGATTGCTTAAATTTCAACCATCAAAGTCAAAAGGTGGTATACAATCAGTTGTTAATCCGAGGCATTGATAAGTTCTATACTCGATGTATTTATCATAAAAAACATTCTAAAGCAAGTAATGCTAGAAGTGTTGCTACAGATGATTAATACAAATTGATACTCAGCAAGGTCGTCCTATAGATAAGGTCTAATTTGTAAAATTGTCAAGTGAGTTGGGGATTATTGCGAGAATAGAATTATCTTGTCTAAAACATGTTGAGCACTTGAAGGAAGACAATTTGCTTGAAAATAATCTAGATAAAATTGTGGTAACTTTTAAAAATCTTTAATTCTATGCAATATTGTTTCGATGATTTTAAGATTAATTACTTTTGCTTATTGTTTACAGTTGAAATTGAATATTATGGATATTAATTAAGAACTTAGATGTTTTAAAATATGTTACTTCATTATTGAAACAAAGGATCAAGGATGGTCATTTCAAGTTGCATAAGTATTATAAATCTTTTCCTTCTGATGCGAAGGTACGAAGACACATTTTCGAACAAATTTTTGAAGAAAATTGGAATAGTTTGTGTGATTATTATGCTTACCCAAAAGTTCAGGGCTATTTTTTTTTACTTTCATGTTTACTTACATTAAACTTGTTAAATGATTGGGTTAATTAATAAAAAATCTAAACTTTCATCAATTTTTTAATTATAGCTCTAACTTTAAAAAGTAGCAATAAAATGCCCAAACTTTCAATTTTTTTAAATTCTAGGCCAAACTTTAAAATTAAGTGACAATAAAATTATCAAAATTTTAATTTTCTTAAATTGTAGCCCGACGTTATCTGTTGTTCTCCCAATGTCCTCAGCTCTTCATTTTCTGCTTGTTCTTCTGACACCCCAAACTACTCTTGCATCATAGTGTATTGCACCAGTAAGCTCTTCATTTTTAGTTCATTCTCTTGATGTCCTTAGTGTGAGGGTGTCGGAGCTATATAATCTGAAAATTGAAGAGTGAGGGCATTGAGAGAACAAATTGAAAACGAAGAAAAAATGAAAATCAAAGTGTAAAGTTATTGGGGCTGCGTAATCTAATTTAGATCATTTTAAAACAATGACGCGATTTTAATTATGTGATTAAATGACATTGTTTCATTAATCTTTATTTGTTGTGTTAATTTTGGTTGACGTATATTAATAGTTAAAGTTTTTGAAATACATTTAACGAAAACCCTAACATTGCGCTAGAATTGAAAAAAATTAAAAGTTTAGGCATTTTATTGTTATTTTTAAAAGTTTGGGCTATAATTAAAAATTTAACAAAATTTTGTGCTTTTTTTGGCAATTAACCCTAAATGATTTAACAACTAAGTTATGCTTTTTTTTTTCTTGATTTAGGATAATTGTGAGAAGAAAAAAGTTAGTAGATCTAAAATGAAAACATCTTATAATCAAGGTTCAAAGTCATTTGTAGTTGCGTGAAATGAATACGTAAGATCTTTGTTTGCAAGTTATTCTTAAATCAATAAATATTACATTATTTATTACGCATTTTATTTTTGTTTCATAAAACAGAGTCAGAAGAAACTACATGGATAAGAGTGTAATAAGATCACACTATATAAAGTCACTCACTGTAAGGAAGATAAAGGATAGGTGTTAGAAGAAGCAGAAAACAACTATGTGAGTATAAAAGTTTATTCAATATTTTTGTTCATTTATTATTGTTGCAGGAAGTAGTAATATTTGGATTGAATATTGATTTCTATTTTTAATTTTATAAGATGTAAAAGTTATTAGAGAAGTCTATATCTAAGAGGAATGAGTTTAGTGGTTATAATACAGTACTTGGTACTCATTCTGACTATGTGAAATGTCTCGGCTATGACTCTAAGCCAAATGTTTCAACCTCAACATATAAAACAATCATTGAACACGTTCAAAAGGAAAACAACGAGCTTAAGGCTACATTATAAGCTAAAGTAATTTGGGAACAAGAAACACGACCAAAATTAGAAAAACATGATATATTATTCAAAAGATTACTTGGCCCAAATTATGATATAAATGAAGAGGAAAGTGAAGGATATTAATTCTGTCTTCTATATTTTTTTCCTTCACTTCCTGTATGTACTATAATTTAAATTTAATACTTTTCTCGAATTACAAATGAATGAAGATGGAACTGATGATTGATTATGTTGTAAATAGTAAAGTTATGTGGTTTTTGAGTTAATCATAACCAAATACTTATTGCATCAATAATCATAATATTTTTAGTTAATTATAACTAAGCTTTTTGGATGATTATATATCGACATGGACCATACTAAGTAATCGTTGATGTTGTACTCTAATATTTTTGTTATCTGAGCATGGCATACTATAATTTGTAAACTTATCTCCTTATTTTTTGTTTTGTCTATAAGAATTGTTCAAATTGTCATTAATATTTTGTATGGAAACAAATGATCATCATTTAATATTATATTCTTTTTGTTGGTATAATTTAATAATATTTATATAATTTTGATCTATATATACAATGCTAGCTTTTTTGAATTAATAATATTTTTCTATGATTTAATTTTATAATAAATTCGCAATAAAAAACATATCGATACATTATATACAAAACATATTGTTCAGTATAATGAATTAAAAATGTAACAAATAATATGCCGTGGCATTATTAAAAACGTAAAAAATAACATTTGGCTATGATAAGAAAAACTAGCACATAACATTTGGTTAAGTCATAAAAAATGTAATTAAAAATATTTGGCTCCGTTATAGAAAATGTAACTAATGCTATTTAGCTACGTTATAAAAAATGTAGCTAATAATATGTCGTTACGAAGATGAAAACGTAGTAAAAAAAAATGATTGGCTACATTTTATTTTCGTTGTCAGTTATTTGACTCTAATTTTTTCCAACCAAAATTCGATTTTTAGTTATATTTTTTAAATGTTTTAGCTACAAAAATTTAGATACAAAAAATTTTGGTTGCTAATAGTTTATTGTTATGATTTTTGAAAACATCTCTATAGTTTTCAGGCATGGGAAATTGATGATGCTTTTTGAGATGAAACATAAACATCACAAATAATTACAGGCTATGATTTTGAGATAATTAATTACGTTTGTTTTCATAGTCAAAAGTCTATTTTGTGATACTGTCTTTTGCAGGTTAGCTAAATTATCCTGTAACGATAAAGAACAGAAAAGACTGATGTGATGTAATGAAAGAAGTTAAAGTTATTTTGGAATCGAATAACATGCATGGAGGGAGCTACTCTCCCTTTTGTTTGGTTCAGTTCTTTCTGGTAACAAAAGTATTGCCTTTTGACCGCGATTTGGTTTTCACTTCATATGCCCACCTATGGTACTAAGCATACTAAAATTAATGTTATATAAATAACGAAAATATTATAGCGGTTGCGTGAACTCTGAATGATCGAATCAGAGCCAGAGGAAGATAGATTAGCTACTAGGCTAGCAAACGCCAATTTAATTGACTAATTATATATAATATTATTTGTGATATTGTTAGTTACAAACAATTATTAAATAAGCAAGCTGTAACGAAACTCTGTGAAGATTGATCTTACCTAAACCTTTCTCACTTTCAACAAAGAAAAGGCATGATATATGTATTATTCAGCGTCAAATTAATTAGACTTGAGAAAAATCCGATTCCGTGGAGTCAAGGTTCTTTCATAGTGAGAAAAGCTCAAGAAATTACAAAAGTCACATGATAATTTATCATAGAAATTGAAGCTAATGATACCCATTTTTTAATTGATGAGAAGGGAAGAAGAGGCATTTTTCGTTAGAATGAATACTATGACTCGTAACCTTGTGATTATTTGATGAGAAGAAGCTTCAATTACCTGATCGATGATAATGTAAGAAACAAAGGCTACTATTAAGACACAGATCGAGGCCACTTGCCATAGGAAAAGGAATAAGAATTTTGTGTGGGGCGATTATAGATTATATTCATGACTTTGTTGAACATGAAAAGTGGTTGATTGTATAAGCCACATATTGGAGAATTTGTGATAGCTTCTTTGTGAGACATACTTATCTTGCGTCATATCATATCCTCTCTTATTCTCTTCTCCTGTTAGATACCACCAATCACTTCCATACCTTAGCCTCTCCTTTGGCATCTCGTTCAATATTTTACTCTAGATATACTCAAACTTCTTTTCTTTAAAAAAAATATCTCCACTTTTTCATACTCACCAACTTCTCTTTTCTTCATTTACGTTAGAACTAGACTATATATGCTCCTCAAGTTGCCAATTTTTCAATTCGACTTTACTTGTGCACATATATTCAAATCTTTATATAATAACAACTTACTTTACTTGTGCACATATATTCACAGTAGCTTTTGGGACCAAATGCCACTTGCTGCGGCGGTGAATCTGAACCTTAGAGCTGGACCCACAAAATCAAAACACATCTCCAATGTAGTTTTACGTAGTCTAGTAATGATAAAAGTATGTCTAATGGCTGAATTAGTTTTACATATGAAGATTAGACTTTATATCAAGACCAAATATAATAAAAGAAGATTTTGAAGATATACAGCCACATTAAAAATCATGTTCGAAATATAATTGACAAATTATTCCAAGAAATATATAATGAATTTGATTTTAAATTTGAAAATTTAACCAAAATTTTAAATTATGAATTACACTATAAATTTAAAGTAAAAGACATGGAGTTCCTAAATAACTTCAAAACTATTTTTTAATTTTAAAATTTTTTTTAAAAAAATTATGCAGTTTTAAGATTTTCAAAAAAAAAATCTTTTTATTCTCAAACTTTTGTTAAATCATAATGGTGAAATACATGTAATATGAACAATATACATCGAACAATTGAATATGACAATCTAACTAATCTTGACAAAATCTATTAATTTAAAATCAATAATTTAAGATAACTGCAAATTATTAATTTAATTCTGATATAATTTGTTCAGAGAATTTAAAAAATATATAAATTATAATGTTTTCAGTAATTGTAAAAATTAACAAATTTTTAAAAAATTACTTAAGATATAAGAGAATATTTTTACTCTATAAACCATTGTGGTAATTATAATTTGACATAATTACAGTAGTAGATTATAAAATGAAATGCATCGCAAAAATAATGTTCCTCTACTTATAATTATAATTAATTATAATGTTAGGATCATAATTGCCGTTTAAACCTTAAAGCTAGCAATAAAAGACCTTTCGTAAGGTTTCCGTTCACACCCTGACCATTTACAATTTACTCTTCCCCTTCTCTATTTCTTGGATCTACCGACGACAAGACGAAATGAGAGCTGTCCTATATTTGTTGGATCTGTGTGTCTGCAGTTGTTGTATGCAACTATACTTCCTCTTTATCATGCCTGGCTTCCCTGACTTGCATGCAACTATACGCCCTAGTTATCATGCCTTCATCAATGTGACTTAGTAGATCTCTTTCCGAATGATGTGTTTCCCACAATTAATATTCTCAATTCTCATCCGATGTAAACGTGTTCTAATAAACATATTCTCTCATATGATATCTTAAAAGTGATTGATTTTTTTTTTCTTTCGCACTGTAAGATAAAAGAATTCCTCACTTCTTCTTTGTATTTTTCAAGTAGAGTCTAAGACAGGAATGTTGATCTGTTATCTGTTAAAGGAATTCCATATTATTCAGAATGACTATAGCTTGAGCTCATTCTGAATAGCCTTCTGTAAAAAACGAAAAACAAAAAACAAAAGAATTATCATTTATAAATTTCAATTCCTATTAACACCTAACTTTACCGAGTTCAGATGGACTGTGGAGCACGGAGATGTGGCAGATTACACGTTGCAGTTCCAAGTTATTGACGCATGTGTTTTGCGGCCAAATTAGAAGTAAATGGTCGTCTATCCTAAAAGTGGGTCATTGAATAATTTTGCTGACCTTATCCGCAATTTCTTTCCTAGCTCTTATACAGTCAATGTTCTAAATTATATCCTGTCACATAAATTGCATGGTCATGTCGACGTGTTTTGTTAGGTCAAGGGATCAAAACATAATGATGCATATATTTTTATTAGAATTATGGTCTGAGTTTCTAAGTTATTGCTAAAAATTGAGCTGAGCTTTAAAACAGTTTGGATATGTTTGGAAAATCCAGTCGAACACATGGGTACAGGATGGCCGATCAGTTTTGACATGTTTTGGAGTGGGAACTAATCAAGTGGCAATTTGTTATTAAGACGAACCTAAACATTGTGGAACTGGTAACATTTTCTTTACTTGCCACAAGTGCGGTTTGATGATCCTTTCGACGATTATGTTATTTGGCAACTTGTAATTTGTCAAGTTGGCATTCCAAAATGCTCGATTAGGCAATGAAAAGCGAAAACCACACAAAGCTTTAATTTCAGGGTAAGGTTGCCTGGAGAGAGTCTCTTCACAAGGCTACAAGTGGTGATGTCTCGATCGAGCACAACCCTCGGAGACATTAATACATTGACGGATAAGTTAATAGGAATGGATAGGCTTTGAATTATCTGCTCAACTTCTTCAATACAGCCAACATAAATCTGATCATGTTTGTCGCAATTTCGTGTAATTTTAAAAAATATTAATAATATATATATCTAAGCTTTTATGCATCTATTGAAAAATATATCTATTGTGAGTTTAATTCATCTTAAGTTTCTTTTATATTTCAGAGAAAAGTTTAAGCAAAATTATCAAAGAGTTTTTTGTAGTTGTAATCAATAAAAAGGTTGTATTTTTATAATAATATTTACAGAAATATTAATGGAAAATTAAGAGCTTTATGCGTAACAAAGTTGGATAAATTTTTCGTGCTATACATGCAGATATGGAAATAAATTAAAAGGATAAAACTTGAGTTTATGGAAAAAAAAAAATCTTAGCTTATATAATGAAATGAAAATGAGATCCATTTCTAGATTGATTTTGGAGTGGTGTGTGTAAGTAGTCAGCCTATTTCTTCCAAGTGACCAGATTGTTTGGTTTTGCCTTATTTTCCTTGGAAATTAGACTTGTATTAAAAGTAGAATTATGGTGAAAGATGATGTCTGTAATATTATCTTCCAAAAAACCACCCATTTTGTAGATTTAGGTTTGCTTTAAATTACGAACATTTCATTGTCTTCGTCATCGATCCCAGTTGAAATCCCGCTGAGTTGTGAAATCTAGAAAAACAGATATTCCTTCGTTGAAAATGGCATTTTGACAAGAAAAATATAGTAAAGAATAGAAACAAAAACTAATTGGTACTTGCCTAGTGATTTCCATATTCTTTTTCACTGTAAGAAAATAACAAATTATCGACGGAAAATTACTAGCGGAAAACATTCCGTAGTAAATTAGCAACAGAAATGGATTATCCGTCTGTAAAGTTGACGGAAAAAATTTGTTTTTCCAACGGACAAAACATTCGTTAGTAAATGTGGAGGGAAAATATACCTGCGAGTTTTATAGCGACGGAACACGAAAGTCCGTCGCAAAAGTAAGCGGCAATAGCTGGTGGGGAAAATAAGCATCTTGAATATTGACGAGATTTCCATCGGTAAAATACGGACAGAAATGTCATTCCGTCGATAACTGTCGAATTGTTCATAAAATAAAACGACGTCGTTTGGTTTTAATTCAGATGCTTATATGTATGATCGTTGGTGGGTGGGTGGGTTTTGTTTGGATTGTTGGTTTATGCATTTTTTAGTTGAATTATTGGTTTATTTGTTGTTTAAATGTGTTGTTAGTAAATAATGAAAAATACAGTTGTTTTGTTATTAGTTAGAGATAATTCGGGTTGCCTATGAATTGTTTGATGAAATGTCTCTTAGAATCAACATTTCTATCAAATGAAAGCAACCAATGTTATCACTGTATATTCATGCACCATTTCTTTAAGCGCTTGAACATGTCAGTTGATCAAAGTTTGGTTAATATATGCAACACTAAAATACATTTGCTTAAGTTAATATAGTAATATTCACATTAAAATTTGCATCTCTTTAAGTACTTGAGCATGCTTCAAATACACCAATTTTAGCTTCAGAATAAGAGCTATTACACACTAAATGGAAAAGTAGAAGATAAGCACAACTATGACAAGTTTTAGGTTCTTATATTCATATTCACCAAATTGTATTTTTTTTACCATCTTTGTTATTGCTATTGTCACTATATTCTCCTGCAATAAATCAAAAGTGAGTGTTGAAGCGAAATCACAATGTGTTCTATTCAGTGTAATTCCAACATTTTCGTCAATCTGGCCAGCAATATTCATCATGACCAATCATAATTACTCTTTATAATTTTCCTCCATGGAGGTGTATGAAAGAAACATATATATTCTAGACAGTGATTGTGCCAAGGCCTACAAATCCAAAGTATAAAATTGTTGTATTCTTACAACCATTGATATCTGAATTGCAACATCTTTGGAAATATGGTATTGAGACATATGATGTATCTCTGAAATAAAATTTTGTGTTGAGAGCAGCTTTGATGTGGACCGTTAGTGATTTTTTAGCTTATGTCATGTTGTCTGAATGGAGCACATCAGGAAAATTGGCTTGTTCTTATTGTGGCAATGATTCTGATGTATTTTATCTTCTAAACGGGGGCAAAATATGTTGGTTTGACAACCACAGAAAATTTCTTCCTCTAGATCATCTATTTAGATGCAATAAACAAAAGTTCAATAAGAATATGATTGTAAAATTACCTCCTCCTCCTCACAAAGCTGGTGAAGAGATATTACAGGAGATTGAGGAATTAGGATTGTTGAAAGTTACAGAATTTGAAGCTGATGAAATTATACAACCATTAGTAAAAACTTTAGTTGGAGAAAACAAAACATCTTTTAGGATTTACCATATTGGAAAACTAATTTGATACGTCATAATCTAGATGTGATGCATATTGAAAAAAATATTTTTGACAATTTGTTCAATACCATAATGAACATTGAAGGGAGGATAAAAGACAATACAAAATCACGAGCTAATTTAAAACTTTTTCATAGAAGGAATGAGTTACATAAAGATCTTCGCAATGGTAAATATCTGAAAGCATATTATACTTTGAACAAAAAAAGAAATATTATGTGTGAATGGTTGAAAAGTCTAAAGTTTCCCAATGGTAATGTTTCAAATTTGGCAAGGTGTCCGGACATGAGGAAGTATAAATTATTTGGGATGAAAAGTCACGATTGTCATATGTTTATGCAAAGGCTAATTCCAATTGCATTTCGGAGTTGCTGCCAAATAAGTTTTAGGAAGAATAACAGAATTAAGTTTGTTTTTCAAAAGCTTAACATCATTTGAAATCAAGTTGGCTGAAATGGAAAAACTAGAAAGGAAAATTCCAGTAGTTTTATGTAAGTTAGAAGGATATTTCCTCCAAACTTCTTTGACTATATGGAGCATCTACCTATCTATTTAGCACACGAGGCTAAACTAGCTGATCCAGTTCAATATTAATGGATGTATCCATTTGAGAGATAATTCAACAAAAATGATTGTAATTGAAGTAATAGCGTGTTTTAATAACTAAATTGGTATAATCCTATTTGCTAATATAGGTATTTGTATCACGTGAAGAAAAATGTCAAAAACAAGACTATAGTTGAAGGTTCAATATGTAATGCTTATTTAGTGTGAAACACAAGGCTGATGTATGACCGTCTTATATTTCTGAACAAATATGGAGTCGTTGGGAGCAGTATTGGACATCACCTTAGGCAATGTCCATTTCATAACGTAATTCTACCAACAAATGTGGAGGATCAAAGGGAGAGAGTCTTCCCATACATATGAGAGGATTTATTACCTACCACGAGCATGGAGACTTGTAAGTATCTACACTTTACATTTATATTCTGATTTCTTTACTTTACTGTATTTCAATTGAATTAGATGTGTGAATTTTAGAATGAAAATATGTGTATTATGAAGAATGATAATGTTATAAATATCTGGTGCCATATATAGCTGTGTTGTTGACTTGTTTTCTTTGCTCAATAAGGGGTAAATATCATAAAAATAGAGGAGCCTTTGTCGAAATTTTTATAAATTCTAGTTCACTTATAACATTTTATTCTTACGCAGAAAAAGTCTACGGACATGAGGCCTACACTTTGTCAGCTCTTTTGCACACTTACACTAAGAAGCATGATCGTATGACAATCGTCAACACCTGATGTAGAGAACTAAATGCATTTGAAATTTATGGTTTAATATTAATGCTTAATAATTATTACTTACTAATATAACCGTTTCCTTCTGATAGGACAAAATACAAGAAAGCATTCACGACAGTTTCAGCAGTCTGAAGATATTGATGAGACTCAAATCTATCTTTATACAGTGGGTGGTAAGGACCATCATGGAAGGATATTCAGCTTAGGTTCATTTGTGAATACATGTTATTCGCAATCCTCCACATCAAGTACATTAGCATCTAGCAGGCAGTCCACAACCAATGAATTCCAAGAGCTTCGGAGCATAGTGCAGACATTGGCAACTCAATTACAACAGTCGATGAAGAACATAGTTCAGCTCCGTAATGAGGTGGATGAGTTAAAAGGGAGGGGCAATATCTTATCACACTAATCAGAGCATCCTCAGTCACCAAATTAATAGTGTACTTGTAGTCATTTCATTTGAATTACAAATACTTATTATGTACAATTTAATATTTTTATTATCAATTAAGATAATTTTAACTTTATATCATTAATTAACTTTCTGTTTAAACAAATGAAATGTATAAACAAATCAAATTATTATGCACAAATAATTCATAACTGTTTAAATTATGCATCAATTATAAGATCATCAAATAAAATTTATTGACGATATATATATTTTTAATAATTCTAGTTAATTTACTGACGGATATTTATTGTTCAGTCGGTAAAATCAATTTTATTTACCGACCGACATTTGTTGCTCCGTTGGTAAAATCAATTATATTTAACGACGGAAGATAACAAACTGTCGGTAATCACAAACAGAATAACTAATTCCGTCGCCAAATTTACCAACAGGATTTGCTACAAAATAACCGTCGATATACTCACTGATGGAACAAACATAACCGTCGGTAATGTTGTAACAAACTTACCAATACAACAATCAATACCGTCGATAAATCTGCCGACGGAAAAATATTAACCATCGGCAATTTATCGACAGTCGATCATATAAACAATCGTTGATATATTTATCTACGACAGTTTCTATGACGTCTCTGTCAATCGGTATATTCTGTCGCTAACCTGACTTACTGTCGATAAATATTCGTCGCTAAACGATATTTTTCTTGTGGTGTTCTTAGTATGAAACTAAACTATTAAATGGTAGTTCACATGTTTAGTTGAATCGTCGAAGTTACCAATGCCCAAAAGTTAGAAATTAAAAGGAAAAGATAAAAAGAGGCTGTTAGAATTAGACCACAGGATCCCATGTACAGTCACAAGAGATATGACTCCAAATCCTTTATCATACACACCTTTTTCTTTTTATAATATCAGCATGCTCTTAATTGTTGGTAACAAAAACATTGGTAATAATGTAGCACGACTGAACTCAAAACGGACCAACTATAAATTATTTTTGGACTCAATAATTGTTGCAGGACTCCATACACACAAAAGCTCGGCGTTAGTTTGTTAAATTTGTTTTATTTATGTCAGAGTTAGTTAGAAGTTTGTTAGTCGTTTTCTACATATAGAACTCTGTACATTCTATGAAAGCAGAGAATAATAATGAAGCACGTAAAAATTCTCTCTTCATATACTTCCTTGTCTGGTTCTTCTTGTTATTGGAATAATAGGTAATTAAAAGATCAAAGGTTTTTAATTTCATGAATTATAGGTAGTCGCCACTACTCTTGGTGAGTGGGGAACGGTGGGTATGTCCTGAAAAAGCTTTACCAATGTCACTCACTTTCTATCTTAAGCTTTAACGAAAAGAAGGTCGCCAAAACTAAATAATTATACACAAGTAGCTGTTCTCCCTTTTTAACAAGTGAAGGCAGCTGTTACTTATCGTACTGTTATATCATTTCAATTTTCTCAACTTAATTAATTAATATCTAAAATCATCACTTGTTATCGATAAAGGTTGGAAATTTCATTGATAACAATGTGGAGTGTGAAAAAGTTTTCTTTTTTTATAATTCTTGTTCGTAATGTTAATTCTATAGTAAGCAAAGAACATTCATCGTACACTAGTTTTTATGAGTTAATTATAACCCAATTAAACTCCTAAAACAAAATTTTATGTACTAATTTTGGATGATCCAAAGATGAAGGATACTTACTATATGCACCTCATAACTTGTTGAATCATGCGTTATGTACCAACTAAAAAGAATATGTTTAATGAACTTAATTATTATACCTTTTAGACGCTCGTTCCATGTTTCAACATGTAATACTTTGTTTTATTATATCTAAGATGCAATAAGCAATTTCTGATTAAAGACTTGTGTGTTAGATTGTGGGATTTATATACATACAATGAATAGAAGAGAATAATGCATAAAGAAAATGGGGAAAAACAAAGGGATTGCTTTTGATACCGTCCATCTGAAAATCTCATCTTTCTAAATCAAGCTCATTTAGTTTGGAATCTAACCTTTTGTTATTAACAAAAGTCGAATTAGAGTATAGAGTGAAAATTAAATAATAAATAAAGAATCTTAGTAATATAAAGAATAACAAAGTCATTATCTTAAAAGTCTGGACCATTCTGTTCTAAGTTGGAGCTTCCATGCTCTCCAAACTCTTTAAATTCTGTACCACTCACAATTCTTCTTTTTAAACTACACACGTCCAAGCTGAAAAAACAAGTTTAGAAATGGTATAGTACCTCACTCCTTTTCATTTTCCCTTCCACTCCTTTTTCCTTCTTCAAACTCTCTTCTTTGGTTAGCTTGTTTTTTATTTCTCTCACTAATTAAGTTTCTTCTATAGGATCAAGAACAGCAGGTCCCCAAATGGGATGGTTATGTTGATTGGAGGAACAGAGCTGCAGTTCAAGGTCGCCATGGGGGCATGCTTGCTGCTTCCTTCGTTTTGGGTCTGTGTTAACATTTTCTAAAGTTGGAATCTTTTTGACAATTTCTACCTTTCTGTGAATTACAATGGTAATTCTCTTGATAATTTGCCCTTTGTAACATGATTTGGTGAATTTGGCATGTAGTCGTGGAGATATTGGAAAACTTGGCGTTCTTGGCAAATGCAAGCAATTTGGTGATATATCTGTCCAAGTACGTGAACCTATCTCCAACAAAATCAGCCAATAACGTAACGAATTTCATGGGAACTGCTTTTCTTTTGGCTCTTCTCGGTGGTTTCCTGTCAGATGCTTTTTTTACAACTTATCATATCTATCTGATAAGCGCAGCCTTTGAACTCCTGGTAATTTTCTGTGTCCCTTTTATGATTATTTCCCTTTTTGGATTTGTTAAACAAAACCTCCCTAGTTTCATGTTGTCTGTGGAGAGAGTGAGGCTCGAATCTAATCCTCTTGAATTTTTTTCCTGAAATGGGAAATCTTCAGATTCTTAATACAAAACCAATTACGTTATATATATATATATATATATATATATATATATATTAACAAACAAAAAAAGAAAACCTGAACCTGTCACATAATCAATCCCAAGTCTTAGCAAATTCTGATATGATTTTTAACTCAACATCAGGGAAAAGGTAGATGTATATGTAAAAGACTCGTTTTCAATCTTAACGAAAAGATCAAATCCCAGTGAAAACTGCAATCATGCGTCACGCTCACATCACTAGTTCTACGCTGAAGCTAAAACCCGACCTGTTTCTCTCTTCTTGCAATTTAGTTTTAGTGTGAATGACGTGTTTCCCTCACCTGCATGCATTGACTTTGCAGCAGCAAAGTGCTTTCGTTTTGGTTTTTGCTTTTTTTATTTTTACCAACTTTTTCTGTTTTATACACACGGGTATCGAAAGACAAAACTGAAAAGGGAAAGGTAGGTATTTATGTGAAGATTACCCACGGCTACGGTGGATAGTAACGAGCTAGCCAATGGAAATTGCCTTGCCCACGAGTTTTAAGGGTCTTACGAACAAGGCAAAGCCATGATTGGTCCAGTTCTTGCTTTTACACAGTTGCGTGGATTTCTTGGAACATTTTTATTTTAGCGTTCAAAATCTTCAATTTAGTAGCATTTCGACGTCTTGACTTTTGTCTGACATGCAAGTTTAAAGTGATTGAAGCACTAAAATATCTTCAATAAACTGTCAAAATGCTCTCTTGTTCTCTTTTTACCATTTCCAAGGATGAATCATAGTCCTACTTTACCAATTAAAATGTGAGAAATAAATGGGGATTTTCTTTTATATACTTTTTATTCATAAAAGAAATAATAAATTTATATTATAGGGTGGCTGATATTAGAATTAGCAATTTACTGTGGTGACGGAGGGCCTACAGTGTCTGTGTGGGGGTGGAAC
Source organism: Erythroxylum echinodendron (assembly GCA_027575705.1). Classification (NCBI taxonomy): domain Eukaryota; kingdom Viridiplantae; phylum Streptophyta; class Magnoliopsida; order Malpighiales; family Erythroxylaceae; genus Erythroxylum; species Erythroxylum echinodendron. Next base: position 12,194,428 of record JANZXR010000003.1, read on the forward strand.
CAAGATGAAGAAGATGAACTTAAATCTGTTTTCTCATTGTTGTTGCCTTTTCCATAACATCACGTCGATTTCTAATGGTGCCACCAAGTAGACATTGAACCAAATCATGGGCATGTTATATATGGTGCGGATAATCTTTGATCCAAATCATGGCCATGTTACATGTGGAACCTTAGTAGAAGTCTCAAATAAGGTTCAGCCAACGTAAGCCCCCATAGTCCAAAGCCCTATTACCTGTACATGACAATTGGGAACTTGTCAGCTTTATGTTTGACATTTCGGCATCAGTCTCCATCTGCACCTTATGCTAGTCAATCATTTTTGGATAGGAGGAGGAGTTGATTGCCATAAATAGAGTTACAGTTTACAATCCGACATCTTTTTTAAGTGATAACGATTAAGGCAGTACTCTTGTTTGGCAAATAATAGAGCACCTACTTAATGTTATACTAACCTGACCCTTTACTAACAAATTTGTCACATTCTATTTGAAACATGTTATCATTCCAACTTATTTGGTTAGTAGTAATTGACAGTCTATTCATTTACTTATCAACGTTTAAATCTAAATGTTGTTTGTGGAGCTGAAAGTGGAAATTTTTTTCTGGCTATATACTCGCACCTTCTTCATGTAAGCCCGTGGTTGGAGGTCAGACTTTGTTCATTTTGCTTGCAATATGGTTAGACTTTCGACTTTTTTTATTTGTCATTTATCAAATTTTAACGTAACAGGGTTTGGTCATACTCACTGTGCAAGCTCGATCTCATTCTTTGAAGCCAACAAGATGCGACCCCATAATTCCTTGCCAGGAAGTACAGGGTGCAAAAGCTGCGATGTTGTTCATAGGACTTTACCTGGTGGCGCTTGGCGTTGGAGGTATAAAGGGCTCCCTACCAGCACACGGCGCAGAACAGTTCGACGAGACCACTCCTCAGGGAAGGAAACAGAGATCAACCTTCTTCAATTACTTCGTCTTTTGCCTGTCCTGTGGAGGCCTAATTGCTGTGACTTTCGTCGTCTGGATTGAAGATAACAAAGGATGGGAATGGGGCTTTGGGATCTCTACCATTGCAATACTTGTGTCTATTCCTGTCTTCCTCTCTGGTTCAGCCACTTACAGAAACAAGATACCATCTGGAAGTCCTCTGACGACCATTTCCAAGGTAAGTGGTGGAGTTTCTTTCAATACATTGGCTTTGAAAACATTTTGGAGTTGACAACACTGTGGATTTTATCAAGCAGGTTTTGCTTGCAGCATTAATAAACACCTGCATTAGTACAACTCCAAGCAATGCAGTTATGAACATGTCTTCAAGCCCTTCTGGTTCAAACCACACCAGTAAGGAAATAGATGAGCATTCGAAACCAACAAAAAGCCTCAGCTGCCTTAATCGAGTGATGGTGAAAAAGCCGGTGCACTCAGCTCTAGAATGCACAGTCCAGCAAGTGGAAGAAGTGAAGATCGTGATTAAAATCCTCCCTATATTTGCCTGCACAATCATGCTCAATTGCTGTCTAGCTCAGCTTTCAACATTTTCTGTACAGCAAGCTGCAACCATGGACACCAAGCTCGGGTCCTTGACAGTCCCACCCGCATCCCTACCGATTTTCCCTGTGGTTTTTATTATGATCCTAGCACCAATTTATGACCATTTTATCATTCCATTCTCTAGGAAAATAACAAAAACTGAAATGGGCATCACACACCTGCAAAGAATTGGCATTGGCTTAGTTCTTTCTATATTAGCCATGGCAGTGGCAGCTCTTGTTGAGATCAAACGGAAGAGAGTTGCCGCACATTTGGACCTACGAAACTCAGCGAAGCCATTGCCAATTACCTTCCTCTGGATTGCTTTTCAATACTTGTTCCTGGGATCGGCTGATCTTTTCACATTGGCAGGGTTGTTAGAATTTTTCTTCACCGAGGCATCTTCAAGCATGAGATCATTGGCTGCCTCCCTTTCTTGGGCTTCCTTAGCCATGGGCTATTATCTGAGCACGGTAATTGTATCAGTAGTTAACCATGTAACAGGTAGTTTCAACCACAAACCGTGGCTCTCCGGCACTACCTTAAATCACTATCGTCTGGAAAGATTCTACTGGCTGCTTTGTGTCCTCAGTGCTATGAATTTCTTACACTACCTTTTCTGGGCCAACAAGTACAAGTGCAGATCAGTAAGTGGCGACAAGTAAATGATCAAGTTGTTATCCCAACATGTAGATAAGTGACCTGTCCCTAATCCCATTAAGTCGTCATATCAAGTATCTCAACAGAACTTCTTCTGGGCTGTATATAATTATAAAGCTCCAACTTCCATTCACTGTTAGATTAATTTAAGGTGGCCTATATAATATATAATGGATTGATTTTAATTAAGGAACCCGTCTACAAGCCATAAGAATCAAATGGGTCTAAGCCCTTTTCCACTCCCTTTACATTTTGCAGAAACAATTTCAGGTTTAGTTAACGGAAACATTATAGATCGTGAAACACAAGCATTGTAAGGTGTCAGGAAAAGAGGGAATAAATTGTTGTCAAGAACTTCAACCATCATGGATTCAAGTTTGATTTACAATGTTATTAATCTATCCATAAATGTCTTTCGATTAATATCAGAGCAAGGTTATGGTTTTTAACTATTTGCCTGTTCCGAAATTGATTTTCAGTGTTAACGATGGTTTCATCGTTTTTATTGAGTTTTATTTTGGTTTTACTTTGGGATTGTTTCAACGTGGATTTCTTACATTGGGTAATTGTGTGAAAATTAGAGTCTGATTTTGTTCTTAACTTTCGGTATATGTCTTGATGTTTTTGGCCTAAAAATATTCGTGTTTTTTGTTTCCACGCCTATAAAAGACATGTTTCTGGCTTAGAGTGAGAGTAAGGCCGTAGAAAGAGAAACGAAAGTAAACCAAAGCTTTGTTGTTTTGACCACCGAGTAAGTAAATGGCGGATGTTATTATTGCTGGCTCAAGTCAAGACAGGATTGTGGAAAGGAATTTCAAGAAGAATCCATGAAAGATGATGTTAGAATTTTAAAAAAATAAAGTTGCTTGAGGAAGATGAGGCACGTGTAACGCACGTGCCTTACATATTGCATTATTTATTTACTATCTTTGCATTGATTGTTTGGTGTCAATAGCTTGACTTGTTATCTTTAACAGGAATAAAAGATGTAGAGAAAAGTGTGTGTACAAAAGTGAAAGAAAAGTCTATGTTCATGCCCACTGTAAAAAAAAAACCTTAGCTTTATAATTGTAAATAATGAATTATTTGGATTGAAAGTTTTGGAAAGTGATTTCATGTACGTGAGCTATAATTGATTTCATGAACATGGTCATAATTCATAATTGATTTATTTTCTATTGATAATATAATTTTGAAAAATTAGTCTCATATTATATGTATTATTTGGTACTTTGAATATTTTAGGTTATGCAATGTTTGGAATTAAAATTTCTTATTATATGTCAAATGTGCTACATGACATAAAAGTAATTTATAATAGTTTATTAGTCGCCAAGGTGACCAAACAAACTAAATTAAATTTTGTCATGTATGATAATTGTTTGATTAAATGTTTATTGCATGGAAAGCTTGTTAGTCACCAAAGTAGCCTAGCTTGAAAATATTAAACATTTAATTGTAAATATTTCAATTGTTCATGTTAATATGATGCTATTAAAAAGGCATAAAGGTTAAACTGAACAATTAAGATTATTAATTATAATGCTAGGAGGTCACCCAAAGATGAACCATTGCTTATAGTTAATAACATTAAAGAGACTAATTTAAAAAAACATTAAAGAGTTAAAAAAACATTAAAGAGACTTATCGACCTACTTGGTGAATATGTTTGTATATCCAAGATAACATGCATACTAGCTTGAGTATGATTTGCGACATATGTTTAGTATCACCCAAAGGTGGACTTAAATATATATATTAAAGTTTGTTATTGTCTGAATCTATTAATTCTACTTAAATCATTAATGCGTGGGCTATATGTTGTATTTGCAACATCTACTAATTTGTTCGCTTTAAGAAATGACTTGATCAAGTTCAATGGTCTGAATTATGAGGATTGGTCTGAACAAATACAGTTCGAAGTAGGTGTAATAGATTTAGACTTGGCCATAGTTTCAGATGAAAAGCTTAGAGCCATAACTGAGACTGGCTCTGAAGTTGACAAATCTTATTATGAGACTTAGGAATGGTCTAATAGGCTGAGTTTGAATTTGATGCGAATGACAATCACAAAAAATGTGAAGCCATCAATTTTTAAGATGGATAATGCAAAGGAGTTCATATTGAAGCTTAAGGAATACTCCCAATTTGATATAACTGCCAAGTCCATAGTAGGGATTTTAATGAGTGAGCTAATGACTAAGAAGTTTGACTGGTCACAACCCATTTATAATCATGTAACTCATATGTCAAACCTAGCTGCAAAGCTAAAATCTATGGGTATGGATGCAACATCCCACTTCCATAGGGTACACACCTAAGCTTTTAGGAACATAACCTATGATAATGGTATGTTGCATAAATAACAATTCTAACTTACACATGGCATCATCTAACATACTCGAAAATCGTTATAATTTTCACTTAAAACATTCGCTTCATTCATTTATAAGCTTACACTATTCTCATCAACAAATATTTACGAAACCCTATATAGGTTCTAACAAAACTACAAAATAGCAACAACTATATTCCTACGGGAGTCAGCTAATAGACCTCTGATCCATTTCTCTATCCAAAGAAACTTTATGTCCTGACTAAAACTTAAGTCTCCTATCTCGTACCTGAAAAGCTACAGTGAAAATTTTGATGAGTTTTGCAAACTCAATGAGTGAACCATCATTGATGAATTCACCGGATTACACAAATACAACACATATT
>JANZXR010000003.1:12199437-12211003 GCA_027575705.1 Erythroxylum echinodendron
TGAATGTGCCAAAACAATATGTAAGTCACAAATAACTTATGTCTAACGTGCATTTATCTTAAGTCATATAAATGTCTTATAAATAACTGTTCTAGCCGTATAGGTAACGGGATGTTACAATGGATGTGATGAGTCCTTTCTGGTATAGTTCATTATTAACTCTCTACCTCTAGAGTTTGGCCAGTTCCAAGTGAATTATAACACCATTAAAGTAAAATGAAACCTTCGAGAGATTAAGGCCATGTTAGTTCAGGAGTAAGAGAAATTGAAGAAAATGAAGAAACACTTCGTTCATCTCACATTTCATCAAAGATCTAGTAGCAGTAAGAATAAACCAGGAAAGAAAGGCAAAGATAAGGACAAAGCTCTTTGATAAGTTATCGTTAGCCTACAAATTTAATCCCCTACTTAAATTGATATGTAGTATAGAAGAGTAAGGGTATTGTCCCATAGAGATCAAGACACAAGGAAGAAATCTAACTTTCAATCAAAGGTAAGCGTGTATATGCTAGGGGAAAATAAAAATTAAATGCAAATTCTGGCTCAGATGAACAAATGAAATATTTTATTCTTAAGATGCTAGATGCATGCGGTATACAAGACTTAGTATAATTAACTAATATGTACGAATGCTAGAAATATTATCTTAATACGGCTGCTAATTTAAGATGAATTAATTAAATTAATCTATAGTTTGCATATGTATTTGACTTAAAAAAAAAAAGAAGGGAAGGACAAGTGCTATGTTATGATTTTATGCTAATTGAACCCGTGAGCTAGTTAAAGATTTAAAATGCAAACTACCCTTTAGTGCAGATCAATTTCATGCATGAAAACAATGGAAAAGAAGATGAAGTAAAGACACATGATTTATGATGTAAAAGATGCGTGTCTTGGTTTGATTAGTATGATGCTAAATATGCATAGATCAGAAAAGGTGAAAGGTGAATTACGTGATAGGTATGCAAGCTAACATGCAAATGTCTTATATGCATGCACTATGTAATTAATTATCATGCAATTAGGCGGTATACTATATATATTTCTATATTCACGCTCTGTAGGATTTGAACCTACGAAATTGGGTTTTGGAGACCCACGTTCTACCGAACTGAACTAAGAGTGCCTTCTTATCACAAAAAAGAAGACTGTAAGGAAAAAGATTCTTTTTTTACTATATCTTGAATGCTTCTACTATCATACAGAGTATGATAAAAATTCAAGATTACAAGATTAGGTATGTCCCGTTTTAATTGATCTCAGTTGATCCCTTGTTATTGCTCAGAGGCAAAGTCAGTAATAGGTAGGGATGACAGGATTTGAACCCGTGACATTTTGTACCCAAAACAAACACGCTACCTATATTAGCCAATCAATCATATACTATAACTTTGGAAATATTATTGTATATTGGATTTCTTATTGCTTTTGCTGTCAAATCACCGATTATGCCTTTACATACATGGTTGCACAAATTGCATAGTATCATAAATAGCTACTCCGGGTATTACCCATCCGCCAGGAATCCCTTTCTTCATAAAAATGCGTAAAAGATGTTAGTCGCACTTAAAAGCTGAGTACTCTACCGTTGAGTTAGCAACTTCATCGACGTTGTTTTTCAACTGGAAGACCGAGAGAAAGAAGAATCGCCAATTAAAAACAGAAAATTTTAGAAAGTGTCGAATGTTTTTAAGAAGAAAAATTTCAAGAAAAGCTTGATAAAAATTCAGATTAATTAAAGATCAACTGCAATGGTGTTTACTAATTCCCTAGATTGATTTTAATCATTGAAACCAAAGATTTTTCCAGCCAATTTATGATCAAAATTTGGGTTCACCATATAATATTCTTTGCATCCAAAACTAACATGTAATGCAAAACCTTTTCATGCAAGCATCAATTCAAAACTAAGATAAACAACACAAACATGTAAGCATTAAGATTAGATGGCTTTGATCGAACCTAAAATTATTAAAAGATGACTAACATACATTAAATAATTCTATGCTCAAGAACTAACTTGTTACAATTTTACATATACCTTCAAACTTTAATAGATTAACGCCACTTATTTAATCAAATTGATGACTAACACCTAATTCAATTAATTGGCAACCAAATTATGCAAGATAAATTGAATTCTAGATTTCAAAAATAGCCAACATAATTCGGCATTCATGCAATCCGTGAGCACAAATATTCAACCATAAAATAGCAAGATTTAAGCACAAAATCTCATAAAATCAACCCATAAGAATTAGCTACAAACCTCCACAATTGAAAAGAAAACTTAGTTCACGAGTAATATTAAAACAAAGTAAAAAATCTTGTTTAAATCCATGGTGCAAGTTTCGGCTATAGAGAAAAAGAAGAAGAAGAAAAAAGAAAATTAGGGTTTTTAACTAAAGAAAAAACAAAAAAAATTATTTACGCCCATAAGAAAACAAAGTAGACGTGTTTCTTATTCTATTCTTAGGAACCCTATTTATACTAGCTAGAGGAGGTCTGGTATCTCCTAAAAAGCAAACTTGGAATAGGACTTGTATTAGTAAGGTCAGTTGTGGAAGCTTCCTTGCATGCATGCATACATTCCTGCACTTCAGACTGGGATTTGGGCCTATTTCGGGCTTCTTTGTGGGTTGAGCTACTCTTGGACTTCTTTTGGGCTTGCTCTATATTGAGTTAGGTCTCTTTCCAGGTCGTCTATGGACTAGTTTGTCACCACAAGCCATCCAAAATTGGTCCCAAATTCTGATCATTCTCGGACTGATTATGCTGGCTGATTTCTGGACCAACTTCGATAAACCATAAAAAATATAGAACTTGGACAGTTCAAAATTGGTCACCAGAAAGATCATTAAGTCAGCTTCAATTTGAGCATTGGATCGCAGAAATCCAATGGTTGGATCTCAGATATGAATTTTTGAATCACAAGAGGTCAGACTGAACATTTCCAACTTTACAGCAATCTTCAAAATTTTACTGTTCTCAAATGATAGCTCCAAAAATTCTGAAACTTGGTGGAAAATTTTTTCAATGAGTCAAGATTATACTTGCCAAATCTGGACCAATCTTGAGATCAAAATTCCCAAAGGTCCAAAGGTCAAATCTGCCAGGAACTAAAAAATAGTGTTAATTTCAACCTATTAAGGACTTTTTATATTTTATGTGTCTAAAGCTCTAATAATTATAAAACATGATAAATAGGCCATAGATATCTATAAAACACATGTAAGATACTAAATATAAGGTACTAAAAAATATCAAAATATGATTGCATCACTCTCAGCAAAGTTAATGAGAGCCGAATCCATAAAGATAAAAGGTGTCACTTTTCCAAGAAGCCTGGTCACTTCAAGAAGGATTGCCTTAAAAGAAAGGCTTGGTTCGAAAAGAAAGGTACATAATATATCTCAGTATTTTTTGAATCAAATCTTATTGAAGTGCCTAATAATACCTGGTGGTTAAATTCTGGTGCAACTATTCATGTGTTACATGTTAAACATGGATTCTTTTCAATCCAAATCATAAACAAAACTGAAAAGTTATTAAATACGAGTAACATAATGAATGCACGAATAGAGTTAATTGGGATGTACAGATTGATCTTGGACATTGGGTGTTACCTTTATCTAGAAAAGTATCTTTATGTTCCTGAATGTGTTAAGAATTTAGTTTTTGTTGCAAATTGGATGATGTAGGATTTCAATTTAAGATTGGAAACGATGTTTTTTCATTATATAAACACAAGTATTGTTATGGTTCTGGTACTTTAATTGATTGTTTATATTGTTTCAATCTTGATGTTGATTTTTCTGAATCTTTGTTTCATGTTGACCATATTATAGAAAGTAAACGTAGTGCACAAAATGAATCTTCTGCTTTTTTATGGCATAAAAGATTAGGTCATATATCCAAGGAAAGGGTACAGAGGTTAGTGAAAAATGAAATCTTACCTCCACTGGAATTTGTTGACTAGGATATATGTGTGAATTGCATTAAAGGCAAGCAAATCAAACATATATCAAAGCATTCAGCCACAATGAGTAATGAATTACTAGAGTTAATACACACTAACATCTGTGGTCCTTTTGACGTTCTTCTTGGGTCGGTGAAAAATATTTCATTACCTTTATTGATGACTTCTTGCATGAAAAATCTCAGTCTGTGGACATCTGATAGGTTTGTATTAGGATATGTTTTTATAAGTAATTGGTATATGTTTTCTAGCATAAATGTTGTTTATTGTTCTAGTTTAGGATTTATTTTGTATGTTTTCATTAAGTTTGATTTCTATTGTTGTTTTTGTGTGTTTGATGCTAATGAAGGGTAAGAATTGACTATTTTTGTGTAGGAAAGAAGATGAAGCAACTTGAAGGTTGAACAAAATATAAAAGAAGAGAAGACAAGAAGCGTGCATCTGTGACAAATTCCCACGTACGTGGGAATCATGCAAATTCCCACGGATGTGGGAATTACAAAAGAAATGAGGAGTGCATCTGTGTGTAATTCCCACGCTCGTGGAAATTGTAATCCGAGACAATTTGCAAGGCTTCATTAAACCTAGGATTTTTGGACTATAAAAACATCATTAAGCCTCCATCTTAAAGAGAGATGACAACCTCCTGAAGAAACACCATCCTTGAGTGAAGAACACATGTTTGGAGTATTAAGGAAGGATTAAAGACAAGGATCAACATCAAATTGGGCAAAATAGCAAATCAAAACTAAAATTCTAGATTTTGGTAAAGAATAGGAGTCTTTCTATTTAATTTTCTGTTAGCTCTTCTATTCTTTGTAAAAATGGTTTTTTTGATTATTGATGATGTTATGGAGTCTATGCTAGGATTATTTCATTTTAGGGATTGCTTTTGAATTATTTTTTCAAAACTCCTACTTTGTTGAATTGAATACAATTGTCTTTGTTAATTGTTGTTTTTAATTGTCATTTTGCAATAAATCGAGAGAGTGAGATGAAATTCATGTAGGATTGTATAACGAGAGTTGGAGACCTATAGAAGCAATCATCATGTTAATCAAATAGTTAGACGAGAGATCTCAATTAGTCAATTGATTAACTATAGGATACTTTAATAACTAGTTGAATCGATAGAGTCATTGGGTAGATTAAGAGATCATTCAATTGATTCCCGTTAATTCAACTAGGGACAAATAGTTACACCTTGAGAGAGAGTAATTAGTACATTCAAAAATTTAGGGTGAGACACAATTCAATCAATAAAATAGGAGGGAGACAAAATAAGGAAAAGTAATCTCTAACATTTAGATTTTCTGTAATTGCGGTACTGTCCATTGTTTATATTAGTCTTTTAATTTAATTTAATTTTTCAGATTATTTGTATTTCACAATTTTGTTTCTTAAACAAAGTTGTATCTAAATTAAGCGGTGCCTAGGCATCAATCCCTATGGAATTGATATCTGCTCTTTTTACTCCAAGTCACGACCTGTTCACTTGCGATTTTTGAGCGTAAAACAAGTAGATAGGTTTTACCTTCAACAACATCCTAGTGTTTGTTAATGAGGTAGAAAGTCAGTTAGATAGAAAAGTAAAGATAGTGAGGTCCGATAAAAGGGGCCGAATATTATGAAAATTTTGATGAAAGTGGACAATGTCAAGGTCCATTTGTAAAGTTTCTTACAAGTCGATGCATACATGCGCAATATACGATGCCTGATACACCACAAAAAAATGGTATAGCCGAAAAGCATAATTGTACTCTTATAAATATGGTTAGAAGTATGTTAAGTTATAGTACTGTACCGTTATCATTGCGGATGGGTTTATTAAAGACTGTTGCGTATCTGCTTAATAGGATTCCTCGTGAAGTAGTTCCTAAGAAACCTTATGAACTGTGGACAGGAAGGAAACCTAATTTACAAGACCTTCACATTTGGGGTTGTTCGGCATAAGTAAGGCTATATAATCCATATGAAAAGAAGCTTGATACAAGAATTGTTAGTTATTTTTTCATCGGCTATCCTAAAAAATCAAAGGAGTACCGGTTTTACTGTTCTAACCATAGTATGAGAATATTTGAGTCCGGTAATGCTCGGTTCATTGAAAATGTTCAGAATAGTAGGAGTGGAGAACCGCAAAAAGTGGATATTCATGAGAGTCGAGTAAAAACTACTCCGAGTCGAGTAGAAACTACTACATCAAACGTGATCCTAGCGGTTGTTATTCCTCTTGTTTCATCAAGAATATGCAACATACTGGAACAATAAATTAATGTTCCAATTCCACAAATTGAACATATTAATGAAGAACCAGCTAATGATGTTCAAGTTACAAATAATCAAGTGATACCACAAGAAGTAGCATTATGAAGGTCTATAAGGTAGGGAAGACCAGCTATTTCAAGTGACTATGAAGTTTACTCACTTAAACATGAATGTGACTTGAGCATTGATAAGGATCCAGTCTCATTTAAACAAGCCATGGAATGTAAAAATTTTGAAAAATGGTTCAATGCTATGAAAGAAGAGTTAAAATCAATGGATGACAACAAAGTATGGGAATTAGTTAAGTTGCCAAAAGGTGCAAAACAAGTGAGTTGTAAATGGGTCTTTAAGACCAAACGTGACTCACAAGGCAATGTTGAAAGGTATAAAGCCAAACTTATTGCCAAAGTTCATACTCAAAAGGATGGCATTAACTATAAAGAGGCTTTCTCTCTAGTTTCAATGGACTCTTTAAGAATTATTATGGCCCTGATGGCTCATTATGATTTAAAGCTTAATGGAGACTTGGAAGAAGAAATGTACATGGATCAACCAGAAGGTTTTTAAACCACAAGAAAGGACAAGTTAGTGTGTAAATTAAAGAAGTCAACATATGGACTGAAATAGGCTTCTCGACAATGGTATCTTAAGTTTAATAATACCATTACGTCTTACAGTTTTGTAGACAACACTGTTGATTGGTGTATTTATATGAAGATCAGTGGGAGCAAGTTCATTATATTATTCCTATAGGTTGAGGATATCCTTTTTGTTGCAAATAATATGATTTTGTTACATGATGTCAAGAATTTTCTTTCTAATAATTTTGAAATGAAAGTTATGGGTGAGGCATCCTATGTGATCTGAATATAACTATTCCGTGATAGATCACAAGGATTGTCTCAGAAAGGATACATCGATAAAATATTAGAAAGATTTAAAATGAAAAAATGCTCCACAGGGATAGTTCTAATTCAGAAAGGGGACAATTTTAGTCAAATGCAATGTCCACAAAACAATTTGGAACGTAAGGAAATGAAGTCTATTCCTTATGTGTCAGTAGTTGGGAGCTTAATGTATGCTCAAACATGTACTCGGCCAGATATTAGTTTTGTTGTTAGAATGTTAGGCCGATATCAAAGCAATCCTGGAATGGACCATTGGAAAGTTAAAAAGAAAGTCCTTAGATATTTACAAGGCACAAAGGACTATATGCTCACATATAGAAAATCAACCCATGTCAAAGTGATAGTTACTCAGATTCAGACTATGTCGGTAGTGTAGACTATCGGAAATCTACATTCAGTTATATGTTCCTATTAACTGAAGGAGTAATTTTGTGGAAAAGTGGAAAGCAGTCTATCATTGCTGCTTCTACTATGGAGGCTGAATTTGTGGCATACTTGAGGCCACGGTTCATGGATTGTGGTTACGAAACTTTATCTTCGGTCTTAGCACTGTCGACAATATTGCTAGATCGTAAGAATTTATTGTGATAATTCCGTAGCTGTTTTCTTCTCTAAGAATGACAAGTATCCAACAGTTGCGAAACACATAGATTTAAAGTACTTGCCTGTGAAAGAAGAAGTGTAAAAACATAAAGTGTCAATTGAGCATATTAGTATAGATCTAATGATAGTGGATCCGTTAACTAAAGGCTTACTGCCTAAAACATTTGTTGGACATGTTGAACGGATGGGTATTATAGATTAGTCCTTGTTAGCCTAGCGTTCTGACATGTATACGTACATATAATTGTCTTGCTCGAATTATCATGACACTTGTGAAGTTAATTACAGTTATATTTTGCGCATTTACTTGTTATCCATTTTATGTTGTATACAATAATTGTTTCTATGAGATAACAATTACAAGATTACCCACCTAAAGTTATATGAGTTGAGTTGATTATGTGATACATGAAATGAATCATGTTTTATAACTTGTGACTGCCATGATCCCATCATCTTAATTCATTTAAGGATGATTTGATCGATTCAACATATTATGTATACTTAAAGTTTTATTGTTAAATTATCAAGTCATCACATGGGCCAAGTGAGAGATTATTAGATTAATTTAAAGTGGCCCATGTAAATATATGATTGATTGATTCTAATTAAGGAACCCAGTATGATGGTTATGGGTCTACAAGCTATAAGAATCAAATGGGCCTAAGCCCTTTCCCTCTCTCTTACATTTTATAGAAACAGTTTCAGGTTTAGTTAATTGAAACATTATAAAACGTTTCTAACCATCAGGAAACACAAGCATTGTAAGGTGACAAGAAAAAGGAAATAAATTATTGTCAAGAACTTCAACCATCATAGATTTAGGTTTGATTTACAATGTTATTAATCCATCCATAAATGTCTTTCATTCACTATTGTAGTTAAAACAAAATTTGAGAAGGCAGTGATCCATACATCCATACAGTCCAAGGGGCAGAACAAAGTACATGAGTTTAGCCGACTTAGTTTGTCACCAACTATTGTCGTGAAATAGCGGTGGAAGTTAGCTACTCTCAATATTCCTGAAGTTTACTAAGTTGGAGTTTTGTCTCAGCTTTGTAAAGCTCAGCAAGTATCAACATAAGAGCAACCATTAAATGGACCATGCCTTGGACCCTGAAGTTAAAAAAATTGGTGACGGAATAAACCAAATATGATGGCAAAATTTAAAGTAAACAAATAGGCACATCAACATAACAAAAACACGGTCGGCAGGGGGATGTAGCTCAGATGGTAGAGCGCTCGCTTAGCATGCGAGAGGTACGGGGATCGATGCCCCGCATCTCCACCGAAGGCATTGTTTTGAGTGTAAGCTCTTCAAAGACTTTCGATTTCAGACTTTATTATCCAAAGACCAAAGTGGCCAAGTTCGCCTTCAAATAATGTTTTAGTTTGCCCAAAAGAATTTATACGTTATAATTGACGTTGTTGATTCAATCAAATATTATGCGACATTGAACAAATCTAATGAATCACAAAGGACGCTTTATTACTTAAAATGATCCTTTTCTTTAATTTGTATTTAATCGAAAATCCACACTTGGCATATCAAAGCTAAGCTAGAAACGTTTAATGAATAGAGATTGAGGTGGCATATCCAATTAAATACCCCACCGCCTAAGAACATCAATCGTTATCTAGTGATCTTCCAATAAACTATAGAACAAAATTGTTTGAAGCACATAACGAAAATAAGATCTATGACAGTTTGAACCGTATAAGGTTCTAGGTCTCCATACAAGATGGCAAAAAAAAGTGTTATACAATACCATAAGAAAAAGATAGATAAATTTTATAATTAACCTTAAAAATGAAAATAAAAAAGTTTTTCAGTGCATGTTTCTCGATAATTATAATCTATCTTCATGTTGATTAATAATATTAATTTTATTTATGGAATTATTTATGATAAGCATGATAAATAGGAGGACTTGTGCACAGAAAGTAGCTGGGAGGACATGGAAAGGTGACAAATTACAAATAAATTGTGAATTGAGAGTCCAGTAAAAATATAACAGAGAGATTATATCCTATCATATCTGATATGAAACCTAAGTCCATTAAAAATATAACACAGAGATTATATCCTATCATATCTGATATGAAACCTAGGCTTTGATAGCGTTTTATTCTTTAAAAATTTGGTAACTTTAGTTAGTTTATCTGATATCCCTCTCCTTTCACTCCTAAAGTCAGTCTTTCTTATACTTCAGTGCCTCATCTGGAGGTAATCTTGCATTAGAGAATTGCAAGATTGGAGGACTGCTTTTTGTGAGGACCGAGGATTGCCTCAATGCTTATTTCGGATCTTTTCGCACAAAACCAGAGAGAAAGCTGTAGGAGTACGTTTACAGTCAACTTTAGGTATGAGATTATTATTTTAATTAATAAAAGCACTCTTTATTTTTATATATTTTGATGGCTATATTTTATGATTTAATACTAAAATATAGCCATCAAAATATATAATTTATATATTTAAAATTATCATTGGATAATCAAAATAATCATTGGATAATTAAAATTATATGAGATCTTAATTATAAGATTTAATTTATATTTATATATTGTTCATATTATAGTTTCATTAAGACAAGAAATAGATATAATATGAATCATATGAAAATAATTAAGTCAATAAATAATTTGTAACTCTAAAGTAATTAAAGAGATTGTACTTGATCAGTAGTGATTTAAAAAAAATTCTTTAATAGAGTGATTTAAAATTTAAAAAAGTATTTTCAAATATTAATTATAAATCAATTATTAATTAGCACAAACAAATATATTGGATTTAAAAGAATATACACTAAATATATTCTATGTCCATTTGGATATTAGATAACGAAAGGACTAAATTATGTATCATAAACATATATGGGCACGTTTAATCAAATCATTTTGATATTTTTAATATTTGAGATAGTGATGACATAGTATTAGACGTCAATCTAATATAATAGAATATTTAATTAGAGAGCTAGATTAGAAGGAATTTTAATTTATCTAATTTTAATTATAAATTAGAACTATAATTTATAAATATTCTAGACATATTAAAAACCTATTTTTTCATACATAAAATAGCAATTAAAAAGAGAAATTTTAATTTAAATTAAGTTAGTCTTAATTGTGAAGTTTGAGAAACTTTAGAGTTAAATATGTGATATTTTATTTTATTAAAAATATATTTTATTTTATTAAAATTATATTATAATTATAATTAGAGTTGATTTTAATTATAATTATGAAGTTTAATTTTAATATGAAAGAAAATCTTTTATATTTCTGTATAAATAGGAAGAAGGTATAAGGGAGCTACTCTTATCTTAACCTCTTAATGAATATTATATCACGAAAACAATCTCTTTGTAAAAATACAAAGGGAAAGCTGCATACATCATGACCCTTTTCGAACCCCTGCAAAGTAGGAAGTCTTGTGTACTGGGTACGTTGACTAAATTAGTACTAGTACCAAATTTAGTTATGGTATGATACAATATTGGTACTAATCAATACTACACTACAAAAAAATTGAGAATTTGCGTCGGAATATTACCGACGACAAAAATTCCGTCGCAATTTACCGACGGAAATGAGGTAATCCATCAGTGAAAACAAAATTTTACCGACCGCTAACCAATCCGTCGACAATATTGATGGGGAAAATTCGGCCCAGAATTTTCGACAGACAATAGCGACGGAACATGTCTCGGCGACGGTAAAAAACGCGAGAATAGTTCCCGCAATTTGATTGCTTCGCCCTTTACCGACGGTATTTTGTCCGTTGGTAAATATACCGACGGACTGT
>JANZXR010000003.1:12227307-12262037 GCA_027575705.1 Erythroxylum echinodendron
ATAAGTTAAATCCTAATATTTTCAAATGTTTAAAATAAACCTTTACTTTTGTAAAATATTTAAAATAAATCTTAAGTCAATATCACAATTCCAAAGTACTACGATCGTTAAACTCATTATTTTTTAAGTAAATTTGATCTTAATATTTTCACTAAAATATAAGTTAAATCCTAATATTTTCAAATGTTTAAAATAAACCTTTACTTTTGTAAAATATTTAAAATAAATCTTAAGTGGACAAATATTTAGTTTTTGTTCATTAAATGCCACATCAGCATATACATAGGTCTTATCTTGTCACATAGTAAATTTTTTACTAATTCTGTTAAAATCTTAATAAAATGTTATTAACATAGTTAAACCTCAATATATCTCTATAAACTTAATTTAATCCTAATTAATTAAGTCATAATTCATCTAAATTCCCCCTAGTCTAATTGCATGAACGTTGATTTCATAGTTCTCCTAATTCTCCCACCTAAATTTCCAATTCACCTAGAAATCAACCTCATATAGAATATACAGCCCTGAAATCTGGAAATATGTACAACTTCTCTCTAGGTTTCTAGATATAAGTTTAGAAAAAATATATAAGAAACCGAAAAACAGATTAGAAACTTAAATAAACAATTTTTATTACTAAAATTTAAAAATTAAAGACATAAGCTGCTGTAACGTTGGCCGAAATTAACTACTTGCATTGAATCGATAAAAACTAATGATATAACTAAGAAGCTAACAACTATGTTAATTAGCAGGCATTGAACCACTCCAATCGTTTACATACAGCATGTAGGCTCAAGGCTCCATTTCCTCGTATTCTTGAAATGAAGAGTTCTACAAGTCTCCTAAAGGGAGTTTCAATATTCCAATCTTTATGGTCATTTCATTATGAACAATGCTCAATCCATCAATGGCGAAGATAAATTGTAACTTGTGAGAGACGTAATTATACAATGAATAAACAGCAGGGTGGGGGTATAATTTCCAACACCAGGATACTGGTATTTTGAAGCCATCTTATGATTTAGAAGAGCCACCACCCAAAGATGAAGTCCTTACTGCTACCTTTACTGCTCCAACCACACTAAGCTGCCTTGTCTCATGGCTCAGCCCATGTCGGTCCTGGCTCAGACAGCTTTCTTCCGTTAGTACACCCACAAAGTATGCTACCTGAACACCATAAACAAAATATGAGAAACTTTTTCTTCCAAAACCACATTAACTTTTCTGAGATGCATTATAAACAGAAACAATTAGCTCAGCATGGTAACAGATTACCTAGCAACCCGCAGTCATAGACAAGGAAATTATTAGGCAGATTAAATTCCAGAATTTCGGACCACTATTCCAAAACAAAGCCATATCAGGTAAGGTGGTAATCATTTTCCAAGATGGATTAGCGGATCTCCATTCATATTTGCAAGAGAACTTAATGTATACGCAAGCTGATAAAACTCTCAAGTTGCTAGTAAACTTTTTGTTACAACTGGGTGGTTGATTCGCATTAGTGTCTCATTCACTCTTAAAAATCACATGAGATATGCATGATTCTCAAGGCAGCTCTACCCAATCTCACCATAAATAATATAAACTTTCTACCCCTATTTGTCTGCTAATCAGCAATTAGATAAGCAAGTCGTTATCTATTGATCATCCAACAACCTAAAACAAAGTTGACTGAAGCACATAATTGAGAAAAGAAGGATCTTTTATGCTCTGAATCAAGAACTATGGCAGTTTAAAAACAAAAGTTCTAAATCTCCGAAATCAAAACCATTAAAACACACAAGATTATTTGGAATCTTGGAGAAGTCTATCACATTACCTTGCCAGTAGCGTTACGAACAGGAGATACATGAAGAAGGGTCCAAAAGGAACTCTTGTCCTTCCTAATGTCAAAGGGTAGAAACAGCTATTTAGAAACAATGGAAGCATTCAGTTTTCGTTAAACATGCTAGAAGAATAGGCAAGTCTCAACCTGTAATTTAAAATACGTACTGTGCATGGTCGTCTAGATTGAATGCTATCCTCTATCTGGAGAACATTTAGAAAAAAAATCTATCCTTAACGTAACCTCAGTATGTGTGAGAAAATGGAATAAAGGAGGAGTCTGAAGAAGTTGCACCTGAAGCAGAACTGAGGAATCTGTATCAATTCCATGTAAAAATCTATGGTTGTGCCCCAGCACTTCATGTCTAGCATAGCCTACAGAAATCTTAGCAGTCACATTGTCAAGACAACAAGGAAGTATGTGCAATGTGCATCCAGAATGACTTTTACATGGGAAGTTATGATACAGAAAGAAAAGTACCTGTTAACTTTAAGAATGCATCACTTGCGTAAACAATTGGCATGTCTGGTAAGTTCAGGTCAATCCTGGAAAGGCAACTAGAACAAATAAAAATCATCTTAACGACACTAATCCATGCAAGAAAGGAAAAAGGAATTTGCAAAACTCACAATACAAAACTTTGTTTGATTCTACCAAGAGATATATTTACAGACGAACTGAGAAGGCCCGCTGCAGGTAAGCTGTATCTTTTTTCACACACCATTCTGCCTGCTGAGTTGCTATAGTGAGTGAGCACAGACAAGATATTTTTCATGGCAGTTGCTGCTCTTTGCTTCTCATAGTGACTTGCCTCTAACGGCTCTTCAAACGCCAAACCTGTAAACATAACTGGTGAGATTCACAACTGAATTGACCGAAGAAAATGATCACTTGAAGAGAAAAGTTAATTGACAAACAGGAACCCGGTAAATATAACAAAATTTCAGGTATGGCGACTCTCAATGCAATTAAAAACAGTCCCAATGTTGGAGTAAGAAACTAAATGAACAGAAGCTGCAAGAAATCATACAATCCAAATCCAAACCAATGAGCTCAAAAAATGACTCCATTGCATATAAAAGAAACCGCATTAAAGAATCTTTCACAACAGTAACTACTCAACCAAGTGTTGCTTCAGAAAGATTTCTCATTGCTTTATATACACTAGAACTGCATTTGAAGCTTGGAAGAAGTATATACATACCTCCACTATCTGAATCCAACGCCAAAACCCGACCCAAATCGCTCGTAACATCGCTGCAAACTTCTCTCCTGCACGAACCAAACTCAATTTCCCTAAACTCAGCTACTTGCTCGGTCATCCTATTATTTCTCTGCCTCGTAGTTATGGGCACTTGAACCGCAACGAAATGGATCACCGTCCCATTCTCCCTCACAAAAACAGGGCTCATATGAAACAACATCCAAAACGGTGTCCCATCTTTGCGGTAATTCAACAAATTGATCTGTATCGTCCTCTCCTCACTAATAGCCTCACGAATCTCCATCACCGACCTGCGGTTCGTTTCCGGGCCTTGAAAGATTCGACCATTTTGGCCGATTACTTCGTCTCTTGAATAACCCGACATTTTTAAGAAACTTCGGCTCGCAAACACTATAGGATGTCCGGAGATGCAAGGATCGGTAATCGTGAAGCTCTCACACAGCTCGTCAAGAGTTTCTCGTGCCCATATGGAGTATTGACTATTGAACGAATCTTCGATTAAACCCAGCAACTGAGGCTCCATTTCGATACTTCTTTATTGAAAAATTGTACCTTTCTCGCTCTCCAAATCAGGCCCAATCCCATGTGGCACGATAAACAACAGTGCCTATCTCAAAGATCTCGCCTAAACACCAAGAAACGGGCATGAACCATGAACAGAGCAGGAAGAAGACTGAACCAAGAGGAGAACAGAATATCGGGGTTGTTTCCCGAGGAAGGGAAATAAGAGGAATTGATAATTATTTGTTGCGAGACACTGACTTCTTGGGATTTGAATGAACGGCAACGAGTGAGACGTACACATCAGTCGGTTTTGTTGGTTTCAAGAACTGGAAAAAAATCTATAGTCCAATATGTGACAAGAGAATGAAGCAACGTAGGTGGTTGGGTTCCTTTTGCATTGCAAGTACGCAGTTAGAGCAGTGGCACTGCCACAGATTATAAAATATTATTCAAGTATTTTTTTCAACTATGATTCAAGTGTTCTTTTCTTTTTCCTTTTTTGTTTTTTTTTGAGCTTGAAGCTATCGACTCGATTCCCTCATAAAGCAATAACTACTAAGCCTTAGACCTTAGAACACTTGCTTGTCGTCTAGTCCTCTAAATTAAGAAAAGCAGGGAGGGAGTGAAAAAGGACGTGAAACTATGGACGGACCAAGGGTAGATTATAGAATGGTCAGCGGAATCAAGTACAGAGCCGGCGCTGATCCTTATCCATCTTAAGAGTTGTCCACTTGAAGTAATATCAAGAATAGTAATTAGTGGCACGGGGTGGGGGCTCCTAATGTTGGAGTTCAACATTTAAGAATAGTAATTAGTGACAATGAGGAGCGGCGAAATGGATTAAACTCTTCACGTAAGGCTCTATCTTATAGAAAGTTTTGAGTTTGAATTATATTAAAGGAGGAGAAATAGAAAATTTATTTTATTAATGATCCTCTAATTTTTTGGATAAAGCTCCTTGATCGGATCAATTACGGACGTCTCGCTTCTAGTGGTAGTGTGGGAGTTGAAATTATTAGGAAACTCGAGGGCTGCTGGGAACCTGATGCTGAGCACGGTCAGCGATCAATCAGTAATTGACCAATTAAGTATGTAACGACTCCTTTTAAGCAGAAATGTACAGATTACGTAGTAATCTGAGGAATCTTGAGATTTCAGATTTGCATCCTCTAGAGCTCTTGAGGTAAGGTCTTAAAAGCTTAAGATTGGTCCGAATAAACTGGGATACCTAACGTAATTAAAAAAAAAGAATACTAATTAGTGTTGACCAAAGCACACTAGAATATGTAATGTTTTTTTTTTCTTATCAATTTTGCTGGTCACATGTTTCAAATAGACAAAATGTTGGGATGTTGATCCCTACAAGCAAATGGCTTGTGCTGTGCTCAGGCCTGTCTTATTAGGTGACAGTTGCTGCCCACAATCACCACATACATGTTTTTCAATTTATAACCAAGTCTTAAAGAGTTGTTTTTCCCTATTCTCTCTATTGAGTCTAAAGCCAAATGGTAATACCTATTCCAATAAAGGCTGAACCATAATAACCGTTTATAGCATACATCTATCAATCACTATTTTTAACTTTGACAAAGTGGAGAAGTATTCAAATGGTAATAATTAATATAGCAATAGTTTAGCACCCATTAAGCATTTCCATAAATTGATAGTTGTTACTTGCCAATAAGATATTTGTTATCTAATCTTTTCAAGTACAAGAATAAGAAAAGTAATAGACTAAAGAGCAGATCAATTTAATTTTTCTTCTCTCTTTTTATCTTTATAAAATCTCCAAAACTAAGCACAACAATAACAATTTAACAAAAATTTCACTAAATGTAAGGTTTGAAAAAATTTATTACTATACAATTTTATTTTTAACTAATTGAGGGGCTGTTTTCAAACAATTCGTAATAAATAACTAAGTCCTACGGAGAAAAGGGCCTGGAAAACTCCCCGCAGGCCCGACTAAAAGGGCCTCCCTGGTTTTGATCTTCCGACCAGCTCACCATCTCAACTCACATTTCCGTTAACTGTTTTTTTTGTCTCTCGTAGGCTTCAAATCTCTTGCATTCTTAATCAGACATGCTAACTGGTGCTGTGAAATCAATTCACTTTCTCATTTAAACGTCTTGGTGGTGCAATTTAACGATATTGCAAGTGCCCATTACCTTTCTGTATGCATTTAATTATTTGTTCATTCGTTCTCGAGTTCGGTGTTTGATAAGGGATCATCTTACTTTTTCTGCAAATATCGTGTCTTTTAGATACTTATATAAGCTATCATTTTGGATTGGATGTTGCAGAAAGAATCAATGAATTTTTTGATGCGATCGACCACCACACACCATGTACCGGCGGATCGCATTCCTGTACACGACTCCCCTGTAGAGCCTGTTTATTCTTCCAAAACCAAAGCCACTGTGGAGGGTCTTATTGCAGACGACCCATTTCCTCATTCTCCTGTAGCTGAAGTTATTAATGAAGATTTGGATGAAAGTGGAAATGATAAGTTTGCAGGGTCTACTGCAAAGGAGTCCCTTCCTGTGGGGGACCACTTGGATGTTCCTGAAGAAGAAGGAACTATCATCATTCCAATCAGTACTTTCCTAACTTGACATTATACCATACTTTTGGTTATTGTCTTTCATCTTGGGATCATCCGCACACAGTGTAGAGGACCATTGCTTTGATATTGTTCTTGGCTTTGAAATCCGTTACCTGTCCTCATGTTAGAGTTCAAGGAGACACAAAATATATAGTTATGTTCTTTTGATTCAAGTTGCTGTTTTAGAATCTGTGCTATTGGATGATGCATTCACTGGAACTGTTTTCATCATACATTCTTGATTCCTCACTAAGTTAAACCATGGGAAGTGCAATGTTTATATTGATCAAACTCTTACTTTGATGCTCCTGCTTATTTGTTTAAAGGAAGGAAGTTGATGCCAGGCATGTCCTTTGGTTTTCTCATAGATAATTTGATTCCGTTTTACTTGAATTGCAATTTGTATTGAATTGCAATTTGTAGACTTTGCTTTTAATTTAAATTCTTGAATTTGGAGGTTAAATTTTGTAAAATATATCCTGTCACAAGTTAATATTGTGAATGTCTTTTTTACTCTCTCAGTAGGGTTCTTTTTACATATTAGGATTCCATGGTTTTCCAATTATTATATCTAGTTTAGCCATGCTAATGGTTGGTAACTCTTTTGAAGGGGAACTTCCAGATACATGCAACAATGCAGCAGGTATCGATTCATTACGCTCCCTTGATCGCTCGTTTATTTTCCCAGGTACCTTTATTTACCTATGAGCTTGTTTCTTATGGTTCTAACATGCATGAATCATGTATATGATGGACGCAGATTGCTCATTGTTAGAAATCCGATTGTTACTCCAATTACAGGTGAACAGGTTCATATCATTGCATGCTTGTTAGCTAACCAACAGGATACAGAAATCATTACTCCGTTTAAAGTTGCAGCAGTATTGTCTAAAAATGGGATGGGAGAGAACTTTGAAGGACAGAATGAACTTGTGAAAGATGGAAAAGATCAGGTATCTGGAGAGGAAGAAGTGAGTTTGAATAGTCAACAATTTCTTGAACCAAATGACAGCAGCCCATCTAAACTGCAAAGTGAACCGCAAAAGAATATTTCTGCCAGTGAATATATTCTTAGAATGGAAGGTCACAAAAGACAGACAGAGACATTGTTGCAAAGATTTACAAACTCCCATTTTTTTGTTAGGATTGCAGAATCAAGTGAGCTACTTTGGTCAAAAAGAAGTTGTATTGATCCAGAAAGTAATCAGGAACTCACTGGAAATCCAACCAGAAAAGCTTCAAAAGAAATTTCCCAAATTAGTGCTCTTATTGACAGAGGAGATTTTGATGCACACCTCTCTGGTGGAGCAGCAAGGAACAAAATTAGCAGCTTTTCTCTTTCAAATGGAGACATAGTGGTATGTTTCCTTGCCCAATATATTTGACTGGACAAATTTGGTTTGACTGGAAATATTTGGTAGCTAGGTTCCCTGATTAAATGATCATTATGTTGCAATAGTACTTCCTCTATACAAAATTTTGGCGAGTTGTTTAGTTGATTCTCAATCCATTTGTTTGTTTGGAAGGATGCAGGTACTTTTACGAGTTAATATTGGTGCTAGTTTTTTTAAAGACCCAGTCATTGAGATTATTCAGTTTGAGAAAAACATGCACAAAAATGTGTCTGTTGAAGATCATAACAATTTGAATTACATTGACTATGATCCATATGGAGAGTTGTTAAAATGGTTGCTTCCATTAGAGAACACGCTTCCTGCTGCAGCACGATCTTTGCCTCCTCTCCATCTAGGTTCTGGTCCAGGAATTGGTGGGACATGTCAGAAACCTATGTCTACTGGCTCTCAGCTCTTATCTCATTTTAGAAGTTACTCCATGTCATCACTGCCGCAAAATACTCTTCCACCTATGCAACATGTTAAAGCCCTAAGTTCTAAGCATAGCTTTGACTTAGATGACTGGGGGCAGTATTCGACTCAGAAGTTATGGAAGAGTCACAGAACTGGGAGTGAAGGGTATTTATCATTCCGCGGTTTATCTTTAGAGCGTGAAAGATTTTCAGTTCGTTGTGGGTTGCAGGGGATATTTACTCCAGGAAGAAGGTGGAGGAGGAAAGTTGAAATAATTCAACCTCTAGAAATTCATTCTTTTGCTGCTGATTGTAACACAGATGACCTTGTTTGTGTTCAGATAAAGGTGTGCACTTCACACTTATTAATTGAATCAATGCAGTTCAAATCTCTTTGCATGCTTATTACGATGTACCTATTACTTCTTTTTAAGTTAATTGCTTTTTTCAATTGTTGTGCAGAATGTGTCTCCAGAGCATACACCTGATATTATCATGTATATAGATGCTATAACTATTGTTTTTGAAGAAGCTGCAAAGAGTGGGCCACCTTCATCATTGCCATTTGCATGCATTGAAGCAGGAGATGGCCACTCTTTACCCAATCTACCCCTCAGGTGTTGTTCACTCTGTCTAAAATATACTCAGTAGATGTTCTTAATTTTCAGCAACTTAATTCTTATTTATTTTCAAGTAATGCACCCAGGTAATAAATCATAAATTTCTAAGTTATTTCTGCGGCCTTCTATGTGTAACTTTTTTTGAATATGAAGCAATTCCGTTTTACATTAATGAGAACTAACTGAATTTACTAATTATTTTTGCATGCAGTTTACTTACCTATATGAAGGCACTTGTTCATACTATATTGATAGGTAGATTTTACTAATATAAAATTAATGGTTTCGTATCAGCTAAAATTGTTGAACTCATGAGTTGAACACTGCTTGTGGGAGCATGCCTACAGTAACCTGAGGATGCAAAGGCTACTCATCCATCACAATTATTTCTTTTTCTTTCTTGCATTTGAAGAGGTGAATAGTACTTTCTTGACATTTAGATAGAGGACCTAGAAATGTACCGTAAGTACATCAATTCCGTGTAGTGAAATTGGACAGCATCAAAAGACAGTTTGCATGTGCAGCAGGAGATCAAGTTATTTTCATTCCTTTATGGGATTAGAAAAGATTATTTTTTATAATTTATAACTCTAATTTTTTGTAGGTTGCTTCTACCATAACTTTGGGGCACAATTTTTCAAATTTATATTTTAGAGCGCACATGTCTCATTAAACAAGATAGTGCTATATTCCCATGTACTATCTTGTTTGATAAGAGTACTCCGCAAGTAGAATGCTCCTCTATTTGAGTTTGTGGGTGCAAAAGATATATTAGTTTATCATTAACTGACTTCTCATGGCAGGAGAGGTGAAGAGCACTCTTTTATACTTAAGCCAACATCCTCTACATGGAAAAATCTCAAGATGCAGGGTGAAAAAAATTCCCCATCTTCAAGCTTGCGTATTGCAACCAATATTACTGAAGGAAGGAAAAGTTCGATCAATGTTGATCAGTATGCAATTATGGTATCTTGTCATTGTAATTACACGGGTAATTGTGGTTTTCTTTGTTTTCTGTGCTATCCAAATTATAGCAAGTTCTTAACCTTGAGTTATTTTCATTGCTCCTGTGTCAAATGTAGAGTCGAGGTTGTTTTTCAAGCAACCAACTAGTTGGCGACCAAGCATCTCAAGAGATCTCATGATCTCTGTTGCATCTGAAATATCAGAAAGATCGCAAGCACCTAATGAAAGAGTCTCTCAGCTTCCAGTTCAGGTTTCTTTTATGCTTCTGTTTTGTCCTGTTTTATATATACTTGCTATTTATTCAAGTTATTCATTGTTTACTTTATTCATCTTGTCAGATTTTAACTCTCCAGGCCTCAAATTTGACATCTGAAGATCTAACTCTGACATTTCTCGCCCCCACCTCATTTATTTCTCCTTCATTGGGGTCCTTGGGTTCTTCTCCATTAACTCCTGTGAGCCCATTTGTTAGTTTGCTCCAGTCTACTGGTACAATTACCATTGATGTGATGCAGAGGCTTAGGTGGGCAGCTCATGCATCAGAGAATCATAAAAATCATGATGGTAATGGAGCTCAATCTGTTTCTTTCAATGAGAAGTTTTCTCCCATATCTGATGTCATACCAATCAGTGGTGTGGGTTGCACACATCTGTGGTTGCAGAGTAGAGTTCCCTTAGGGTAATGCATTATTCTTTTTCATTGATTTCCTTTTTGGGGTTCTGATTGCACAAATGATTATGACCTTTAGTGGTTGCATCAGGTGTGTTCCTGCTCAATCCACCTCTTCTATCAAGCTTGAGCTACTTCCTTTGACTGATGGGATAATTACACTGGATACATTACAGATTCATGTTAAGGAGAAAGGTATGGCCCTTTTATATACTTATGTAATTCATCAATATTTGGATTGTGAACTGGACTTTTTCTGCTTTGAAGTGCAATTTTGTGACCATTATACAGAGCTAGAAGATAGTGGGACTAGACAGACAATAGCTCTTATCCTTCTGACACGAGCTGGCGTAATTTGTTGTCATAATGACTATCTTTTACTTGCTCTCTCATGTACAGGAAGTTGTTATACCATGTCATACTGGTTACCCATGTTCATGTGCCTTTGTTCCCCTTGCTGAGGGACTGCAAAAGGTCAGCAGTTCTAAAGTGGAACTTATCTCTGTTTGCAGGCCTCACATATAGTCCAGAGCACTCCTTGAAGATAAACGCAACTTCCGGCATTTGCACAGGGATTATATAGGTTGGTTTTGGTGTATTATGTGTGACTGAATTCAAACCTCAATTGTTTGAAAGAGATTCAAAGGGATGAGTGGCCATGTAGCAACTTCTTGTTTCCACCGCTCACCTGAATGAAATGGAATGGTTATGTTGATGTGATGTTTATAAGAAATATAGCCTCGTGTCATGTAAATTAGAAATTCGATAAATCCCTGTTTGTTAGATGTAACCCGCAATGGGAAAATGAAAGAATCATGTTCTGTTGTAGATTTTTCCAATAGTGAAATTATAAGCATATAGAGAGTGTTTTTGCTCTTAATTGTTTGTGAAACATTCAAATCCTATTATTTTCTTTTTCCAATTGATTCTTTTGCGATCCGTTTCATGATTTGCATTTTCAGTTTATCAAGAACTTGTTTCCACGACCTCTGCATATTATGTTTATGCTTCCAATGTGCTTTGGTTCTTTTTTTTTTTTGGAAAATGAATAAATGCTAAGACAGCATTACAATGAGTTTTAAGCTATTAAGCTTATATTCAACTACAACGTAGTTGGAATTTCATTAGAATTAAGATAGTACAAAAAAATAAACAGTTTAATAGCATATTATAGGTTCCATCGTTCGTTCACGTCCGAGGAGAGTGTTTCCTGTGCATTGTTGGCCAAAATGGCTAATCTAATCCAGTTGCTTGCTTGATCAGCTAGCTGCCATTTTTCCACTTCAATGTTCTTGAACATCCTGCAATTTCCTTCCTTCCAAAGAGAGTAAATGGAAGATGAGAAGGTTGTTTTGTAAGTATTCCATTGGGTTTTCCATAAAGAGAGTGTTCTATAGACTAGCTCAACGTTTTCTCCCACTCATTGGTGATGCTGTCACTTGCAATCAAGTAGAGAATTTTGCTCCGAACAATTTTAGAAAAACTGCATTGAACGAAGAGATGATCTCTCTATCATCCAGTTCCATTTTGCACAATACATAACTAGGGTCGATGTTGCCATGCCATTGACTTTTAGTTCTAAACATGTTTCGAATCATTAGCCAAGTGATTATAGAGGCTATAGGAATTAGATTGTTTCTCCATAGCCGGCTATACTAAGGGACTGCCAATGATTGATTGATAATCATTTTATAACAAGTTTGATTGGAGAATATGTCATTCGAGTTAAGTGTTCAAGATATTTTATCTTCCTTTGCGACATCATTCAATTGAGGTAAGAGCTCTTCTAATACTACAAAACCCCTGAAATTTCCTCTCCGCTCCCTATTACTGATTAGTGAGGAAATTCTAAGGTTTAGTGGGATTCTATTGATCAAATGGCTAAACTCTGGTTTATAAATGATAGGACTTGTCTCTAATCAATTATCAAACCAAACCCAAGTTCTTTCGCCATTTCTAATCGCGTGCTTTATCCAGAGATAAACCATTTCTCTTATCTTCATTAGCTGATTAAATATCCAGGAGACTTCTTTTGTGCAAGATAAGTGCCAGAGATTCATGTTTCTAAGGTGATATGCATGTAGACGTTTAATCCATAGTGCAGTGTGATTTGTGTATAGCTTCCACAATCTTTTACACATCAATAGTTTTTGCATATTTAAGGTTGAGATGATTCCAAGTCCACCTTGTTGCTTTGGGATAACAACTAGAGATAATTACAAGTCCACCTTGTTGCTTTGGGATAACAACTTCAATCTATTTGGTCTTAGCATTGCTAGCATTATCAGTTTTATATGCTTTCATTAATTTGTCTACCGATTTTGTTACATTTCTTGGAAACACAATAAGTGCAGTCCAATGTAAGTGTAGGCTGCTCAATACAGAAATAATAAGGGTTAACCCGGCAACATAAGAGAGAAAAAGATTTTGGCATACATTCACTCTAGATTTGATCTTTTTGATGAAGGGTAAACAATCACTAAATTTTGGCTTAGTAGTAGTGATTGACACTAAAAGATATATGAATGGTGTAGGATGTATATTTTACCTGACATTCTCATTAATTTTTGCTTTATTTCTTGCATCTGAAGATATATAGAGGCTGCTTTTCTCAGTGTTATGCTTTAATCCAGACCATTCAACAAACATAGTCAGAACTTGTAATAATATGCTAATGGAATGTGGATCCAATCCAATAAGAAGCATAAGATCATCTGAATACATGAGATAAGTTGATTGCACTACATTTGTAATGATTTTGAAATTCTCCATTGCAAGAGATGAACTTGTTCAATAACCTAGAAAAACCTTCCATTACAAGTGTGAATAAATAAGGGGATAATGGGTCCTCTTGCCTAATCCCTATTGTACTCTTGAAAGGTATAGTGGGGGCATCATTCATAAACACACATAAAGCAGTGGATTGAATGCATGACATTATCCATAAATCTATAGTGTAGTTAGATTGCTTCAAGGGATATTCTAATAAAACCCAAACTGACTGTATCAAATGCTTTATAGAAATCAACTTTCAATAGGCAGTTGTTTATGCTTTTACCTGAATTGTATTCCCTCAGCAGTTCTTGTAAAAGCAATATGTTGTCTCCAATGTTTTTGTTTAGTATGAAGCTCCTTGAGCTGAATTGATGACTCAACTAATGACCTTTCATAATCTTTCAGCTAGTAACATTGCAATCACTTTATATGTAACGTTGCGGCAAGATATTAGTCTAAGATCCTCCATTATTCTAGAATTGTGTTTCTTAGGGAACAAGCAGATATATGTATGATTTAATTCTTGAAGCATTTTAGAAGATGCAAATAATTCAAGAACAGCTTCGGTAAAGAGCTTACCAATGATATTCTATGTTTTTTGGAAGAACCAAGCAGAGAAGCCATCTGGCGCTGGTGACTTTGAGGGATACAAACTGAATAAAGTTCTTTTTATATCGTGCTTTGTGAATGGAGAAACCACATCTTCTTGAATTATATGATTAATAGAGCTGTTGAATAATCTTCGTACTTGGTAGCTTGGTGGATTAGTATGATCAACCCCCATCTTGCTAGCTCCTGTAAGCTGTCTTGTCCTGAGTATTCCAACCTATTATTATATTGCAATACTGAAATTTTGTTCACATTATGTCTAACAAGTAGTGGGGAATGAAAAAACCTTGTATTGGAGTCTCCATCTGTCAACCAATTTAATCTAGATTTTTGCTTAAGGATAGAATTGTTGAGTTGGAGAGCCTCTCGGTTCTCTTTTACTTTGCACTTCTTGCAATCAGAAGCTTGTATTATAAGGTGAATTGTAGCAATCATCTTAAGCTTGGAGTAATTTCTCCTTTAGAGATGTGATATTCTACGCTTTTTCAAGCATGAGGAGCTTAAAAGAAGCTTTAACCTACTTTAACTTCTGCATTAGTCGATAAAATTTAAATACCTAAATGTCTTGATTCCAACATCTGTCAACTGCCTAAGTAAATCCCTCCAATTCAATGATTCCGTTGAAGAATCTAAATGGGGTCTCAATTTTCCTGCTATCAACAATCCTCTAGATGAGCATATATGAGTGATATGATGTGAGGATTTCTTCAAAATGCACATAAAAGTTTGGAAACTGATTGAGACATGTTGTGTTGACTAATGAACTATCTAGCTTCTTTCTAATAAGAATATTTCCCTGTTAATTGTTTATCTAAGTGAACAATCTTCTTATTGAACAACGATCGACTAAGTCCATCTTAGCTAGGAAATTAGAGATCTTTTTGGTTACCACTAGAGTGTATTTTCTACCTCTTTCCACTTCTATTAAACTGAGAGAACAATTAAAGTCTCCCACCATAAGCCAAGGGGACTGAATTCTAACTAGGATGGTTTGCAAATCCAACCAAAGTTTGTTCCGTTAAAAGACAAAATTAGAAGCATATATTAGAGTTAAAACAAAGCAATGCATTATACCTTTCAATTTTCACTTGAGCTGGATGTACTGATCACTTTCCTCCATTACTTGAACTTCTATTATATCCGTATTGTAAAGGTAGATAATTCTGCCATTGTAGTGTGAAGTATGATTGGTGACAATGTTCCAAATCATTCCTAACAATTTCGAACCAAACAATACTTGGGGATCTTTTATTTTGGTTTCTAGAAGTCCGACCAATCAAGGTTTTCTATCTTTAACTACTACCCTTTCATGAGAGTCATTGAGCCCTCTAGTATTCCATATTAGAATAACCATTATGAGGAGAGTTCCCTTTGCGTGATTTTGTTTTCCCTTTTTTATAGTAGATTTTTGTCTGGTGTTAGTACTTTGTATTTTGAATCCTTCAACCTCCTCTAATTTTGCAACTTCAATTTCAGATTGATGATCAATTGGTCTAGAATTTGCCGCTTCTATGGAAGGATCCATACTTACAGCCTCAGTAGAATTAACTGCACTTGCAGCTTCAATTGAATTCTCTACACATACATTTGCATTTGAATTCTTTTTTCATACAGTTGTAATTGAATTCTCTGCATGTGCAACTTCATTCTCAAGCCTATTATTCTCTGTTACAATTGATGGTGGAGTGTTGTCCCTTTTTTTTTTCAGAATATGTGGCTTCAGCCTTACTTGCCTTACAGCCAAAATTTTCCATATTATCACCTGCCATTACATCTTTTTTCATAGCTTTGTTGGAATTACAATCAGGAAGAGTGTTGTGAAGGTCCATCTATACTAGTTCTTCTTGCCAAACAATGTTAAACTTTCTACCCGTAGGTATCCACTTTTTAATAGTTATATTCGGTTTCCATGGGTATGAAATGGGGATAGAAGTCTGCTCTGATTCAACAATTTCTCCTAATCGCATAATTGGTAAACTTTCAGGCAATGTAGCAGTCTTCTGTATTTCGATGCGTAGTTTAACATAGCATATCCTTTCCATTGTAGCGGTTTGGGAATCCATACAAATTGGCTTTCCTAGAGAACTCGCTAGAAAACTCAAACCTTCTATGGTCCAAAATTTCGTTGATAAGTTACAAAAATGCACCCACATTGGAATCACATCTATCTTACCTCTTTCAAGCTCCATACTAGCCTCCATATCTGTATGAATAGAGGTTGCTCTACTACATGCTATGACATCTCATTTAGGTAGGTTTCATCTGAAAAATTGAATAATATGGTGCCATCTTCCCTGAGCATGACTTTGTCAAGTCCCTTCTTGCCTATCTCGCTCTTGCCCAAGCATTCACCACTGGGAATGCTAGTCTTTTACTCCAAAAAACTAATTAGTGTCAAGGACTAAATTGTTACACCCTCATTTAGCAGCTTTATAGGTGGGGAAATCACTTCATCTTTAATAACATTCTGGTAATGTTTCAAAGCTCCCTTATTATGCTATGTTTGTAACTTTGTTTGCCAAGCTCCCACTGGATGACGTTCTTCTAAACTAACTTCAACATTTGAAATTTTCTTATCTTTCATCCTTACATGAAACTAGAGATTCTTCGGTGAGGGCAAAGAAGTCATCTTTAGAAATGGATGATTTACCTTTTTCCCTAAAAGCTTGTGGGAGGCCTGCCATTAAGGTTGAAACCTTAGCCACTGTGAGTTTGCCGATCTCTCAGAAGAAGCAACAGAGTAGATGCGTAGGGGGTGTTTTCGGAAAAGGTAAAGTATCAGGGTAGTTTGGTAATTATAGTGGAGAGAAGTCAAAGTAAAGTTTTAGTTACCTGTATTTTAGAAGACAAAAAAGTCTTTGGTTCATTTATTGTCGACACATACAAAAATAAGACTTAAATGAATGTTTTTGTCATCTGCAAATGCCCTTCATAAGGAAACAAGTGGGCTTGTTCTATCAAGCTTGTTAAATGCCAATGATGTGAAGTTACAATAAGCAAATTAAGTGGCTGTTGAGTGATTTAGAATTGTTGAATCAGGATACTAAATGATGTTGATATTGTGAACCTATAATTACTTAAACAACGAGACAGCTTCCAAGTCATCAATTGATGCATGCACACAATTTCTTTTAGTTTTACTTGTTGGATCTTTTCTCTCCTTTTAAAAATTTGTACTGCAATCTGACCCTATTTAATTTTTAGTTTAATTTTATTAATCATGTTCACAATTTAAGTAGAAAATTAGGAAGAAGGGTGACAATAAGCAAAGCTAAAGTTAGTAATCACATTCTTATTATGACTCAAAGTTTTAAATTCATCAATCAATTCTTGCCTTTTAAACAAAGTGCATAATTATAACTAAACATACACCTATATTTCAAATAAGCACCCTGTTAGAAAACTTGCTTATTTAGAGACATTTAATACTGAAATACCTACAATATAAGCATGCAAGTGCTTAGATAAAATAAAATTAAATAATTAAAATTTAGTTTTTAATCAATCAGTCTCAACTTATTTTACTATTACAAATAATTAGTTAATTGAACGTTTGTAACAAAATTAATCAAATATATATTTTTATCTTATGTATATTTGTTTAATTAGTTAACTTATACAAATCATAAAATAAATATATTTATTAAATTAAATTATGATGAAATCATAATTATAAAATTTATATCGTATTTAAGTATTATTCTTATTAAACGAAAGGAGTTTACAATTGGTATTTTGATGATAACAAAACATAATTATTACTAATAGTTTACAATTTTGAAGAAAAGCAATATAAGAATAAAATGAAGCCATAAACTTAAGGAAGTAGTTTATAAAATTAAAAAAGAGAAGTTAAAGTTTGAAACCATTGAAATTAAGATTAAACTAAGAACAAAAGAAAATCAAGGCTTATCAAGGTAATTCTTGAGGTTTTATTGTTAATTGGAATCTCATTTAGCCACTTTGAAGTTCTAAAATGATCATTATATATAAATATTTCATGAGGCTTTTTATTCATCAAAAAGATATTAACACTTTTGGCTTTAATATAAAGTTTCTTGATCTTTTAAACAAACTTTAGAGAACATTTTGGAAAGTGTTTAAATCATAATTTTATTAAACAAATTGGGCTTGTGCATTTGAAGTTGTTAAAATCATGTTTTTTGTAAGATTGGTTGACCTATATTACTTAGTAGTCGACCAATATATATTAAAATTGTTAAACTTGATGTACCAAGAGTTTTTTTCAGCATTAGTTAATGTATTGGTCAACCATTGTGCAATATTGGTTGACTAATATGCCTACTGCTTGACTAGTCTCTCAACGACTAGTGAATCAATACATTCAATGTACACTTGAATGCTGAATGTATTCACTAGTCTCTCATTTTAAGTTATCAAAGTGAAGAATTGGGATAATTTTGAGTTGTAATCCTTTGTTGGAATGTTGAGTATTATACTTGGGTATGTTTTACGTGGTATTAAGATTCCTATTTACTCTATTAAAATAGTTCCTCTTTGTTGAAAAAAGATTATACAAAGGTTATTCTTCGTCTTAAAAGAAGAATTATAGTGGAATTTTAAAAGGTCTTGGAAGTAAATGTAGGCAAGGGTTGTTTATCGAACCACTATAAATCAGTTTATATTCTCTTTTCACTATCCACTTTAAATTATTATTTAATTATTTGATTGATTAATATTAAGCAATTTATTGATCCTGATTATATTGATTATTGTTAATTGAGTATATTAGTTATAAAAGATTTCCAAATTTTCTAACACCCAATTCATCCCCTTCTTAAATTCCATTAGGGACTAACAAGTAGTATCAAAGCAGTTCTATTAGGCTAGCATTTCTAACAAAATCTTATAGAAAATATCTTAATGTCATATTTAAGAGCATCATTTTCATCATTCAACTAAGAGGGACAAAGTATTAGTAGAACATCTTTTTTTGATGAGAATGATTAACTCTATTAGAAAACTAGAATGAGGTTTTTCTTAATGGACAAAAGTGTTGACCTATGAAAAATAGTTTTAAATGACCACTTTATTTCCACAAAAATTGTAAATTATAAAAAGATATCCAAATTAAGGGAATAATGGGAACCTCAGAATAAGAGATTAATCTTCTTGAATATTATGGTCATACACATCTTATTTTATGCATTAAGAATAAATGAACTGAATATAGTCTCTATATGTGAAATAACTTATGGCGTTTTTCTTATATTAGAAATTATATATGAGGGCATAAATTAAGTCAAAGAGAGTAAAGCAAAGTATACTAACACGTCAATATGAATTGTTTTAAATAAAATATAATGAAAACATCTCTATCATGTTTACTAGTTTTATTGATATTACTAATGCTCTCAAAGCTCTTGGTGTTATATGCTTAATTGATTAAACATTTACTCCTTAACATTTTGTGATTGATGCTATGAAATGTTTAAAAAACTCATTTTCGCTCAAATTTGGTTTTAGGTACAATTTGGAATATCAAAAGCTAAAATAAGTTAAAGGCACGTTCTTTGAGTTATCCTCTTGATGTTTAAACTCATTTGTCTTTATGGAATAAAAAGGAGATGGATTATGGTGAATTGTTTTTTAAACAAGAGAAGGGGCAAAAACCTTACTCCTTTGCAATCTATGGAGGGCTAATCTTCGTTTTCCCAGTTCTAAGTTGAAATTAAAGTAGAGGATTGCATTTTAGCATCTCTTCATTATGTATTGTTGCACTTCTTTCTCTAGGGATTGTTTATGTTATTCTTTGCTTATTGATTTGGGTATTTATGTAACGATGATCTAAATGCTTATATTAGATTGTTTTTATATAAAATCATTGCTAGAATCTCAATTACAATATGTAATAGTTGTGTCTGAGATTTATGTGTGGCAATTAATAGTATTGAATCATTAGGGATAACATAACATAGGTAAATGATTCGAGCTTATGTGGTTATTGCCTAGATTAATCTATTTTTCTTATTGATAATGTGGATGTCCTACTAAATCCAAAGAGCTTGTTCTAAGTTTTTTTTATAGTTAGGTTTAATTAAAGAGTTTATTTTGATTAAACATGAATTAAGGAAAAACCAGGGTTAAAGAGCTTATTGTTAATATAAGATTAATAGTTTCTAAGAGATGTGTGAAAGTAACAAAACAATAAAGTATGTCTATTTGTGTGTAGGCTGAGATTGAACCAAGAACTAGATTCCAAAATCATTCATCAATTTTCTCACTTTTATGTTTTTTAATTTGATTTTCTTTCCTTAGTTTAATTTTCCTTTATTTGGTTATTTACATCCAACCAAAACCCCCAAATATCCAAACATCAATTCTTTTCATTATAAAAGCTACATGTACATTCACTGTAGATATGATCCCTAGTTACCACTACTACAAAATTTAGTTGTGTGGAGATAGGTTTTATTTTTTGGTGCATTCAACATACATCAAAAATTTTGCCGAGGAGTATGGTGCTTCAGTTTTTATTTTTAGTTTGAATTGGTATTTTGTATATATTTGTTTATAATTATTTTTTATATTTATTTCATGATCTTTTCATGTTTGTTAATGTTTGGTTATAGAAAGGACGTTACAAAGGGAGTATGTCAATGTCGTAGGTGAAAATTTTACCCATAACCCATATTCTTAATCCTATGACTCAGGTTGGAGAGATCACCTCAATCTTAGTTATGGAGGAGATAGCCATCAAAATTACTTCTTAAATAGGCTACAAGGTGAACAACAATTCTCACATAGACCAGAAGCCTCTTATTCTAACTTAGGTACATCTATGGAAGACTTTGTTAAGTCTTATGTTACTAATACTATGCAATTTCACCAGGGTGTGAAATAATTCTAGCAAGATACAAGGTCTAGAATCCAGAACTTGATAAGCTAGATTGATCAGATGACGGTAGCTATCAACCACCTAGAATCACAAAGTGGAAAGATGAAACCATCTCAACCTGAGATGAATTCACAGAACGTTAGTGCGATAAACTTAAAGATTGAAAAGGAGCTTGAGAATCTTGAGAGGACTAACCATGGGTTTGCTAGTGAAGAAAAAATTAATAAGGAGCTTGAAAGATAAAAAGATATATCATCTAGCTCAAAAAATATGGCGAAGACTACTCAAGGGATTACTTGTGAAGAAGTTGAGAAGGAGCTTGAAGGAAAAAGGGATATATCATTTAGCTCAAAGGTAAATATTGAGTCCCTAATTGTTATTAAGACTAGCCCTTCACCTTTTTCTAACAGGGTGGACAAATTGAACAAAAAGGAAAAAGGTAAAGAGATATTGGAGATTTTTCAAGAGTGCAGGGATTCAGTAAAGATTAAGAGTTTAACGATAGGGAAGACAATAAATATGAGTGATCATTAACTTAGGCCCTATCTTAAAGAAGCTCAAGTGGAAACAATAGAAGTTGTGACACCTGAAGACCATAATTTTGTCACTTAAGGAGGAAAGCATAGAGTCGAGCTAATGATAATAAACAAAGGCGCTGCTTGGGAGGCAATCAAAAGGAAGTTTCTTTTCATGTACATTTTTCCATTTGTTGTTTCTGTTAAATGCTCCAT
Organism: Erythroxylum echinodendron; assembly: GCA_027575705.1. Taxonomy (NCBI): domain Eukaryota; kingdom Viridiplantae; phylum Streptophyta; class Magnoliopsida; order Malpighiales; family Erythroxylaceae; genus Erythroxylum; species Erythroxylum echinodendron. The sequence continues at coordinate 12,248,513 of JANZXR010000003.1, forward strand.
TTCTTACATTTGATATTACATTGGAGACAATGTAAGTTTTAAGTGTGGGGGTGGGGCTTTTAGTTTTCATACATATTTAAAGCTTGTTTCTTACTTATGTTTTTAAAAAAATCAATCAAACAAACAAACAATTTCTCTTTTTCTGTTGCTTCTAAGAATATATAGTCATAATTAGAGAGTGATTACTAGAAAAATTCATGGCAACTTGAGCATGTACTTTTACTCTAATGATTAATTAATATACATTATCTTTAGAAGAGTAGTGCCAGTGAGATTTTAAGCCTTTATAGATTGACACATTCATATCAATCTCATTATCTTTTGTTTATGTATAACCTTTATGACATGTGCATTCTAACTTTGCTTTAATTTGTAGAGGCTTATAGGTTAGCATTGAAGGCTTAATTTTTGGCTCAGGAGAGAGTTAAAATTGAATCTCCCGTAGAAGTTATTATAAGATAAGCTTCAGGAGTTTCCACAAAAAGGACAAAGACCCTTCTAGAAAACCTCCTTTTTGTGGGAATCATTTTTTAGAAGAGAAAGCTATAGGTAAGTAGAGGATAATCAAAAATAAGGTGGTTTTTAAGAGTCAAGCCTTAACTTAGAGTTTACTATCAATGTGGAGAGTTGGGACATTTATCAAACTAGTGTCCCTAACGAAAACTGGATATTACAGAGCATAAGAAAGATGATGATGTCATTATCTATATACCTGATGGTGATGATGAAGAGTATGAGAACTAGAAGGGAGAAAATGAGGAATGGGAGAATTAACTAATTCAGAAGTTACTACTAGCTCCAAAACAATAAGATAAAATCTAACAAAATTAGTTGTTTCAAACATCCTGTACCATTGTAGATCAATTGTTTGATGTGAGCGTTAACAGTAGGAGCTACTAGAACATCATTAGTAAAGTTGTTATGAAATGACTAGGATTATAGATTAAGAAGCACTCGGATCCTTACTCAATTGAGTGAATTAAATTGACAAATAAGTTTTGGGTGATTGAGCTTTATAAGGTACCCTTTTCTATTGGTCAATATTGGGATGAGTTTTATGTTCATGTTATGGATATAGACACTTGTCACTTGTTATCAGGAGCCTTAGCAATTTAATGTTGTTGCCCACTATAATCGATAAGAAAATGTCCCAACTTGTAGAAAGTGAAAAAGAATTATGCTTCACTTGCAACGGAAGAAATTTCGGTCCAAAGCTTCCAAAGTAGATGGGCAGTTTTTCCTTACCATCACCAAGTTAGAATACGAAATGATGATTTTAGACTTTCCTTATGATAACTTGTTATACCCTGGTTTGTCAGAATAGTTAAGGACGAGGTTCTTCAAGTAGGGGGGACTAAAATGAAACATCTATTTCCATAAGTTTCCTATTTCCGAAATTAGAGTTTTTTTTATAAAGTTTCCTATTTCTATAAGTTCCTTACTTATTTTGGTTTCCTATTTCTATAAGATCCTCACTTGTTTTTGGTTTTCTATTTTCATTATGTTTAAGATTACTTTGTCAACCCTATATATAGAAATCTAAATCTTATATTAGACATTCTATTAAGAATCCTTTCATATTCAATTAGCTTTAAACTTTATTTATAAGCGGATTCTCATATTTCTTTCAAAACAAATTAAGAAAATAAATGTAAAACTAGTAGTAAACACACCTTACCAGTTTATACAAACACTAAAAATCATATATAAGCAGGAAAATTAAAAAAACATCACCTTTAGATCCTCTAGATTGCTTCCATTATTTCATTTATTTTTTTTTCAATATTTTTTACGCTTAAAATCTTTCTAATCCAATTAATCACCATGACTTTCTCAACCAATCGTAGTGTTTTGTTGAGAAGTTTCATAGTTGTTTTTTGATCTCTTTATATAGCAACAATGAAGTTGAAAACTATTTTAAAAGTTTAGAAATCCTTTTTCTTAGGACCTTTGAAGTTGTATCCTCATTTCACAACTCCATCTCAATTATATTTTTCACATAATAGTTTACTAGAATTTTATAATAGTTTAGTAGAATTTTAGTCCATAAATTGAAGGAATACTCACAATCAAAGAATAAGTAATTCATAGTTTCATTATCTTGATTTCATAAAGAGCATTAAAAGCTGAAAAACACATCATATTTAAACTTGTCCTTATTTCTTAACTTCCTTTGACGGTAAGTCGGAGAATAAATATTACTTTTAATAAAATTTTGGAGTCTTAAACTAATCCAAACCGTGTAACCTTACAATGAGATGCTATAAGAATTTTCATAAACGTTCTGTTAATGAATTTGTAAGAATCATGGTGTCGACATTTGAGTGAGTCTTTAACCCTAAATTTAGATTTAGAGAGGTGTGTTGGTTAATGTCAAGTGTTCCCTTATGCTATGACTACTACTTTGGTGCATTTAAAGATAATTGCTTTTTGGGAGTTGAATCATAGTAGCTTATTCAAAGGCCTAAATTGGTTACAATTATCAAACTAAAAAAAATATGTTCATCATTACGCATCTTGAATCTAAAGCACTTCAAAACATACTCTCTCATCTTCAACTTTTGCTTAAATGTTCACATTGTGTTCGCTCTATGTTGATACGTGAGAAATATTTTCTCTTAGAAACTTGAATATTAAAATATTGTTCACATAAACGAAATTCTATTCTCATCTTATCACATCTCATTATCTTTAAAACTAAAATGACATCTTTATGATTATTTTATAATTTTTACACTTCTCACATCAAATTATAAATTATTTAATAAATCATTATTTATTAATATGCCACTCACATGTTTTGAAGAATTAAAATTATCCTAATGTTTATATAATGTTAATCAAAATGCACAAATTAATAAATATTATAAATTAAAAGAATCAAAATTTCCCTCATTTTACATTAACTATTCATATCATTTCATTCACTCTATTCATGATTAGAACTAATTTTTCTTTCTCTCGATGGAAAAATAATGCATTAACTATAAATAATGTTACATTCTATCTTATTTTTACATTAACTATATTAAAAATTATTTTTGACTCAAAGCAATAAATAATGTTACAAAACAAACAAACAAGAAAAAAAATATAATAATACTATATAGATACAATTCATAACTTTTTTTTGGTGTACAATATTGAGTAAAATTAATATGACATATTAATATTAACAATCAAAATAGTTTTGAAAATTACCGATCTACATCATCAATACAATAATTTAAAATTAATAAATTAAAATATTTATAGTTGAATTTGAATCAGCACAAATGGCATCACAGTTGACACGTGCTGCTCAATCCAGAACTCGGATTGTATTAACAATTATATTACTTACCAACTGGCCCCAATCCATCGGTTTCTGAAGAAAGATCATTAGCCAACTGGTGGAATAATTCAAGGTCACATCATAACTTGTACCATAATCAAATTCATGGACTATAGCGACGATCACCTCTACCAAGTCGTCGGGAGTTATTATGTGAGTGAGTGAGTGAGTGGGTGTGGGTGTGAATCGTGAAGGTCATTGTTTTTATTATTATTGTTATGAAGTGGCAAATTACCCTAACATTTACTGTCTAAATATCTTTGAGATTATCGGTCTCTTAACTTTTTCTCTTGCCTTCTTTGCTGCTCACTTCTTTTCTTAGCCTCATAAATCTCTTGTCCTGTATTCATTTTCAACTTTAATAATCCCTCCATTCTTTTATTTGTTCCAGTGCTGTCTGCTACCTGGTAGATGGTAGAAGGTGATCGCTTCTGTTATGTTTTAACCTCTTCGTTCATTCTTCCAACTTCCTTTTTCTTTTATGGTCATAACAACGCAACCAGTTTTAAATTTTGTTGGAATTTGTTGTTGGGTGGTTGGCGCTGTTTTATTCATTAGATTTTGATACATCAGTTATATAACCTTTTCTTTGATATTTTAGTGTTTTTCTTTTCGTTTATATTTAACAATTGGCTTTGTTAACAAGTCATCTGGCTTGACCTTTCAGCAATTACAATAAGTGAAGTTTCTGAAGAACATCAAGCATACTGTTTACTTGTCATTTTTCAATTTTTATTCATTTTATCTTTTCAACGTTTATTTATATTATGTGGTACATTTAAGTTTTAAGAGGTGGATGATTATTTAAGAACTATGAAGTGTGTCTCTTTCTTTTTCCTAGGAGTGATTCTTAGATTAGATGTGTCCGGACGATAGGTGTGATTCCTAGACCCCTATACTTTTATTTCCTTTTTCCCCTTTTTTCCAGCCTTAAACACGAAGTCCCAGCAGCATCATTCTCTATTTATAGGTCCATCCTGCATCAATTAAGTTCAGAATGTTGTTTTGCCTTCTCAGTTGTCCAATATAGTAACTGGGACTATAAATTATATTGTATTCGTCTTCTACCAATAGTTTAGTTTTGATAACTTTGTTGACGATTTTATTGATTTAAAAATTATTCATTATCCGCAGAAAATGGGACAAGTTCTAGGTTGCGTACAAGTGGACCAGTCAACTTTAGCTGTCAGAGAGAACTTTGGCAAGTTTGATGATGTCCTTGAGCCAGGTTGTCACTGTGTACCCTGGTGTTTGGGGAGCCAAATAGCTGGTCACCTTTCTTTACGTGTTCAGCAGCTGAATGTTCGATGTGAAACCAAAGCCAAGGTTTCTCCCTCTTAATGTTTTATATAAAATTAGTTTAACAATTATTTTGTTGGACCATGCAAGTGAGTCACAGAACTTTTCATAAATCTAAGTTCCATGCATGATAGGGTCTGATCTATGTTTTCCATTCAGGACAATGTGTTTGTTACTATTGTAGCATCTGTTCAATACAGAGCCCTTGCAGGGAAGGCTCAAGATGCTTTCTATACACTTAGCAATACCGGAGCACAGATTCAAGCTTATGTCTTTGATAGTATGGGCTGGAACTCTTTCTGAAGTAACTATTGTTGTATACTCTTTTGCCTTTCTTTTGGATGCCATATATATGTCAGTTTTAGTGCATCTGATTTAGTTGGAACGATCAGATTCTAACATTCTTGTATTCTAGTGTATCAACAGATCACTCTCATAATTTTGGACATTAGGGTTCGTTCAACTTATTGATTACTCCAGTTCATTTATACGGGGATCCTTCTTTCTGAAATAATTAAATCAGATTTTCTTTCATCGAGTTCCATTCTCTTTCTGGTTTCCTGTATTTGGAGAATTTTGGTGGTTTCCAGACAATAAAATTGATAATTTTAAGACACGATGTACTGTTTTCACAGACTTCAATCAGATATAAGCATTGCCTTGTACAAAAAGATTAAAATTTCTCCTTTCAATAAAGGAAAAGATGAATCGGTTTAAGGTTTCTGTTTCAACAGTTTGAAGTCTTTAGTGGACTGCTAATCATCATTTCTACTGTAGCTCATGGAATTCTTTGTTATATCAAAAACAGATATACAACATTGTTCATGTTTCTGACTTTCTGATTCTGCAATATTGTAGAGAATTGAGTTCTTTTCTTTTGGTTTGTACTTTATCAGTGTAAATAATGGCAACTGATACTTCCTTGACGGTTTAGTTATTAGGGCAAGCGTTCCAAAGTTGGAACTTGATGCAGTTTTTGAACAGAAAAATGAGATTGCAAAAGCTGTGGGAGATGAACTTGAGAAGGTACAATGCAGTTCTCTGTACATGGTCCATAACTGACTGAAAGCACAATAATTATTTCTTCTTTATTTTCTCCTTTCTATTTTCATTTTTAAGCAATGAAGTTCTCTGTACATGGTCTATAACTGACTGAAACCACATTAATTATTTCTTCTTTATTTTCTCCTTTCTATTTTCATTTTTAGGCCATGTATCATTATGGATATGAAATAGTTCGGACTCTTATTACAGACATTGAGCCAGATGTACATGTCAAGAATGCAATGAATGATATTAATGCAGGTATACATTTTTCTTTGATTTCCTGCATTTGTACTTTTGTGTAAATTTTTCTTTGTTTTCCCGCATTTTTACTTTCTCCAAGGCCATTTTTCTTGTGTAATAATATTCAGCTATAGTTAAGGTCGTATTACAGTAATGTGCAAGTGTCTACTGTCATATTTTTAATATATCTAGAACTATTTAACTGCTTTAGACAAATGCTTCCGAATGGATTGAATCCTATTTATTATGACAGCTTGGGTTATTGATCAGTTTCAATTGCTTACCAAAATCCATATCACTTGATTGTGGTTTATGTTGTTGTACTGTTAGTTGGTGACCTGGACTGGAGGTTGTATTGGTATTTGGTTGTTTGAAGTTAAAAAGACAAAAGTGTAGAAACAGCCGACTTACTCTTACAATTGTGACAACAGCTGCTAGATTGAGGGTAGCTGCAAATGAGAAAGCTGAGGCAGAGAAGATTTTGCAGATCAAACGAGCAGAGGGAGATGCAGAATCAAGGTATTTGGCTGGTCTTGGTATAGCAAGACAGCGTCAAGCCGTTGTAGATGGGCTTAGAGAGAGTGTGTTGGGTTTCTCTATCAACGTGCCAGGAGCGACTTCAAAGGACGTTATGGACATGGTTTTAGTGACTCAGTACTTTGACGCAATGAATGAGATTGGTGCATCCTCTAAGTCTAGTTCTGTCTTCATCCCTCATGGTCCTGGAGCAGTTAGAGACAATGCTACACAGATCAGAGATGGTCTTCTTGAGGTCAGTTCCACTCAGCCTTGTTGATGCTAGAAGAAATACGGAGTTGTATATTGTCAGTCAATGATTGCTGGGTTTCTATTAGTTCTTAGTGTCAAATCGACAATTGCCGGGTTTCTATCACTGCTTGTTCATAGGAATGAGATTTTTATGAAAAACATGAGTAAACTAAAAGCTATCGTTGCCATTATTGTGGTGTGTTCATGCTACATTAATGTTATCTATTCTGAGGTAATAGTATGGAAGATTCTAATTGATCGATCCAATTCCTCGTTTTACTAGTATTTCAATGCTCTGCAAGCATTATAGGTGGTGGACTTTCATACCTCACAGTTACAGCTCCAATCATCCAAATTTTAAGGCAAATTGAGTTATTTTCTTCTAATTCTTACGCCAAGTCTTCATACAACCGCAAAATTGCTTCCCAATTTCCATGGAAGGTATTAATAATTAAATATATACAAAATTAATTATGCTTAGTTCTTGTGTATCTGACTAAACAAAAGTGAATTGGTCGGTCCATGTACGTACCCTTTGGTCTTAAATCACGATCTTGATAAAATAACTAGGTCCACAATTCCGTGGATTAAGAGCATCAGTATAGAATACCTGTAAAAATTTGACGACTGACAACAAATGAATCAGCAAAAATAGGAGGAAAAGAAAATTTAGGTGTGGCTACCAATTTAACTAAATGAAAGCGTAACGTTTAATTAAAAACAACGATCACCACATTTGAGTAAAAAATACTCCATACGCAAGGCAATATATTTCTCAGATATATACCCTTGAATTGAATTCCAAGAACAAATCGATAACTATGGTTCTCGACACCCAGCTAAAATTATTTTCTAAAACAAAACATGTGAAAATCCAACACAGGAACAGATGGAATGTTCATTCTGAAAAGGGGATAATCCATCGTCCTTCAGTTATTCCTCTCCACTACTAAATCGTCCTTCCTGACACACCAAGACGTAGTCTATGGCTTGAGAGCTAATGCCAGTCCGACCTTTGCACTCTTTTCAATTGTCCTTGTGTCCACCTCTCCTGATATGGTGAACAAAGATTTGGGGCGCCATTCATGTTGGATGAGAGCGCTGGCCTTGCCATAGTTATTCACCCGGGCCTTCACAGTGGTCAAGGGGTCAAGAGCATGCTGAGTTCCGATAGTCAGTGTGTTTTCACTGGTTGAAAAGCTATGACTCAGCTCTGCACCAACTGCTGTATTAGACAATGGGCTAACCAGGTGGTAGTAGGAAGCATTGAGAGTATCTCCTTTGTCATTCCTGTGGCATTCCCCAAAATTCACTTCATCAGCAACAGGAGAGACCAAAATCCAATACAATCTAAATAAAATACTTAAGCATTTACTGCAATAGTAGGATCCCTATTCCAGCTATCATCATCCTCATCACAGAACAGAGCTGGCAATTATTCCCACTGTCAAATGTCTATGAAGATAATTAAGAAACTCTTGAAACCTCTCTTCCCTAGTAATGCTAGTCACCAGTTAGCAAATTCGTTATTATCGTTGTTTAAACAACTCTCTTCTTTCAGACAAAGCAAATACTCACAATGTCACAGAGGCAATAAGGTCTGCATTAGTATAACTCAAACCCGCGTTGCATTTTGTAAAGTTCCCAGAAGCAGTGTCAAATAAGAGATCAGTTCCAAGAGCAACAGTGCTGTTCCCAATGACACCTGAGAAGTTAACAACGGGATTGGCAGTCAACCCAATGCCAGTGCTTACTCCAGCATACTCATGCTGGTACTGGAGCTCAACCTGTTATCACAACCATATATCAGATCACTGAGAAGCAAATCTATGATTCAGATACAAACTCATTAGACCAGAATGCAGATACTAATGCATCTAGTGAGACACAAAACTAATCAAAAAAAGAGGATAGCAGGACTTCTTACTTTTCCAGACCTTTGATCAGGAACTTTAAAGCTAAAGATTGTCTTCAATCCTGGGGCAGGTTCATCAACTGTGATGGTTGTGAAAAGCTACAGATCGATAAAGCACCATTAGTCAAAGAAATAAACGACCCAACCATTTAAATCAACACCAAAGTACACAATAATATCAAGTTGCGATGCAATGATTAGAAAACTAATAATTCAAAATATATGGAAATTTGGCATATGAAGAGCTCATTACTCTAGTAAATGAGATAGAAATCTGTAAAAGCATACTCATTAATTACTAGTAGAAGTTCTCACATGTGCAACAAAATTACTGACAACAAACAAAATAATTTATTTTTCAAATTGAAAATGTCCAATTGGTTCCTAGTGATATACAAGGAAACGTTAATATTCGTATATCTGAGACATATACAATTAACACCATTAAAAAAAAACTCTCAGAGAACTACAAGCTCTGGACTTCAATTTCAATCATAAAACAGTAGCAAAACTAAAAAGGCACTTCCTGCAGTGATTGACAGTGTAGCTTACACAAATCTGTAATAACCAACAAGTTTTTGTTACCAACATTGGAGTTTGTGTCCACTTTCACATCAGTTGTGATATTTTTATTCTTCAGCTGAGTACTGACATCGGCCAAAAACAGTTCACCTTTTCTTATGCCACTTGAACTGATTGCCTACAAAATACACCAAAACTAAATCTCCACAAGAGAACAACATAGATAGATTCATAAATAAAACAAAAAATCAATATCCACCACAGACAATTTTACAAGATTCAGATCTTTAGAAATACTTTACTAACTAATGGGTTGTTCTGCAGTCCCACAACCTCTAAGCACTTAAGAAATGCAGACAACAACCTAGAATGTCATCTCTGCATCCTAGAACATTATCACAAACATCAAAATAAAAGTGAATTATGTTTAAAAATCCAAATAGAAAAGTAATCTATCCCTCCGATTTACCTTCATTTTCTAATGCAGCCAAACAGAAGAAAGAATCCTACAAATAAAGGAAACAAAGAAAAGGAACACATAATGATAAAGAGAATATTACCGCTCCAGTAGAGGTGTAGGTGGTGACAGTGAACTTGTGGTCGCTCTGGTAATCCTTGTAGAGAAGATCTGAAAATTTACCCAATAGAGAAAGAAAACCACCATAAAATGATTCAAAACTAACTCAAGCCACTACTCACTAGGTACGAGCCACTGAAAACATCAAATAGAATTAGAAGAGAAAAAGAATTAGACTACCTCTAGCTCGCTTGCCGATTTCGGTGTAGAGACCAGGGCCTTTTCCCATGATTTTTCCCAACAAAATTAGGGAGAAAACGAGGGCTTTGAGGTTTAGTGTTTTGGGGCAAATAAGTTCATAAAAAAAGATTCCCTAAAACGTTACTTCTCAGTTTATTCGAAGGTTGTTTTGTGAGGTTGATGTTGGACCGTAAGATCTTACATCTGGGACATATGCCGTTGATCAGGCAGTGCTGAGTTGTGGTGCCCTTCAAAATAGGGAAAGGTGGCACTTGGGCATATTCGCCTACGCCGTTCCCTTCTTTGTCAACGTGTTTCTGGGAGAGAACTCGTTCTTAAATTAACCCTGTTATTTTACACGTTCTTGCGATCGAAGCAATATTATGAATATCGTATTGGATTGATTTTTAGTATGGTATTATATTAATATTGGTCATTGTGAAACACTGTTTCAGATAATTTTAAAAATTTTTTAAATAATTTTTAAATTTTTGTAAAAATTGTAAAATAATTTATTATTATATTGTATATTTTTAACCATATCTCTAAAAATTAAAATAATAATAATAATCACAATTAATATGAAATAACAATAATTTTCAGATATTTCACATATAAATAATAACCACAATTTATATGAAAAAAAGACAATCATTATCATACAAATATAAAATTAAGAAAAATATAAAGTATTTAAAATATTACAATTTGAATTTTCATTATATAATAAACAATAATTACATCAAAACATCCAAATAAAAGAATAATAAATATCCTTAACTCTTAAATTATTATAATTTATAACAAGAATTCGTGATAAGAAAACAACTAAATACAGCCCCGTCCCTGGGCAGGGGCAAGCTGGGCCTCTACCCAGGGCTCACTTTCATTAAAAACTAATTACCTAGTGAATATAGTTTATTAAAAAAAAATTAATTTATTTTTAATTAAAGTCAAGGGCTCATATTTTTTCGCCCTGAGCCTACAAAATTTCAGGACCGGCCCTGACTAAATATAATTGAAACATGAAACAAAAACATATATTATTTAATTTAGTATCAATTAAATATTTACATATTTAATTAATTAAAATTAATTATTACGAAAATTATAAGTATCTTAGTTTAATTTATAATTTAATTTATAAATTTAATTTAATAATTATTAATAAATTTAATTAAATTTAAAAATATATATAATTCAAATAAATTTGATTTAATAATTAAAAATATATAAAATAAATATTAGTTTATAAATAATAATTGTTAAATTATTTATTTTAAAAAATAAAATATTTTTATTAATACTTTATTAATAAATATTTTATAAAAGATTTAAATAAATTTAAATAAAATACTTTATTTTCAACTTAGTTTAATATATAATTATTATTAGTAATAAAAATATTTATTTTATTTTTAAATTTAAAACTAAAAAAATCACAATAAAAGTTTAACTAAATAATTAAATATAAAAACTATGAAAAAAGAAAGGGGAGGGGAGTGAAAGGAGGGAGAGTATTTTTTAAAAAAATTTCAAAAATTTCAAAAACTTCTCTATATTTTTCAAAATTTTCGGTACTGACCAGTATTATAAATACTGGCCGATACCGGCCTATACCAACCAGTATTTAAATTCGATATCAAAAGTATCGGTACTATTCTATTTTGTGACCAGTACAATACCAAGCAGTACAAAATGGTATCCACATCATTGAATTGAGGTCTCGAAAACCAAACTCATAACATGTCTACCCAATTAAAAAATGAGCGAATTACATAAATATATAGAGTGGGTGATAGGGAATTCTGCATTCTTTTTAAAATATTTATTTAATGTCTTATTTTAGTTTAGATTTACTTTTTAATCTTCCTCTTCTTCTCGTCCCTCTCTATCTCTCTTTTCATTATCATCATCATCCACTTCAAAATTTCACAATAAAGTGGAGTCTAAGAAAGTCTGATAATACGCAACTTTTACTTTACAAAATAAAAAGGCTATTTTAGGTAGATTCACGTGTGATTATGAAATGAAGAAAGAAAAGTAGTATAGTAATAATTTAAAAAATACAAATAAGTAATGCAAGTTAAAAGAATAAATAAATAAATAAATAAAATACGTAAATGCATAAAAACAAATAAATAATAATATTAATGATAATAATAATAAATACTTAATAATCAAAAATAAAATAAAATAATACTAATCACAACAACTTGCACAAAGCAACAGAAGGAATAGGATTTGGTTTGAATTTAGAAACTTAACAATATATCTGTGTTAAAATGTTTGTGCAGTGGGAAAAAAGAAAAAGGGAGAGCGAAAAAATATTTGTGGGAGATACTGTAATGTCATAATCTATAATATGATATATTACAGACTGAGTTGACAAGTGACACATATATAACCTAATCATTTAATAAGACATGAGTTACTATTTTTAAGAAAAGTATTAAAAAGACAAATAAAGGGATGACCTAATAGCATGGGCACAAGATAGGCGATATTAACAATAAAAGGCAAATCTACGAAGAAATTTAAAAAATTTGTTTGTAGAGCTTACTAAATGCTTTGATAGAAATAACAAAATAACTATTTCTAAAATAAACTTACGCTTCAAAAAGCCTGAGTCGAAGTCTAGTTGTAAATAATATTATTGTTTGATTACCAAAAAATAAAAGGAAAAACTCAGGCGAAACAAACTCAGACCTTTTAAAAATAATTAATATATACTTAGAGAGGAACTTATGAAGAGCAGCAAAAATAATGTAAAATGCCAAGAGAATAAAAAGCCCCACACGTATTCATTGAATCTTGAACTCTCAATCAAAATAATAATAATAATAAGATATGAAAATCACTAGACTGACAGCAAAAATCACAAAAGAGACACACAAAAAATAAAAAGATATAATTGCAAATACGAATAAAATAAGTGGAGAGAGAAAAGAACGTGGGAGCACTTTTACCTCATATACTTGATAATACCTTAAAAAAACACTAATATAATATTATACTTCACGTTTCAAATATTAGTTTTATGAATAAGACTTAGTATTACTAGTTTTATTTTTAAAATAATGTCCTTTATATATAAAATCTATTTTTTGAAATGCTATAAAATTGAGTTATAACTTTCTAGGAATGAAGTTTTGAAATTTAGTTCTATTATTTTGTACAGTTAAAATGTTGAATTGTAATTACAGATAAGGTTTTATTCTTGTAAAATTCTGAAATATTCATAAGTGAATTAAAAAATTACAAAAATTATAAAAATTAATCTAAAATTAAAACTTTTTATAAATAATCTCTCTATTAATCAAGAGTAAAGTTACTTATTATTGAAACTTTTTACAGTCCATGTATTAAATGAGATTAATACTGGATGCTTGTTTTCATAATTTAGAATTACAACTTTAGAATAAAGTATTTTGATAATATGTTAAAATATAAAAATTTCTTATAAATTAATTAAATTTAAATATTGGTAACATACAATTTAGATTTAAAAATTTTCTATGATAAAGAATAAATAACTATTATTATTATTATTATTATTATTATTGTTATTATTATTATTTAATTCAATTAGATATTAAATTTATTTAGAATGTATTAAATTAGTGTAAAAATTTAACAACCA
>JANZXR010000003.1:12262137-12272595 GCA_027575705.1 Erythroxylum echinodendron
TTATTATTATTATTTAATTCAATTAGATATTAAATTTATTTAGAATGTATTAAATTAGTGTAAAAATTTAACAACCAATATGTTTAATGAAATCTCATATTTTCATATTTTTAAAATAAGCTCAAACCTTTTATATTCTAAAGTTCTGTAATGCAGAAGGCGAAAGGTTTGAGTGTAAATTCGTGATTTTGTTTTTGAAAACAAAGTGGGGCCAGAAGCTTTCCATTGGATGAGTTTCAACAATTTCCATTCTCCACATGCCATGACAGACGTAGAAATGGACCAAAGTAATTTTATTTTAGAGTGTTCGCTGGTATGCTTTTGATAAAAGTTGACCCTTACGAACGTTCAGCGCATGCCTTGGTCAGATCCACCACCGACCAGCGTGCATGGATCGCAAAACATATCCCCCCACACACACACAAAAAAAAAAAGAATTAAATGAAGAATATCAAAATTAAATGTCCATCGCCCACTTCACAATCCCTTACAAGCAAACTATCTGCGCTAATAATACATTTCCCTTTTTTTTCACGTTATTTTGTCTTGTTCTCCTAATCTTTCTTTCTTTCTTCTTCTTCCGTAGCTGTAGATCGCCACCGTACAAATAATGTCGACGGTTGCGATTGAGCCGCTGCTCCGCTACTCCCGGCGAGAGGCAACTGGACTCCGCTGCAGAGGCCAGGCTGTGAGGTCGTGCTCTCTCAACTGTTGCTCTTTGAAGAAGTTCTTATCTGGTCGCGCCAGTTATGGCAACTTGACGCTTGGTAGGACTCGGAGCTCTGTTCGAGCTAGCTCCCCTGGCGATACGGCTTTTGTTCAGACTCCTGAATTCACTAGCGATGGGGTTTTCTTCTGTGAGACCTTCCCTCTCACTCGAACCCAGACGGTAAACGCAAATGGATTCTGTTTTGTATTCGTTTATGCGTGTTTTGAAGTTCTTTTGGGCTGTTGAAAAACCCGCGGAAAAGTTAAAAAACGGTTATCGAAGTGTTTTATATATGAAAAAACTGTAGCGTTAACTTGTACTTCACAGATAGAGGCTACTTGGCAACTTTGCTTCTTGTGTTTTACTGTTACTACGTGACCGAACATGTCTAACTTGAGGTTGCAATGCATTTTTGCATTAACTGATAATTAGCCTCAATTCAGTGGACTTGTTTGATTTTTGTTGATAATTGAACTAGGCGTCAGACGGAAATTTCGAAGGTTCCTTTTGTCTTTTACGGTCTTTAGTATGTGATTATCTTGATATAGAGGTTGAACTATTCGGTTTCTTGTGTTAGGTGGAGGGAAAGATTTTTGTTAGACTGGATCAGGCTAAGGATCAAAAAAATTGGCAGCTTACAGTAGGTTGCAGCCTTCCAGGGAAATGGATTCTTCACTGGGGAGTTACTTATATTGACGATAATGGCAGGTTATAACTTGCATTCATTTTTAGGTCCTACTCTTTTTTACATTATGCTGTTAATCCTTATATGACCAGAAATTTGTTTGACATCCAATAATTTTGTCTTGTTCATTTGCTCGGTCTTCTATGCGAAAGAGTAACGTGTTCATTGATATGTGTAATGACTACTGACGATTCTTCAAATTTTGCAGTGAATGGGATCAGCCTCCTGAGAACATGAGACCCCCTGGTTCAATTTCTATAAAAGTAATAATTGTTGGCTTCCGAAATTTGAGCACCATAGATGCTTCTCATAATAAATAATCTAATTTGTGTTTTACAGGACTACGCAATAGAGTCCCCGCTAAAGAAGTCCTCAGAAGGAGACATGTTTCATGAAGTGAAGATTGATATTGATTCCAATAGTGCAATTGCAGCCATTAATTTTGTCTTGAAGGTTTTGATTTTTGAAATTTAGTGGTTGAGTGCCAGAGATTCTATGCTAGTATTTTGCTTTTTACTACATGTAGATGTATCTATATGCCAATAACTCTCTATATTGTTTTGATTGTGGTGGTATAGGATGAAGAAACAGGAGCTTGGTATCAGCATAAGGGGAGAGATTTTAAGGTGCCTCTTGTTGACTACCTTATGGATGATGGCAATTTTGTTGGAGCAAAACGGGGCTTCAGTATATGGCCAGGTATATAAATCATCACGCTTGTGCTGACTTTATACTTCCCTGGGTTTCACGGTGTAAATAAAGTTTTTTCGTGTGGTAGCGGCATTTAACTGTAACTGTAACACAACCTGGGAGAATGTTTTTCATTTGGTAATAAACAGAAAACAAGCAGTACACTCTGGGTTGTTTATCTCATGGTATAGTTCCTGTTCTTTTGTTCCTCTTTTCTTATAAGTTATAATATTACATCTTATGGTGAGTAATTAATCTGTTAAACCATGGTACATAATCTTTTACCAAACACACATCTCAACAGTTTTGGTCCAGTAACAAATAAATTTTGAAATTTGAATCAGATGACCTGCTTCTATCTAAGTTGTGAATTCAACTCATGCTCACTGTTAAGTTTTCCAATGAGGCGAGTCATGAGTTGGTGGCTTTCACTTCTATTAACTCTTCCATGTACATACTGCCTTGTTTTTGTGTTCACTGATAAATTAACTGTTTTAGTGCTCTGTAATCCTAGGGCTATCTAATCTACTTCTCCAAACAGAAGCATTGCCTTCTAAAAGTCAAGATAACAACTCTGAGTCCAAAGATATCAAACAAGAAATTAGGCAGCTGGAAGCTTTTTATGAAGAGCAGCCTATTGCTAAGCACATTGTTATTGGAAATTCAATCAGTGTTTTAGTGCGAAAGTGCCCAAACACGGCTAAGTTTCTTCTCTATTTAGAAACTGATATACCAGAAGTAGTTGTTCACTGGGGAGTTTGCAGAGATGATGAAAAAAATTGGGAGATTCCACCTGCTCCACATCCACCAGGAACAACTATATTCAAGAACAAGGCTTTGCGGACTTTATTGCAGGTACAAGACTAAAGTATGCTTTCTCTTAAGAGAACTTATAACGTGCACTTAAAGATTGTTTTGTATGACTTCTTAAATTATTCCTGTTAAGAATCATTTATGTAATCATAAAATAGTAGTTTTTCCAGTCTTCTATTAGAAGGTTAAAGTAATCTGAATTTTCCTTTTACCGTTTGTTCTCTTATTAATTATTTCTGTTTATGGATTTTGTTTCTATTTTTGTTATTCAAATGTGGGTAACGTGGTTTCTATAGTGAAAAAGCGACATGTGCTTTCCTGAATTACATGTAGGCTCAACTTCACTCTTCTTTTCTGCCAAGGAATTGCTCGCATGTTGTGGGTCAGCTTCTAGGTTATTTCCTAATTGAGCATGAAATAAATGATAACTATATATTAGGGGATTGAGATATTATGCTTTCTGCGTCAAGGATTAATTTTATTGTTGTTATTGTCTATTCTTCTTCCTACTATCATCCTCCTTTTGGCTAGATATGTTACACTTTGTGTTAGAGTGTAATAACTGATTTAAGATAAATACATTGTTTGTCTTTACTGTGTGGTTTATGACTTTGTCTAACAATTTGGTCTGTTCACGAGTATGCCTAAAACGTAGATACTGATAAACATTTTTGTTCATAGCCATGCATCTTGACATGACCTGATGGGAAGTCAGGTAGAATGCATGTTGCTTCATATTAATTCTTTTAGCTTGTGTAGCTAATTCTTCTTCTTTTTTTTTTCCACATTTAAATGTACATTAATTCTCTTAAATCTGATTGTTGCATATTATTCCTT
The DNA here is from genome assembly GCA_027575705.1 of Erythroxylum echinodendron. Classification (NCBI taxonomy): domain Eukaryota; kingdom Viridiplantae; phylum Streptophyta; class Magnoliopsida; order Malpighiales; family Erythroxylaceae; genus Erythroxylum; species Erythroxylum echinodendron. The sequence continues at coordinate 12,265,872 of JANZXR010000003.1, forward strand.
GTAATTATTCATCATTTTTGTTGACATTCTGTTCTGCAGCCAAAAGAGGATGGGAATGGATGTTCAGGTTCATTTACTGTGGATGAAGAACTTGTTGGATTTCTTTTTGTTCTCAAACTAAATGAGAATCATTGGCTGAAATGTGAAGGAAATGATTTCTACGTTCCCCTCTCAAGTAGCTTGACCGCTCAAGCAGGTCAACTTAAGGAAGAAGCATCTAAAAGTGCACTAGTTTCTACGGAGGTTGTTGAAGCAGTTCAAGAGGATTCTCCTACTGCGTATACTGATGGGATTATTAATGAAATAAGAAACTTAGTGAGTGATATTTCCTCTGAGAAGAGTAGGACGACGAAAACCAAAGAAGCACAAGAAAGTATTCTCCAAGAAATTGAAAAATTGGCTGCCGAAGCCTACAGTATCTTCAGAAGCTCTGTTCCTACTTTCCCATTACGAACGGCTTTAAAGTCCGAAGAACAAAAGGATCCTCCTAAGATATCCTCTGGGACAGGGACAGGATACGAGATATTGCTCCAAGGCTTTAACTGGGAGTCCCATAAGTCTGGAAGATGGTATGTGGAACTGAAAGAAAAGGCTGCAGAAGTAGCTTCACTTGGATTTACTGTGATTTGGTTACCCCCACCAACAGAATCCGTGTCACCTGAAGGATACATGCCAAAAGATTTGTATAATTTGAACTCTAGGTACCTTTTCAAGTTTATGACATATATTATATGTTATCATATTGTGACTAAAATGGTAATTCTAATTGCTTTAGTACGGAAGTCTTTCAAGCTGGTACGAGTAAACATGGTCAAAATCCTTTTTGTTTGCTCCAGAGTGTTTGTAGAGATTTGCTTGCATGCGTTTTACTTTTTATGTGACATTGAAAGTTGTTATCTTTCAGTATGAATAATGATCAGCCTTTCTAAAGGGTGACTTTTAAGGTGCTTTTGCAGTCCATGTGATGGTTAATATCAAATTGCTAAACTGACTTTGTGATAATTTCCTACTTTTGCTCTGTTATCTCCACACTAGATATGGGAGTATTGTTCAGCTGAAGGATCTTGTGAGAAATCTTCATGAAGCCGGTGTTAAAGTTCTTGGAGATGTTGTCTTGAATCACCGTTGTGCACACTATCAAAATCAAAATGGCATATGGAATATTTTTGGAGGTCGTTTAAATTGGGATGATCGGGCAGTTGTTGCTGATGATCCTCATTTTCAGGTGTACGATCATTATCTTCACAGTGCCGTCATGTTACTGTTTAGCATGACTAGTTGAGTTCAACTAATATAATTTGATTTAGGAATTACATGTATTTGTTCAAGTGTTTCAAGTGTAACTGTTACATGCTTCACCTTACAGCATTATGTGCACTGTGAACTTGAAATGAATGCTTGTGAACTGCCAGAGAAGCTTCAGAGCAGTTAAAGCAGTAAAAGCAATTATATTTTCGGCAGTAACTAGAGGATAAATTTGACATTATAGCTGGTCAATTTATGGTGCATGTGCTGCATCTCCGTGATGGTGTATGCCCTAGATGATCAATTTTTTGTTTGTCTCATTCAGGGTAGGGGAAATAAGAGTAGTGGAGACAATTTCCACGCTGCTCCAAATATTGATCATTCACAAGAGTTTGTGCGGAAAGATATCAAAGAATGGCTCAACTGGTTAAGGTTATTGATTTAGTTTTCCTTTTCTAAATTTCCCTTTTAGTCCCCTTTTTTTCAGTGGCAAGTGCTTACGTATAATACAAAAGAAACCAAAGTTTTGCTTTTTCAGATTGGAAGATTTTTAGGATACATCTAGAAATTGTTATCCTAATTGAATGGTACTTTATTCTGTTTGGATGAGCAAGTTCTATAATTCCACATGAGCCTTATGTGTGAAAAGAACCATACAGGTTCTCAACTAACTTATGAATTGATGCATGATATGCGCGATATGTGCTTGACCTCAAATTCCCGTTGTATTTTGTTTGAATTTTGTCATACGTCCTTCATACTGCACAGGTAAGCTTTCTCTACTTGACATGCTTTAACTTGTTTAGATGAAGAGTTATTATACATGTGATTAATTTGTTGTCTTGTTTGATATTTAGAAAAGAAATTGGGTATGACGGATGGAGGCTTGATTTTGTTAGAGGTTTTTGGGGAGGCTACGTCAAAGACTACCTGGATGCAAGTGAACCTTATTTTGCAGTTGGCGAGTATTGGGATTCTCTTAGTTACACATATGGTGAGATGGATTACAATCAAGATCCTCATCGACAGAGAATTATTGACTGGATCAATGCTGCTGGTGGAACTGCTGGTGCTTTTGATGTCACCACCAAGGGAATTCTTCATTCGGTAAGCTCTCGTTTTTATGACCAAAGTATGATAAACGAGTTTTCATGTAATCATGAAGGCTTCATGAGTTGAGATCATAGTCAAAAAGTGTACATTCATCTTTTTGATGGAAGACCTAAGTTTTAACTCCGAAAAATGAGGACATAGTAGACGTTTTGTATTCCTCGTAAGTAACCTCATTTGATTCGTAGATTCCTGTTATTACATATTTCAAACAGTTTGTGATAAGCGTATGACATTTCTTGTAGGTGCTGGAAAGATGCGAGTATTGGCGATTATCAGACCCAAAGGGAAAGCCTCCCGGGGTTGTTGGATGGTGGCCCTCTCGTGCTGTCACCTTCATAGAGAATCATGACACTGGTTCCACTCAGGTTTATCCGCTTTAAACTTAATTCATCCTTCAGCAAAGAAATTAACCAAAGCTAAACTACCCTTAGTGGTAAAAACAAATCATGAGATTGAAAATCTTAAGATTCTTTGATGAGATTATTAGTAGTTAAATAATTAATTGTTTAGAGAAGGGAAAAAAGAAACAAATCGTGAAATAGTGGAAAGGTAAATGAACTCAAATTGATAGTACCAAAATTTAAGGAATTCTTAGAAGACAGAAAGGAGGTCACATGAGGGAAAATTTTGGAGAACATCATGCAAAGCCTTATTTTGTTGGGAACATAGCTGAGCAATGGCCCCAGCTTAGGGGGAAGTATCTATAGAAGAATAAATAGAATCAAAATTTCTTTGTATGTTGTCACGAAAACTGGAATTATATTTGATAGTTGAACTGAAAGTTTTCTCAAAAAAGGGCCATTGGAGGTTTCCCAGTGGGAAGGAAATGCAAGGATACGCGTACATTCTGACTCATCCAGGAACACCAGCTGTATTTTTTGACCACATCTTCTCTCATCAACGATCGGAGATTTCAGCTCTTGTATCTCTCAGAAACCGGAACAAAATCCATTGCCGTAGCATGGTAAGTAGCTAATTAAATTAGTTATTTTAATGGTAAAACCAGATCGATTCATATTCTCGGCACCTTAAACACACGGAAACCCTCTTCAGAAGAAGGATGAACAGTAAACATCAACATGCTAATCTTCTTTTCTGTTTTAAAAAGGTTAAAATCACCAAGGCCGAAAGGGATGTGTATGCAGCTATCATCGATGAGAAAGTGGCAATGAAAATTGGACCAGCTTACTATGAACCGCCAAGTGAGCCCAAAAAATGGTCCGTAGCTGTTGAAGGAAGAGATTACAAGGTCTGGGAAGCATCCTAATGTATAAGTATCACATGTATTTCTAAGTACATAAAAGTTCATCACAGAAGTGTCCTCGAGGAGATTCGTATGGAAGTTATTTTAGAATCATTGACGTAGATACATACAATAACACCATGGTCAGGAGGTGAATCGTCTTTACCAAGGAATGAATAGTGAAGCTGGGGATGAGGTATTTTATCCCAGAGTATACAGATGTACCATTATTGTAACATTTGACAAAATAAGGATGCTGGGCAGAGCACCATTAATGCAGAATTGTATCAAATAATGTTATTGTTACAAGATGCTTATTACTAATAATAATGGAACATAGAGGTCACTGCCAGTGCCGTTTGCTCCAGCTCTAGCCTCTCTTTGCCGATTTGATATTTTCATTTTTATTTTTTTTTTGATTACCGTTCTTCAGAGGGATAAAAACTCTGGATGTCCAATGGTTATGCCAAGAAGTGCGGTAACACACGAAAGTATTCTATTTTCTTTTTTCTGATTCTGTAAACCACACCTCCACTACTTAACCTTGTCAGATTTACGGCACAGGGAAACAAACGTTAATTGAGATGTGTGGTTCTCCAAAGTTGCCGCCCTCGATGTCTCTAGACCATCTATTTAATTTCAGGGCGAAAGTTGTTTGCCTATATAAAAAATAACCCTGACATCAAACATTAGTACTCCGGACAGGCCAAGCGAACTTCTTTAATTGGCCTCATTTACCCTATTCTTGGTCCTGTCTCGGTTCAACGGAACCTGGGGACCATTGCTTTTCCAACAGCTTGACACCAGCTGCTGGAAACAAAAGAAAAACGTAAATAGAAGGAACTGGAAAAATTAGTAATAACTACTTAATAATCCTTAAAACGCAAAACAATGACAATCCTCAATGAAGGTTTGTTTCTGCTCTTTTCCGTGGCATTTGCAGTGATGGTTCCAGCTCTAGATGCCTACGTTTCTGAATTGGATGATGAGTACTGGAATCAGAAGGAAACTGAGGCCAACACTGCAAATTTAGAAGCATATCACCCCGATCCTTGGAACGTCACCGACCACTTCAACACCCATGTACATATGTAAGTGATTCATTCTTTCGGCAATAGTAGATCAAAAGCAGGAACTTACATATTTGCATGCAGGTCGTTGTTTGGGACTAACACCACTAGAAGAAACCTACGTGGGAAAAGGAAGAGAGGAGGCCAATGTGTGGCAGCAAATCCCATCGACCGTTGCTGGCGTTGTGACCCTAAATGGGCCGACAACCGACAGAAGCTAGCAGATTGCGCCCTTGGCTTTGGCCGGAACACCAGAGGCGGCAAGGGTGGACCAATTTACGTTGTCACTGATCCCTCAGACGCCGACGTGGTTAACCCTAAACCTGGAACCCTACGTCACGCAGTGATCCAAAAGGGACCGCTTTGGATCATCTTTGCTCGGGGCATGATAATCAAACTCAGCCAGGAGCTCATGATCACCAGTGACAAAACCATTGATGCTAGAGGAGCCAACGTCCGTGTTGCTTTTGGTGCTGGTCTCACTCTTCAGTTTGTCAAAAACGTCATCATTCATGGCCTTCACATTCACGACATCGTTGCCTGCACCGGTGGAATGATCAGGGACTCTGTGGATCATTTCGGACTTAGGACAAGGAGTGACGGCGATGGCATTTCCATCTTTGGATCTTCTAATATCTGGATTGATCATGTTTCCATGTCCAATTGTCAGGACGGTCTCATAGATATCGTCCAGGGATCAACCGCCATAACCATCTCCAACGGCCATTTCACTCACCACAACGAGGTAATAATCATCAACATCAATGTTTAAAACTATAGACACGTAATTAAAATTATGTCATATCACAATGGTGTTTCTTTCTACAATAATTAACAAGACAATGAATAAATAAAGTGTCTGGATTAGACGTCATCAAGTTTGTCATAACTTGGGATCGATGATATGCAAATGCAGGTGTTGTTGTTCGGTGCAAGTGACAGCTTCTCAGGTGACAAGATAATGCAAGTCACTATTGCATTCACCCATTTTGGAAATGGATTGGTGCAAAGGATGCCAAGGTGTAGGTGGGGCTTCATTCATGTCGTCAATAACGACTATACTCATTGGCTTATGTACGCCATTGGTGGTAGTAAGGGACCCATCATCGTCAGTCAGGGCAACAGATTCATTGCTCCACAGAATCTCGCTGCTAAGGAGGTAAGAATATGAAATCATTCAGCCCAAAAGCTCAAATTGCTGTTGCTCCAGGTTGTTTTTGCTAACTTGCATGGGATTGGAAAATTGATGATATATATAAATATAGGTGACGAAGAGAGAGTACGCAATGGAGAGCGAATGGAAGAATTGGAACTGGATATCGGAGGGTGATCTGATGATGAACGGAGCATTCTTTGTTCAGTCAGGAAATCCGGCGGCAAGCAAGTTATTCTCAAGGCAAGATATGATCAAATGGAAACCGGGAACATACGTGACCAGACTAACCCGTTACTCCGGTGCACTTGACTGCTTCGTTGGAAAGCCTTGCTAATTAAAATAATTTTAAAATTTATTAATCATTATCTCTTAAGTCTAAGTCTTTATGAAGCTAGTGATGACCGTGACCTGCTGGCATAAAGGCAAAGCGAGGTCGTCTTATGGAGGATACGGCAAAAACTCCTCTTTCTTTTTTAGTTTTGTTGTTAATCACGTTGGAGGGAGGCGAAGTTTTTAAGGGTTTGGAGATGAATCAATGTTATTTTTTGAGTTCATAATTTCAAAGAGAGACTCAATTTTTTATTCTATATATATAAAAGGATGTCAGAGAGAGATGATCTTGACCAGGTGCTAGAATTGATCAGTTGTTGAGGTTAAACGATACATCAGCTTCTATGGAGCATATTCCATCATGGTTCCAAGAGAATAATCGTATAGCATGTAATTTTTTCCCTATGGCTATGGAAGAAGCTTTCTATTGTTGTCATACATTGAAAGCTTGGACAAAAGTGTTGTTGACTGACTCTTAACAACCCTCTCTGTTTTTGATCTGCCAAGTTAATTACCTGAACTTTCCCTTTTTTGGAACGCTTTAACAATGGTTAGAAAACTGAGGTT
>JANZXR010000003.1:12276190-12300787 GCA_027575705.1 Erythroxylum echinodendron
CTACTCTTTTAACCTGTATCACTTTTTTCATTGTCAAATTTAGCGATGTCAATAAGCCAGGCCGGGCCCGGGCTGCCCTCGGCCCGCCTGGCTCCGCCGGATAGCCGGGATGGGTCACCCGTGGCCCAGGCTATGGCCCGATGAGGCCGGCCAGTCATTTGTTATTTTAAAGCAAAAACTTCCAAAACGACGTCGTTTTGGAAGTAACCTAGCCCATGGCCCTCCCGACCTTGGCCCATGGCTCGATCAATTCGGGCCAAAAGCAGGTCGGGTTTGACATTCCTAGACTCACATTTACATGTGGGTCTACCGGAAACACGCTCTACTTTGTAGGAATAAGAATGCGTACTATCAGACCTTTCCAGACCCTGCATTAGTGCGGGATTCGAACTGGATGTGATTATGATGATGATGATCACTGTGGCTACAGAATTCTTTGGTTCATGTAATGAGCATAAAGTCTATTGACAAACTACAAGAAACACAAAACAAGAAAATGCATTCTATAATCACAAAACTATGGAAATGCATTCAGTAATTTAAAATGTACAAGCTGAAAAGCTGATAAATAGTCTTAATATGAACATAATGAACACTCATACAAGGCACTGGTAGCCATAGTAGAACCTTAAATGCAGATAACAATATCATTGAAATAAACATAGATAAGCATTCAATGTATATTTATGAACATAGCACATAGCACATAGTGGAGACCCCATGCTAAACTATGGCTTTTGCAACATTGATCATAAAACTTTAAAACACCCCTAGCTTACCTTCTGTCTGGGGATCTGCAAGAAACTTGGTGATGCAATCAACAAAGTTTGTACCATTGAATGGATCACCACCAATACCTACACAAGTAGATTGCCCTAGACCAACTACAGTTGTTTGGAAAACCTAAAAAAAATTAAAATGAATATTTTAAATAATTGCAGATTTTCAACATCAACTTAAGGACAGTCAATAAAGCTTAAATGTACAAAAATTTTTGCAGGAAGCTGAGGTCAAACAGCGGCTAATTAGGGGGAGGGAGAGGCTTGGTTAGCCAGTCAAAGGTATAAATATACTACTAAATTATAAATTTTTACTTCAAGTTCTCAAGCAGACTAAAAATATGCCTAAATATAAGAGAATATAGCTAGTAATCCATAACTTTTTTTTGCATAAAATTCAAAGAAACTTAGTCAGTAATGCAATGATATGGAAAACAAGAGTACATATAAAATTGCACCAACAAAACCAATTTATTAGTATTAGCATGCCTAAAACTGCACTAATAATTACAAACTCGTATATTGACATAAAATGAGAATGATAGCCAAAGAAGAGAGTAATGCAAAAACTCATGCAGCAATAAAGCAACTATTTAGATGTAAAAAGGTACATAAGAAAAGTTTTCATTGACAAAGGGAACTCAAAACTGGAAGTAACATAAGGAACATAATGAAATTTATGAACTCACAGCCTCATAAGTCAAAGTGCCAGAACGAGAAACAATTCCCACACGACCTGGCTTGTGTATATACCCAGGCATAATTCCAATCTTGCATTCCCCTGGTTTGATAATACCAGGACAATTAGGACCAATAAGTCGGGTTTTTGATTGTTTGTTGAGAGCAGCTTTCACACGAACCTGAAACATCCATTCATTGAACTTTCAATGGGACTCTTTATGTATGAAAAGAAAAACTCTAGCTAGAGCAGCTGTGTAGAGCCAAAACATTTCCAAATGCACATGCAAACTTGACAAGCAAACTATTCCCAGATGTAAGGAAGTTAGAAAGATAATGACAGAAACAACCATTACAATTGAAACCTGGGATTGAAATGCACCATTTTTTCCAACACTGGATAAGAACAAGTTTACATATGTGAGCAGTTTACAAAATCCAGTATAAATCACAAGACTTTCCTTTCCTTCACTGACTTCAAATTAGAAAAGCCAATGGCATATAACTGAAATATGCTGATTCCTCTGCAAATAAAAACAGAAAAAAAAGAAAGCAAGAAAGGAGAAATTAAAAGCTTTAATAGATTCAAAAAGTGTAAATAAATTGGCAAAAGAAAAAGGGAAACCCACCACCCAAAAGAACATGATGAACTACTTATGTTTCTTTCTAAGCGACTAGTGTATTAATAATATCATTACCATGTCATGCTGAGGAATTCCTTCTGTAATGCACACCACCAGATCCAATTCAGCTTCAACTGCCTCCATAATAGCTCTAGCAGCAAAAGGAGGAGGAACATAGATCACTGATGCATTAGCTTTTGTTTCAGCTTTGGCTTCTGCCACTGTATTGAAAACAGGAAGTCCAAGGTGCTCTGTTCCACCCTTCTTAGGCGTCACTCCACCAACCTATAAGATGAAACAGAATATGTATGGAAATGTTAGAGCTGAAACATTGTTAAGAAAGAGCGTGAAGAAAAATGGACAGAGAAGAGGAGTATAGCTGCAGGTTGGAAGAAGAGGGCAACAAAACAATTTGTAAGTAGTCTTCAACCCAATACAAACAACACAAATCAGCAAACACGTCTTTGTTTACAAATCTGCGAAACTGGAAGGTAAAATATCTCCTTTTTCACTATATTCGGATCATCTTCTGTTGGTTACAAATGGAAACAGGCTAAGGGACTTTACTCCACGCCCCAACAAACAACCTGGGCACTAATAATAATTGAAAAACTACCAAAAGAGTTATCAACTGAGATCATAGAGCACTGTTGAAAATCTACTCTGCGATTTCCTCCAAAGTCACAATCAACTAGTAAATTCAGCAGCTAGACAACTCAAACCAGAATTCAATATGTTTTGATTTATGAGATCACCATACAATTACTCAGAACAGGAATATTACAAAAGACCATGAAAGAATCAGCAAAATTCCAAGCTGAACACAAGATTACAAGCAAGCATAAAAGATACCATCTTGGTGCCATATTCAATGGCTTGTTCGGTGTGGAATGTGCCGTTCTTTCCAGTAATACCTTGGCAAATGACACGCGTATTCTTGTCAACGAAAACCGCCGGCGGTGGCGGAGTTCCGGAGAACGACCGGGATTTTAAAAGAGAAGAAGAAGACGAAACGGGAGTGGGAGGCGATATTTGGGGATGGTGAGAGCTAATTTTGGAATATATAGAAGCTATGAGTCTACTGGCTTGTCTCGCCATTTTTCCGTATCTCTCTCACTCCCACAAAAGATCTGAAAGACCACCGCGAGTATAATTAATTAGGAACATGAAAGGCAAAGCTTGGAGAGTATAAATACTCCCCTACATCAAGAACGAGCCAAACGACGACGCTAAGAGACAATTAAAAGCAAATGAAATTGGACGACAGCGTAGCAAGAATAAACGACGAGGGCTCTGGACCGAAAAATGACACATGAAACGACACCGCTGCATCATTAGGAAGTCAGAAGAAGTTCTAGCCAAAAGAATGAAGGGTGTTCAAAACTGTCAAACAGCGTCGTGCACTACCTTTTATTCCAACTTCCTCCAGCTCTTCTCAAAACAGACCTTTGGGTCAATCTTTCATGGTATTTTGACAAGGAATATGAAGGATTTAGGCAAAACATTCTTCTAAAAAATTGTTCCTTTATGCCTTAACTTTCTAATGAAACTAAATTCATGCAATTTCGTTTAGTATTCTGCAAGTTATACTAAAAACACCACAGACTATTCCTAAACTATGATATAGCACAATTTTTAAATTCAAGACAAATTTCAATACTCTTAATGACATATTTCTAATTTGATTCCTTCATAAAAAATTTAGTTCTATGTCTCTAGTTTATTCTGAATGAAACTCCATCCAATTTGGATATTTACAGATCAAGTTATACCCTAAATATAGACGTATGTTCAGTGAAGTACTACATATAACATACTCCAGCTCACTTCAAACTTTCATCTGGTTATTCATGTCTCCGAATTTGCTTCTTCCTTCACCACCCACACTTATATCAACACCATTTAAGCATGCAGCAATCGACAAGCCTGAAAATGTGCTCTAATTACACATGCATCCAATAAAGACATTAAAACATGCATAAAACTTACTTAACTAAGCTTCCCTCTCTCTTCTCTCTCTTTAGAAATTTTTCCCGAACTTAGGAGAGTAACAAACTGGTTTCGATGGATGAAGCAAAGGCAAGAAGTGTGAAATAAGTAAAATCCCAAATGGATGAAAGCTTGGAAGTGTTTTCGGTGATGGATGAGTAAGAAGAGAGATGTGTCTTTGGTGAAGGAAAGCAAGAAGGAAGAAGGTGAAGGAGAATTTCGATGAAGCCAAAAGAGAGCTGCAGAAATTCTTCCTTGCCTAACAAAAATGTAATCAGGTGAAGCTACCAAATATGACTTAGCTATTGCTCCAATTGTCATATAGTAATTTGTCCAATTGTCATACATTCACTAGTCAATTTGTCACACTTCTATTTGTCTCTTATTTCTATATTTTTATTAGTCCAAAATACTCCAAATTTTTATTAAATTTCTAAAATATTCGAAATGTCTCCAAAAATGCGAAATTTATTTTAATACACTCCAATTTAATTATCCAAGACAATTAATCCACAATCTTCTCTTTACTCTTTCTTAGATGTTGATTATCTTTATTTGTATGGATTCTTTTATCATATTTTTGAACTGAATCCCAATTAGGGTTAGGGATGTAGCCTAAATTGGGGGATTGATTCATATTTTATGATTGGTTTTGAATGAAAGTTCTTTAGTTATGTTTATCTTTCTTGAGCTTCATTATTCTTTAATTATATTTTATGTTACGTTGTTTTCAGATAAAATTATTAACACAAAGAAAAAGGAGTGTTAAAGAAAATACTAAGACGTTTTTTAATTTGCCATGCGTACGTTATTTAATTCCTATAGCAGAAAAAGTTATTGGAGAATTAAAGGTTTCAGGATAAAATCTTCTCATAAAATGAATAATATGTTTTAGAAGTTCTTAACCACAAGTCAATATTAAGCAACTAAACATTTACAATATACATTAATTATCACTCATGTATATGTAAAAACAGAAACTATAAATAGAAACAAAAAAGTTAGATACCAATAAATTCCAAATATCTTCAACACTTACTCTAAGGAAAACATAAATAACAAATTCAGTTTGACAACCACCAAAGACAAGTAAATAAACTAAATGATGCATTCTTGGTAACAGACTCAATTGGTCTGCTGAGCCATTCCTCAATAATTGATTAAAGATAGAGGAATGGTAAAAAAAAAATAAGTAAGCTCCAGAATTGGTTAAACACAGAGATAGAGGGAGATACAGGGAATGATAATAAAACAACTAACAAAAAAACAAACAATAATTACTTGAGAAGATAATTGAAAATCATCAAAATATTACCTTTCCCTATTGTGATTTATCAAAATATTATCCTTCTTCAATTGTTGTGATCTTTACCAACAAAAGTTAATTTGCTTTATGAGAAGGAAAATAAAGTTTCAAACATATGAAAATCGGATTACGCACATAAACAAACAAGTTAAATGACGGGAAATCTTAGTTAAACATTGCTTTGGAAATGACAAACAATTATCGATTACAATCATTATTATTATTGTAATCTTATTTGTAATGAATATATTAATATCATATTTTTGTAATATTGTAATTTCCATTTTAATTCCTTAATGCACAAATAAATAAATATAAAAAATAATCAATAATATCCACTTTTTTTACATTTATTTATTAATTTCAATTATTAAATTTTTTGTTAACGTTTGTATTAATTAATTCAAAATTATGGTTGTTCTTAAAAAACTCAAGGTACTACACGACCATGAGTTAGGCTGCATGGCTGTGTAGTAGTTGTAAGGTCATACGTTAAGTTGCACGGTCGTGTATGCTCCAATATTAGACAGGGTTACAAATAAAATGACAAGAATTGTTTGATGGTATTCATGCTTTATCCTTCTTAGATAAATTTACAAGGTACAAAGGAGACGAAGAGAAGAGAGTGGGACTTCTGAAGTCATAGAAGAAGAGACATCGGCTGGAGGTAAAGAGAAGAGAGTGGGATTTTTGAAGTCATATGAAGAAGACGACAGAGGACAACACAGAGGACATCAACTGGTTCGACTTGGCTAATAATCTACGCATTTTGAGAAGAGTAATAGCTTGTTTAAAATTTAAGACTAATGAAGACGTTTTTTAGTGAGACAGAATAAGACACGGTTATATTGGACACAAGATCTAGACTCCAAGTTTTGTTCCCAAGCTAGATAGTACGTGGATGTTTTTTGTGGTAAGAACATAGATACAATTTATTTATCTTCTTGCATTTGAACATACAACATGGCGTTGATAGAGAGAGGAGGCTTAAGAAGGAGAAGGAGAAGGACTAAAAATTATTGTTTCTAAGTTTTTTAATGAAACAAAAGATTGTGTAATTATTAATGTCTAATAATTATATAATTTATAAATAAATTATTTTATAAATAAATAAATTTTAATCTCTAGATGGTAAAATTATTATATTCTATTAAACTAAATAATATAATATCTTTTATAAATTATAAAAATTGGTTTTAGATAATAATTTTCCGATTAATCTATTTTAAATTATCTACATAATTTTTGTACAGTAACTTATTTTCAACAATTATTAATGTTGTGTTGAAAACTCTCAGCATGACTATAAGAACTTTGAAATTTCTGCACTACAGCCATGTATTCAAAAAGTAAAAAGGTTATAAAATATGTAGTAAAGAAATCAAGAAATTGATTTTATTGTAGATCTTGCTTGTTATGTATTTAATGATTTAAAATTTGCATGTTAATACATATATCCATTAATTAATTAAACTCAGTGTATATTTTAAAAATAACAATTATGAATTATATTAATAAAAAAGTAGTTAAAATATGATTTTTAAAATATTTTAATATTTAATTCAATGATAAACTTATTAAGGATAATAAATTTGAAAGTACTTAATTTTGATCACAAAACTTCAAACACATCCGTAGCTTACCTTCTGTCTGGGGATCTGCAAAAAACTTAGTGATGCAGTCAACAAAGTTTGTTCCATCGAATGGATCACCACCCATATTAGCACAAGTAGGTTGCTTTAGACCAACTGCAGTTGTTTGGAAAACCTAAAAAACATTCAAATGAATATTTTAAATAATTGCAGATTTTCAACATCAACTTAAAGGCAGTTAATAAAGCTTAAATGTACAAAAAGTTTTGTAAGAAGATAAGGCCAAACAGCAGTTACCATCTGCAACAATATTAGACTGGTTATGGTGAAATAAATGAACGCATAAAGAAGTTCATCAGTATAGCAATGGCTCAACATAATCAAAAAGTAAAATCTCTTTGATTCAGGGAAAAATTAGGGCGAGGGAGGGGCTTGGTATAGGCAGTCAAAGGGACAAATATGCTACTTGAAACTTTTGTTTACTTTAAAACTCTCAAGTAGACCAAAAATAAGCCTATATGTAAGAGAATACAGATAGTAACCCATAAATTTTTTGTGCATAAAATTCAAATTCAAAGAAACTTTGTCAGTAAATCAATGATATGCGCAGCATGAGTACGTACAAGATCGCACCGAAAAGAACCAATTTATTAGTATCAGCATGCCTAAAACTGCATTAATAATTGCAAACTAGTATATTGACACAGAATGAGATTGATAGCCGAAGAAGAGCGTAATGCAAAAACTCATGCAGGGATAAAGTGCCTATTCGGAGGTAAAAAAAGGTATCTAAGAAAAGTTTTCATTGACAATGGGAGCTCAAAACAGATTGAAATTTATGAACTCACAGCCTCACAAGTCAATGTGCCAGAACAAGAAACAATTCCCACATGACTTAGTTTGTGTATCAACCCAAGCATAATTCCAATCTTGCGTTCCCCTGGTTTGATAATGTCAGGAAAATTAGGACCAATAAGTAGGGTTTTTGATTGTTTGTTGAGAGCAACTTTCACACGAACCTGAAACATCCATTTATTGAACTTTAAAGAGGACTACTTATGTATCAAAAGAACAACTCCGGCTAGAGCAGTTGTGTGCAGCCAATACATTTCCAAATGCACAAAATATGCAGACTTGATAAGCAAACTATGCCCAGATGTAAGTTAGAAAGAACACGACAGAAACAACCATTACAATTGAAATCTGGGATTGAAATGCACCATTTTTTTCCAACAATGGATAAGAAAAAGTTTAAACATGTGAGCAGTTTATAAAGTCCAGTATAAATCATAAGACTTTCCTTTCTATTGCCGACTTCAAATTAGAAAAGCCAATGGCATATAACTAAAATATGCAATGATTACTCTGCAAATGAAAAAAAAAAAAAAGAAAGCAAGAAAGGAGAAATTAAAAGATTTAATAGATTCAAAAAGTGTAAATAAATTGGCAAAAGAAAAAGGGAAATCCACCCCCAAAAGAACATGATGAACTACTTATGTTTCTTTCCAAGTGACTACTGAATTAATAATATCATTACCATGTCATGCTGAGGAATTCCTTCTGTACTGCACACCACCAGATCCAATTCAGATTCAACTGCCTCCATAATAGCTTTAGCAGCAAAAGGAGGAGGAACATAGATCACTGATGCGTTAGCCTTTGTTTCAGCTTTAGCTTCTGCCACTGTATTGAATATAGGAAGTCCAAGGTGTTATGTGCCACCCGTCTTAGGCGTCACTCCACCAACCTATACGATGAAACAGAATATAAGGGATATGTTAGAGCTGAAACATTGTTAAGAAGAGTGTGAAGAAAAATGGATAGAGAAGAAGAGTATAGCTGTAGGTTGGAAGAAGGGGCAATAAAACAAATATTGCACATCTGAGAATCTGGAAGGTAAAATATCCCCTCATTTACTATATGCAGATCATCTTCTGTTGGTTACAAATGGAGACATGTTAATGGACTTTAACTACATGCCCCAACAAACAATCTGGGTGCTTATAATAATTAAAAAACTACCAAAAGAGTTACCAACTGAGATCATAAAGCACTGTTGAAAAACTAATCTGTGATTTCCTTCATAGTCACAATCAACTAGTAAATTCAGCAACAAAACAGCTCAAACCAGAAATCAATATGTTTTTATTTATGAGATCACCATACCATGAACTAAACAAGTAAATAAATAAGGATCAGCACCAGCACCAGCTCCAGCTATGTTTGTTATAATCAACATTATCTGTTCGCAACTATATGCCATGTTGTAACCTAAATTACGCCTCACGGTAGCCAGCAACAACGGTAAAGGATCAACAATGAAGAAAAAAATAAACCTCTAATAGTTCACAGTCACGTAGACTACTTAGAACAATAATACTACAAAAGACCATGCAAGAAGCAACAAAATTCAAACTTGAACCCAAGATTACAGGCAAGCATAAAAGATACCATCTGTGTCAGGTCATTTTGACCACTATTCATGTCGACCCGTGAATTTTTCCTTTTTTTTGAAAAATTAAAAATTGAATTGATGGAAATAATAGGAGATAACATCAAAACGACTATATAAGACATTGTAATTGCTCAAACAATCCCCCAAACCAAAAGTGAGCCAAAACAAGTATGATGGATTGAAGGGTAGTTGCATTTATTTCAAGTATGATTACGGCAACAACTAAAAGGACTATATTCTTGGTAATGACGGTTCTTGTTGCTTTTAGTTTGGAAGGTCACATTATTGATGAATTGCAATGATAATTCATTAATTGTTTGTAGATTATTTTTTACAGTTTACTGTTACCATCACTTATTCATTGACGTATAAGTTCGAAGAAACACAAAAGTAGATGACGAGAGAAGATGCAAAGATAAAAATTTAGTTCGGAAACAGTTAGTGTGAGTTTTCTAGCTAGTTTTAATATTGGGGTGATGAATTATATAATTCATTTACTTTTAAGAGATTAAGCAATTTGTTTGTGGAATGCATCTGGTGACAATAGTTAAAATTATAGTCTTTATATTTTATTAAATAAATTAAAATTTTAATTTAAAAATAATATATATTTCCTTATAAATGTCAGAAATTGCAAAGGCAAATGTTTAAAATTAAAACTGATTTGGAAAATTAAGTGTTCAAACTTTTTCCATAATTCAAAGCAACTGTAGGTTTGTTTTGGCAGGGATGATTGCTATATTCTTAAGAAAAAACATTTAGGAATAAGTAGGAGGCAACTAATTATACATATTTCTTATTTTGTTGCTGCGGACCATTGGTTCTTGTGGTCAACTATATGCATAGTGGTGCAAGCATCTGGTTGAATGGTTTGCTCCAATCAGTAGCTTGGCCTCTTAATTTAATCCCGTTCGCAATTCCGTACATCTACCGAGGATCCAAAAGCCCCAAAGCTCGCATTTTCTACATTGTTCTTCCTCTCTATTCTTTACTGCCTCAACTTATCACTGCTGCATGCAACTATATATGTAGTCTTCTACCTCTTTCAACATCTTTCTGATCCTTTCACTCAGTTGGCTTTTGTTGCACTATTTGCTTGCCTTTTGGTTAGACAAATGTTTATTCCATACTCCATAATTGTTTATTTCTGTTGACGGTAGGGGCTGGAGTTTTGATCATGCGTACCAGTAAAGACGAACCAAAGGTGGAACTCGAAAATAACATGTTTTGTGGCAATATTAGCCACAATTTTTTGGGGCATACCAAAAAATATATATAATTTAAATTTTAGGATTAATTGAATAAAATTCAATTTAGATTGAAATGTAATGGCACGTTTCTTATTATGCATTTTTTTAGTTTATGTCTTAATATTAAAAAAAAAACAGAAAATATGATATGACAATGTTAAACGTTCATTAACACAGGGAGATTTAATATAAAATGAAAGCTCATGTATTAAAAGATTAAAATTAGAATTTGAGTTATTTTTCATTATTTCACTAAAAGTATACATTAAGTATATATTTCCTTTTAAAAATAAAAATGCAAATCTCCATTATGACTTCTATGGGATTATTTATTAAGAAAATAAAAGGCATTCATACAGGCTCTATCATTAGGACAACTTATGACAATAATAAACCTTGTTTGGAGGTCTTATTATATTTAGAATAATAAAGGCATTTTTTTAAGAAATAAAACCTCAAAATCTTTTTCCCTAAAAACAAAGAATACGTGTGCAATTGAGTTTAAATTAATCATTGATAATCTTTGTCATGTTCCTTTGACCACGTCCATGTTAGAGATCTAAACTAAGCAGGAATTCGAATAATGGCGAGAAGTCACACCCTATCAAATAAGTAAGTACTATTTTTCACTTGATTAGGACCATGGGTTGAGTTTAGGATGTTTTCATTATAACTTCTAATTAAGCGAGAGATTAAGAGGTGATGAAACAAGAGTAGGCGCAATAACACTTTCACTAACTATTGTACATCAACCAATAAAATATTTCTTCTTCTTCCTAAATTCATGGATGGATATGAATACTAGTTATTAAAACCTTTTCAGTAAGACAACTATCCTTAATATCATTACACTAAAGTTTATTTAACTAAGCATTGAGTTCAAACCTCTTTTTTTTTTTTTTTCTTTTTTGAACTTTTGTATGACATTTTGTTTAGTTCTTTTCCCTCACAAGTTTCTAGGACTCCTTAGTTACTCTACTCGTCCTCTTCATTTTTGTTTTTTGGTTTTACTGTTTATGCGAGTAGGCCTACTGGAGAAGTGTCTTACAAGCACACACGTAATAGGAATATTTGGATATGAAAGTCGTAAGGAGAGCTCAGCTTATTCAACTAACTACTCACATGGAAAAAGCCGCCTTGTTTGGAAGTATATTTCCGAGCTTGATTCCATTGGCAAATCCGCCATTAATTGGGAAGTTTCCCTGACGAATACAAACACACTTTTATGGCAGGAACTAGCGCTGCTAGAAAATGGTACACGATAATAAAATAAGTCTCAAACTTGGCGAAGAATTTCAAGCACAAGTTACTTGTAGATACGTAATGCACATGATTCTTTGTCAGGTTACGGTACACTCAGACTTGTCTCCTTTACACAGAAAACAGAAACCTGAGAGAAAAAGCCGAACTCAAGTTGGCTTACATCTGTCTACTTTGAATCCTCCAAAAATAAAAAACAAAAACAAAATTATTGTTTCATTGTCACTGATGATAGCATAAAAATTTTCTCAGCTGCCAAACATAAATTGTAGATGTTCTTTAAGTTCAGTATGCAAAAGTTTTCTACTTAGCAATCACGTAGCGACCTTGATAGTTTACCATTTTCTTGGAAACGCAAATGAGGAGCAAATTGTGAGAAAATTGGAACATAGCACATCTGTAAAAGCTAGTATGTTCCAACTGTAATTTGACTCCTGCGGAATAATGCCTGATTGGGAACGACTAATTGTCAGAAAGATCAGTCCAACATGTATAGTACAGAGCTGCCGTGAGTCCGTGACAGAGGTCTGAAGATGCTATGAATAAAATTTCGTCACAATTAATAAGGCTATAGCCAAGCATATTCAGTTTGACCCAACTGCGTAATAACTTGCAAATTAGTAGCTAAAGTTTTGAAGATTTCTAGTAATGCTTGAGCATCGGTCAACTAAGACTATAAGGATCGGTTTAAATGGTTGGTGATACCTTTTATAATCCTGTCTGTCCAGACAGTAAAAATTTGTCTTCATATCTTGGAATACATCGGAAACCTTGTCTTAGTTTGTTTGGATAGAGTAGTTACACTAGGGAACAAATTGAGCATAAAACGAATCAGCAAATGCCTATAAGTACTTCATTTCGGCTTCTGAATGCCAAACAACCAAGTAAACGACTCTGGCTGCTTTGGCATTGAGAATCATAGGGAAAAATGGAGATCAACACCGTGAAATCTGTGTGCCCGGAAAGACGCAGCTTTAACATGATTCAAGGCGATGCCGGGGACATTAGTAAGTGCGTCAAGAGGAGGAGGAGAGAGCCTTTTACTGTTGCATCCAGCTGCAGTGATCAACAAGCTGACCGACCTTCTACTGCTACAACCGTGAAGAGAAGTTCAAGATTTCGCGGGGTTAGCAGGTTCGTCAAAGGATCCTGGATCACTGCATACTTATTTAACATACAAATTGTTAAACAGTGCTATTTGTTGCTGTTTCGTTGGTTCTACTAATACAGACACCGGTGGACTGGGAGATATGAAGCCCATTTATGGGATAAAGGATCCTGGAATCCAACACAGAGGAAGAAGGGTAAACAAGGTAGGTTCCAAAACATGTCTGCTGATAGAGTCCTTGCTGCATGTTCAGTACTGGTCCTGATTACGGATAAACTATTGATCATTTTTTGTGTTTTGTTCGATGCGTTGCTTATGGACTTAATATTTGTCTTGGAGCAGTTTATCTTGGTGAGTGATACCCCTTCCTATAGAAACCATTTTTCTTTACTATTACAAACTTGAAACAGGACCTAAACTATTGAAGTTTTTTAATAGGAGCTTATGATGAAGAAGAATCTGCTGCTAGAGCATACGATTTGGCAGCTCTAAAATACTGGGGGACATCAACTTTCACAAACTTTCCAGTAAGCGATATAAACTCAAGAATATCTATAAATTTAGGCCCCAGACGTCAGGTTGTATTCTGAAATTTCTGATGCTACGTTAAACTCTGGCATGATTTTCTTATAGTTAGCAGAATATGCAAAAGAAATTGAAATGATGCAAACTCTTACAAAAGAAGAGTACCTAGCTTCGTTACGAAGGTGATTTCCTTGATCTTCTGCATCTTACTTAAAAACAATCCCTGAGAAGTAATTAATCGGGATTATTAACAGACCATCTTCCCTCAACAGGAGAAGCAGTGGTTTCTCCAGAGGAGCATCCAAATATAGAGGTGTTGCAAGGTAAAAGAAGAAAAGAAAAAAGAAGTTATGCAATTTCCACCTACTATAATCTAACTGATTCGTTTGCTTCTAGAAGAAAATTCGGTCCTGACGCTGCTTTTGGTTTTTTTCCCTCAAAACTCTCAGACATCATCACAATGGAAGATGGGAAGCAAGGATAGGGAGAGTTTTTGGAAACAAGTATCTCTACCTTGGCACCTACAGTAAGCGAACTGATCAAAGCTAGCTCTCATTATTATAAACCACCACAAAAAATTGAATAAACAAGACGGTAACTGCACAAAAAACCCAAACAATTCTAATCAGCAGACTCAACCAATTTTCCTGCAATCATTGTATTCAACAATTAACACCTCACTTCTTAGAGCCAAATTGAAACTGTTGATCCCATTATAGGTACACAGGAAGAAGCTGCTCGTGCCTATGACATAGCTGCCATTGAGTATCGAGGAATCAATGCTGTGACCAACTTTGATTTGAGTACATATATAAGATGGCTGAAACCAGCAACTGAAAATCTTGGTCCTATCCTGGAATGCTCATCAACTCTTCAGACTCTGCCATTGACAAACTTCTCTAGCCACATCCCAAGCGAGAACACAATCCCAACCCAACTCTCATTTCTTCAAACAGATAATCCTTTCGCAGTAGACGAATCAAACACCATGAAAGACCATGAGGTTATTCATAGGAAAGCACCCATTAGCCCTTGCAAGAGGTCACCTTCCCCAACTGCACTTAGCCTCCTCCTTAAGTCTACCATATTCAAACAGCTTGTAGAGAAGAACTTGATTACAAGCGAAGAGGAAGAAGACAAAGAAATTGAAGCAAAAGTCCCTACAATTATCAGCAACAATAGTACTGAGGTTGCAGAGAGTTTCTATGATGGACTCAGTTACTTCCCTTACATGTGTCCTTCGAGTAAGGACTCATTCGCCTGTTTAGAGTTGAAGCACGAGAAGATGTTGCCCTTCTTTCAAACGACTCCTTGAACATATATAGATTTTGTTCTGTCAATTAGATTATGCTTTTGAACTAATCTCTCCTTCTGTATCATAAACATAAGCTTGTAAGAAATTGTATCCGTTGACATGTAATCCAATAACCCCACATCTTACTTCCCTCTAGCAAATAAAAGAATTCGTTATTTCTCTTGGGCTAAATTATTAAAAAATTTTTACTTCAAACAAATTAAAAATAAAACTTAAAGTCCGTAAAAAATTATTCTTTGTTGCATCTTTGTACTCCAACACCCGTTGCACAATGGCTAATACATTTTTTCCCTGGGAATGAAAGAACATCGAACCTAATCCGTATCTTCTCCAACATTTTACAGTTTTAGACGGTGAACAGTGCTTTTAGTTGATGGACAATTCTCCGTGCGCAAACCAGCTGGGAAGTGCTTTACCTCTTGTCTACAGACTGCTTTCATGAACATGTACAGTGCGCTTGACCACGTATCCATGCGTTAATTGAGACAACGACTGAAAAAAGACGTCATTGCTTGGAGCTCAATGACAGATGCCTATGCTTGTAGTGGGAAATGGAGCGACGGAAGTGTAATACGTAGAACAGACCTTATTACGTAACCAGGATCGAAAGTAAAAAGATTAAAAACGAAGAAATGTGAAATACTTGATTTCGGTTTCATCTCTGATTCCGAAGCTGATTTCGGGCATCAAACGAGCTATAATCTCCCAGGATTTTTACAGAAAGTCTTCATCGGTACATGGTTTAGGCCTTTTTATAGTTTTCTCAAAACACGAGTTCTTTTAACAGGTCAGAGATTCCTTATGCTCGTGATTGATATGAGCAACTTCAGGAGATCTTAACATATATATATATATATATAGCTTCCATATCGGGTTCTTTATCATAAGGTTGATATGAAGTTCACACTAAAAGGGATCCATTTTTTATCAGGATTTCAACCCATTGATTTAGATCATTTATTGGGCTACTTTATTATCTTTCTCTATATCAAATTACGTAACTTAACTAATAATTTATTTAAAAACTAAATTATAATTAATAACTATCTACTGTATGGGAAATTGACAAAATTGTCCTTAGGGGCAAAATTGCCTTATAGGAGGAGACATTGAATCTGTTTAATTCGATACCTACTAAGGATTTTACTTTACTCAATATTATGATTTCTGGGTATTCGAGCAAAGGGATGATAATTTTTGCTAGAAAACATTTTATGAAATGACTCCAAAAGATTCTGTTGTCGATTATAACAGTACATGAAGCTGGGGATCTGGAAACACTTGGTGTACTATTCAGGGAAATGCCTCTTAAAAATGTTATCACCTGGAACGCCATGATTATAGAATGTTTGCAAAAACAAACTCTACGGAGAAGCTCTTGATTTGTTTGACCAAATGAGGGCTCAAGGTGATTTTTTTACGATAATTAGTGTTTTATCTACCTGTGTCAATTTAGGATCTTAGATTTTAGAAATTTTATTTTCTTAAAAAAAATTTATTTAAGAATCTCTCCAAATACTATTCACTTACTTCCCCCTACTGAATCCCCCACCTGGAAAAGGTCGTTTAGGCTTGGTCCATAGACATGTTTGGGGACGCTCCTCCCCTCATTGACTCGAAAGCTTTCCCAGAGTTGGCCTCCACATTACGTGGGAAGGACCCTGTTCCTCCCCTGCCCACTGGCACTGTCGAAGCTGAGCCCTCAACTTCGATTGTCAATGGGACGTGATGCCACAAATTAACTACTCAGCATAATAAAGGTAAGCTCAAACATTTCTCTAATGTGTTGAAGGATGACATTCTTACTCCTTATAAGGAATTGTTGCATGTGGGTGCCAATATCTGGTTTTCATTTTTGGTAAAGCTATTTTTGGCACAAACACCCCGCTTTCCTGGTTGTTAAAGCTTAGGCTGAAGCATACTGGAGCAACAAAGGTCTGGAGAAGACCGTGCTCATGGAGGATACAAATATTTTGTTTAAATTTAGTTTAGAGTAATATTTATTGGAAATTATAGAGAATGGTCCTTGGCATATGGGAGGCTAACCTCTGTTCTTACAAAAACGGAAGCCTGGTATTGAATGTGATAGGGCAGCATTAATGTCTTACCAATTTGCATACAATTTCATCGAATTCCCCTGAAAATTTGGACCATCAATGGTCTTAGTTACCTAGCTAGCTCACTAGGTAAACTCATCTGCATGCACTCCCAAACCACTCACATGGTGCGGATTTGTTATGCAAAGAAATGTATTAAGGTGGATAGACACTCTCTATTGCGAGATACCCTTCCTATCATTAAGATGGGTGACTATGGTCACCTTAGACATATTAAGATTCCAATCTCTTATCCTTGGTGCCCTACTCTTACCAATAAACAATAGAAAGCTACTAAAAAACTTTTTAAATCTGGATGGCATGATGAACTACTTGCATCATCTAGTGTTGAATCTGCTCAAGTTGTGGCACCCCACTCCCATCAGACATTTGTGCCAGTACGTCATCAGATATTCGAGCACATGCCCGACAGAAGCGGCGCTCCAACTATATCACTCTCACTTAACTCATGGCATCATAAATTAAAATCATAAGAATCATAATGGCTAAAATTTCCTTTCATTTCATAAATAATATGTACATTGTAGCATTACAACATCATCCATATATGTACAATATCATCAACCTATCAGAGTCGACAGCTATAAAACGTGCTACATATATGAGGAATTATACAAAAAGTTTGTCTAAATCTTTCAGTCCCAACTGACTGACCTTTGATCTATGTCTTCTTTCCAAAAGCAGTGCTAGTTCTTTTCTAAATTGAATTAGAAGCTATATCATCTGTTACGGACCAGATAAGTCAACGTTGCAATTTTGGTGAGTTTTACGAACTAAGTGAGTTAACCATTCTTGATGGTTCACCTATATCATATAACACATCAATTCATACAATTACAAAATTCACATTATTTTATTTATCAACATATAGCATCATAAAACACTTTGCACCCAATTTTTTCATTTTTCATTCAACACAATTTAATAATACATTGCAATCATTCAAATCATACATATCATGTATATACGCAATGTTCATGAAACTCACATTCGTTTATTTCCTTGTTGTGATCGAGTGTCTTTTTCACTGTCCTGTATCTATTATGGATACCAGGCTTATTAATACTGTCCCTTATCCATTGGGGATGTAAGGCTCATTTTACTTATTGAGCCTGAGGTTCTTACCACGTTCTGAGCTTTAAGCTCTTTTTCACTGGTGACTCCAGTCACAATTGCCTTTATCTTTCATGCATTCATGTAATGGTATACACCATATATATTCAATCAATCATTGCGTTCAATCAATCACACTCACATTCACTTTCATAATAGTATTCTAATTTGTTATCGGACCTTGGTCCGGTATTCAACATTTAAGTTGAGAATCACTTATTTTGTCAAATTCACATACAATGAGCACTTCCAAATACGATATTCATGCATCAAATGCCTCAGACATTTGAGGTCCGGAATCAATATATACACATCACATAACAATTTAATAAAGAGTTTAAACAAAAAATTAATCAAAGTGAGACCATCTTAGGTTATTCATAGTTTGCTGTTGCTAGCTTATTTCCTTGAAGTTCTGGAAACGTCTGAAAGCGGTCGCTCAGTTTACTCTTTTATAATATGCAACCACACAAATTTACACATTACTAATTTGCACATTCATATAAATGCTCAATTATTTACAAATTTATGTGTGTTATGTTTAATGCATGTTCAATGACAAATTCCTGGGTATATTTCCTTAATTTAACATATCAAGATCATTCACATTTCATAACTCACATAAGTCTAAATTAAACTTAGGCTAGCACCTCAATTATTTAAGATTAATCTAAATTCCTCATCAATCATTTACTAAGGTTATTACAGCATCTCTAAGATCACAAAAAAAATTCAATTTATCATTCATATTTATTAATACACAACATTCATCTTCTTGAATTACTTTAGCCATCAAAAGACTCCTTTCATTCTTATAACATCACCAATTTTCCATATTTAAACACCTAATGTATATCAATTTATTCTTATGTTCTATCCTTAATCATCACCTTAAACATAACACTCATTTTATCACTTATTCAAACATCATCCTAGGCTCAATTCAAGCTTCATTCAAGCCTAAAGCATCACATGAAACTACCTAATCATTTACTGTTGCAAACCATGCTTAAAAGATGCATTTTTGATGTTTAACCAATTCCCACGATCGTGGACAATTTCCCACGATCGTGGGATTTGTTGGCAGAAAATTTTCTACCTTTGTTAAGCATTCCCACAATCGTGGGATGCTTACAACAGAAGAATCCCAGCAACTTCTCCAATTTTTCCAACTTCTTCCAACTCATCCAACCTACTTCTATCATCTCTTATACTTAGTCATCATTTCTAGCTTAATACACCATCATTTTCTCTTCATTCATAACTCCATTTCAGCTCAATTTCACACACACACAAATCAAAATCCATGATTGATCAAACACCAAAAACAGAACATATTCCTATACACTTTCAACTCCAAATTTCTGCACATATTTAACTCCAAACCTCATCTTTATTTCACTTTTAAATATCATCATAAGTCATCTCAATTCAAGACATCATATACTCATTCTTATTAGCTCTAAACTCATGAATTATCATTCATCTTAACATAAAGTAATACATAAATCTTTTTACCACTTCATTCACACCTTATCATATTTCAAACTTCCTTTTTGAAAATCAAACATCATATAACTCATTATCATAATTGATTCATTTTTTAAACAATTCATGAATACATTAACTCAATTCAATTTAAAGCATGATATCTTTTGCTTTTACACTATACTCACGTTAAAGCACATATATAAAAACTCATGATCAATCATCAAATCTCAAATCATCCATCATAATAGTTTCATATACCACTACTCATGAAGATTAAAGCATTAACTTACTTGATTTAGTTTAAAAAATCTTCAAACTCTTCAAGATCTCACTTAACCCTAGCTCTCCATACAACCCACATACATCATCATTCAAGGTGGTAAGTTGGTTCTTTAGTGAGAATGAAAGAGAGAGCAAGATGAGAGTAGTAAGTGAAAGATGAGAGGCTAAGTTCAACATGAATGGAGATTAGTGAGAAAAGTTTGTGAAGGAGGAGAAGAAAGCCACGAAGAAGAAGAAGAAAGCAAAATAAAACAATTAAATGGTCTTTTAAGTAATTAAAACAATCGTGGGATAAAGACATGGTTTGGCCAGTGATACTTGTCACTTGCCACATGTCAAATCCTTATAGTTTTGAACTAGGTTCTCTCATTTAACTAGTCTAATCAACTCCAATTTTTACTCCAATTATCTCCAAATTTTAATGACATATGTCATTAAATCCAAATGTCATTTATAAAATTTCCATTGCCATTTGACTCTTATTTCAACTACCATAAATAAATTGTCCTGCCATTCGGCATTTTTTAGTCAAAAAATACTCATAATTTCAAAATTTTCCTAAATTTTGCCAAAAATTATAAATCAATACGAATACACACTAATTCAATTTTCAATACGTATAAACGACAATTCATATCAAAAATCACATTTATAAATCAATTATACCCGGAAAGGTCAATAAATGCATATACAATCATATTAATGTGCAAAATTTAATATTCACATGTATGTGTATGCTATATTATGCATAAGCATGAAATGTAATTTCCTAATTTTCTCAATAATCTCTAATGTAAAATATTTTAGCGTCTAATCCTTAACATGGGGTAACGGGATGTTACAACTCTCCCCTCTTTAAGAAATTTCGTCCTCAAAATTCTTACCTGATTCATCGAACAGGTGGGGATATTGTCTCCTCATGTACTCATCTGTTTTCCAAGTCGCTTTCTCACTCGAGTGATTCTTCTAAAGGACTTTCACCAATGGAATTACTCGGTTTCTCAGTTGTTTAGTTTAATATCCCACTATCTTGATCGACTCTTCAATATAACTCAAATTACTAGCTATTTCGATCTCCTAAGTCGATAATACATGCATCGAATCAGAACAGTATTTTCTGAGCACACTCACATGAAATATATTGTGTATCTGAGACATCTCATTTGGTAAAGCTAATCTGTAAGCCAGTGGTCCTATTCTCTCAATGATCTCATAAGGACCAATATACCTAGGGCTCAACTTACCCTTCTTACGAAATCTCAATACTCCTCGCCAAGGCAAGACTCTCAGAAATACTTTGTCTCCTACACTATATTCTATATCCCTTTAGTGGTAATCCACATAGCTTTTCTGTCTATCTTAAGTTGCTTTAATTCAATTTCGAATTAGTTTCACCTTATCCACCGTATCTCGTATCAATTCTAGGCCTTCTACCATTTTTAAGCCTTCTTCGTCCCAATATAGAGGCGATCAACATTTTTTGCCATACAATGCCTCATAAGGTGCCATTCCGATACTACTATGATTGTGGTTGTTATATACAAACTCAATCAAAGCTATGTACTGATCCCATACTCTTTAAAACTCCAATACACATGCCCTAAGTATAACCTCAACAGTTTTGATCATCCTTTCACATTGTCCATACGTTTGAGGATGAAATGTAGTACTGAAGTTCAACTTCATACCCATAGCAGACTGCAGACTCTTCCAGAACTTCGAAGCAAATCTGGGATCCCTATCCGATACAATAGACATTGGAACCCTATGCAGTCTAACTACCTCCTCTACATACCTCTGAGCCAACTGGTCTAGTGAGCTATTCTCTCTCACTAGTAAGAAATGGGCCGACTTAGTCAATCGGTCCACCGCGACCTATATGACGTCGTGTTTCCTCAGAGTCTTTGGCCATCCTATTATAAACTTCATAGTAACTCGTTCCCATTTCCACTCCGGAATAGGTAACAAATGAAGCTTCCTAATTGGAGCTTGATGTTCAACCTTAATCTGCTAGAATGTTAAGCACTTAGCTACATAGTCAGCTACTTGCTTCTTCATCCCCGGCCACAGAACTGTTGCTTTAGCATGTTATACATCTTAGTGGTACCAAGATGCATAGTATAGGCTGCTATATGCACCTCCTTTATTCTCTACTTTTCTAATTCTGTCATGGAACATCAGCCTCAATCTCAGTGTAGCAATCAATGCTTCATTTTGCTCTAGATTTAACTCCACATTCAAAGCTCTCAATTGAATCAAGCTCAGTAACCTCGACAACTGAATCTGCGCTACACTACTATTCGACTTTCTACTCAATACATTGGCCACCACATTAGCTTTTCCTAAATGATACTCAATCGTACAGTCATAATCCTTTAACAGCTCTATCTATCTCCTCTATCTCATGTTCAACTCCTTCTGACTCAGTAGATACCTTAAGCTCTTATGATCAGTGTATATCTGGAATGTCTCTCTATATAAATAATATCTCCATATCTTTAGAGCAAAAACCACTACTGCAAGCTCTACATCATGTACCAAATAGTTTATCTCATGAGACCTTAATTGTCTCAATGCATCAAGGTGACATCAATAGGCTATCACTTTGCCATAATACACTAACACATATCCCAATCCTTGATGCAAAGCATCACCGTATACTACATAGCCACTGGTTCCCGATGGAATAGTCAACACCGGCGCTATAGTCAATTGATGTTTCAATTCTTCAAAGCTTCTCTAACAATCTTCATTCCATCTGAAAACCACATTCTTCCTCAGAAGTTTAGTCAGAGGGGTTGAGATCAATAAGAACCCCTCAACAAACTTCTGATAATATCCGACTAATCCTAAGAAACTCTGAATTTATGATACATTCTTCAGAGCCTCCCATTTCGTTACTACTTTATCTTCTTTGAATCCACTTAAATACCTTGCCCATTTACTATGTGACCCAAAAATACTATTTGACTCAACCAAAAGTCACATTTACTGAATTTGGCATATATCTGTTTCTCTCTCATAATTTGTAAGATTACTCTCAAGTGCTTAGCATGCTCTTCTCTGCTCTTAAGATGTCATCAATAAACACAATTACAAAATGATCCAAGTAGGGCTGAAACACCTTATTCTTCAATTCCATAAATGCAGCTGGGGGCATTATTCAACCCAAACGGCATTACTAAGAACTCATAATGCCTATACTTACTCCTGAACGCACTCTTTGGTACATCAGCCTCTGCTATCTTTAACTGATAGTACTCAGATTGATCAGACTTTATTCTCCTCATCCTAAATGTCTTCATTTGTTATTAAGCGAAATTTTTTATTTTGTTTATTAAATAAAATAACATCATTTCATACATAGGTAGATTTTAGACATTATGCCAAATTGGGCTATAGTGTCTAAATTTGAGCTTGAACTTATTTTAAAACTTGAATGTATTTAAATTTTAAAACTCAAATTTTGATCAAATTAAGCTGAGTATATTGAATTTGGGTTATACTAGATTAGGCTTACTCTTTTATATCATCACTAAATATATCTGTATCTTTTAAGAGCTAAACATTTTTTTATGGTTAAAGATAATGCTCAAAATTTTTAGACATTGGAGCAAATTCTCAAGTTAAGAAAGAGTATAACACTTGAGATAAAGGTGACAACAGAAAATGGAAAAGAAAAACCTAGCTATGGTATGACAATTGACATCTTTTAGGACCTCCATATAACTTCCTAGACATCAGATCCACCATGAATGGGATTATGAGCATTCAAAAGTTTCGATGAGCATAAAAGATAATAATTAGAGCTAGCCATCTTTATCCCATAAGCTTCACTTTGTTGATTGCTTTTATGATAAACCTGGAATTCAAAAGCTTTAGGGAGGAATTCTCCCAATTGTGCCTGACTTCTAATCAATGATATAATTGGGCTTTAGAAAACTTAGAGAAAAGTTACCAAGTTGGTAAATGCTAAAGAGTGTTAGCCTAAAATTTAAGTTAAAGGATAATTTTATTTAAGTAAAGGATGAGTACAAAGTGCAAGGAAAGCTAAAACAATTGTAGGATCTTTTGTTTAAGTTGTGTATGTTTTCGTAGTCTAATTGTCCCCTTTCTTTCTATGATGTTGTTTTGTTTATAAAAT
This sequence comes from Erythroxylum echinodendron, assembly GCA_027575705.1. NCBI lineage: Eukaryota > Viridiplantae > Streptophyta > Magnoliopsida > Malpighiales > Erythroxylaceae > Erythroxylum > Erythroxylum echinodendron. Next base: position 12,300,218 of record JANZXR010000003.1, read on the forward strand.
CCTTTCAAATTCAACTACCCCAAACAATTATCACGTAACAGCCTAACCTCTATCTCGCTTCTAATTATGGTCACGTTCTAACCAACTGCCTTCTAAGTACCATTATTTTTAAAGTGCACTTTATCCATGTATTAATTGATTGGACTTCCTAAATCTTGGAATTCCTAATTGATTCCCAAGTCTAAGATTTACTAAATAATCTACCTGACTTCTAAAAATATTAACAACTAGGACTTTTCATCTTTGGGCTAAATAGGCTAAATTTCACTCAAGCTATCAACAATTTCTCCCCGTATATGTTTAGTTAAAGAAACCAAATATATTGTATTGAAGACCTTCCAGACTCCACAAAAATGAGTTCAAGGCTATTGATTGAATTCTCAAATATGGAAATGGCTTTGGGAAGTTCAAAAACCAAAAAGAATCTAATTAAAAGAAGCCTAAAAGCATCTTCAAGATAACCTTCATATAGGCTTTAGCCAAAAGGAGTCCTTGTGTTGGACCCCGATTTCTTCTTCAATATGTTTGGGATTAATTTTATTATTTTGTTGTGATTAGGCTTTAATTTTA
>JANZXR010000003.1:12300887-12331609 GCA_027575705.1 Erythroxylum echinodendron
AGTGTCTTGGTTTGTTACACTCGTAGCAAATGATAGAGGTCTTGTCGTTCTTGACTTCTTCTTTGCTATTTTTCTTACAAGAAAAATTCTTATTTCCTTTTGCTTTCTTTTTCTACAACCTTTTGGTCTTTCTTGAAATGAAAGATAATTCATCATCATCTTCACTTGAATCGTGATCAAATTCACTGGTATCATCATTCTTGAATTCTTCTATCTTTAATGCTTTTGATGAAGAACTTCTATTTCTATGAGTCTTGTGATTGTTTTGACCAGCCTTTAATGCTATAGATTTGTCTCTTTTAGGTTTATCTTTCGCATCAAGGTCTATTTCATGTATCTTTAAAGAACCAAGCAATTCATCTAGTTTTAGTTTACTCAAGTCCTTGGCTTCTTGTATTATAGTGACTTTGGGTCTCCATCTTTCTGGCAGACTTCTGATAATCTTCCTCACATGGTCTTGATTATCGTAGATTCTTCCAAGAGCTTTAAGTCCATTAACGATAGTTTGAAATCATCCAAACATCTAATCAATAGACTCATCTTCTTTCATTTTAAATAGCTCATACTGATGTACAAGAATACTGATCTTGGACTCTTTCACCTGGTTTATGCCTTCATGTGCGATGGATAGAGTGTCCCACATCTCCTTCGTAGTTTCGCATCTATAAACTTTATCATACTCACTTCTGCTTAAAGCACAACTCAAAAAAATTGGCCTTTGAATTTAGTTGAAATCTGGCTTTATAATCAGCTAACCATCTATTATGAGGAATGACATTTCCTTCATCATCCATTGGTACGTACGGTCCATTCTCTATGATATCCCATAGATCAATGTGTGTGGATTCTATGAAGAGCCACATCATGTCCTTCCAATAATGATAATCTTCACCATTTAATGCAGGAGGTCTTGTGACGGAGGCACCTTCAACTATAAAAACATGTGATTCAGCCATGGATCTTTGTCCTCACTTTGTAAAAGTGGTTCTTAGAAACCGAGCTTTGATACCAATTGAAGTAAATCAAACGTTAATATAGAAATTACTTATAATAGATGATATACACAAAAAGGGGGGTTAAATTGTGAATTCGTTTCGTGAATACAAAATCTTTAATATTTCTGATAAGAACTTCTCTAACTTGTTAAAGGAATATCACAAACGTTATACGAAAATTGTTACGTGGATAAATCGCAAATAACTTCTATATACTTGTTTAAGAACAAAATAGAATAAGTTGAGAGACAGAAGATAGACACTGCGATTTTATATGGTTCACCCCAAACTATGGGCTACGTCCAGTCCTCAAAGTTCTTCTGAGTATTCACTATACTTCAACAAATTACAAGTATTCTTTCTTCCTTCTAGAGCCTCTTCAGGTCTCTTACACTAAGTATTCTTTTAACTATCTTAGCCTCTCCAGGCTCTTAGCCTTTTTCTTTCTCTCACTAGAAAAATATCGTGAGCTATTGTTACAGTAGGTTTAACTCTCCAGTATCGTACAACAGAATTTTTCTCTTCTAAGTATACACTTGAACGCTCAAAAGATGTAAGATCAAAAGTTTTCCGAAAGGTTAAAAAGTTGTCAAGTTATTCAGTCTTCGACTACGACTAGTATTTATAATCTAGGTCTCCAACTGCTTCTTTGAATCTTGATAAATGATTCTTAAGTCTTGATAATCGCTTCTTAAATCTTGAAAATTGTTATTTAGTTGAGTTCTGTAACTAAGTCCAACTAACTATTTGCTCGACGTTCTAATGTATCTTCTGCTTTGTATCGTCTGTGTTTTCTTCTGTATTTTCTTTGTTTGCTTCTTCTATATCTTTACGTCTTCTATTCTTTGTTTCTTCTGTGTTTCTACTTCTTCTGTATCTTTACTTCTTCTGTCCTTTGTTTCTTCTGTGTTTCGCTTCTTCTGTATTTTTACTTCTTCTGTGCTTTGCTTTTTCTGTCTTCTGCTTCTTCTGTATCTTTACTTCTTCTGTGTTTTGTTTCTTCTGTGTTTCGCTTCTTCTGTATTTTTACTTCTTCTGTGTTTTGCTTCTTCTATCTTCTGCTTCTTTTGTATATTTACTTCTTTTGTATCTTTACTTCTTTTGTGTTTTGCTTCCTCTGTCTTCTGCTTCTTCTGTATCTTTACTTCTTTTGTATCTTTACTTCTTCTGTGCTTTGTTTCTTCTGTGTTTCTCTTCTTTTGTATTTTTACTTCGTCTATGTTTTGCTTCTTCTATCTTCTGCTTCTTCTGTATCTTTACTTCTTCTGTATTTTTCTTCTGTATCTTCCTTATGTGTTTTACTTTCTTCTGCACACTTAACGCACTCTTCAAACTAGTTTTTTTATTTCTAACATTATTATTATTTGATTGTCACAAAAATTAATCATCGTAAAGTCCTTATTACTTAACAAGGTGTCCTACACTTTCTCCCATAAAATGCTTCATATGATAGCGTACCGATACTTGTCTGATAATTATTATTATAAGCAAATTCTATTAAAGGCAAGTGCCAGTCCCAGCTTCCTTGGAACTCAATTCACACATGCTCTTAGCATATCCTCTAATGTCTGAATGGTCCTCTCTGACTAACTATTAGTCTAGAGGTGAAAGGCAGTACTAAATTTCAGTTTAGTCCCCAAGGATTCCTGAAAGTTTTGCCAAAATTGAGAGGTGAATCTCAGATCCCTATATGATAGTATAGAAACTGGCACCCCGTTCAGCTTCACAATCTCTTCGACATATAGCTTGGCCAACCTCTCCAATGAGTAGGTTGTGTGGATAGGTAGAAAATGAGCAAACTTTGTCAATCTATCCACTATAACCCAAATAACATCATGACCCTTCGATGTATGAGGTAGTCCAACTAGAAAATCCATTGTCACATGCTCCTACTTCCATTCTAGATAGGTAAAGACCGTAACATACTCGTTGGATTCTGATGCTTTGCCTTTATCTATTGATAGGGAAGGCATCTGGCCATAAATTTTGCTATCTTTCTCTTCATCCCTGGCCACCAATAGCTCTCTCTAAGAGTTCGATACATCTTGCTGCTAGTAGGATATATAGCATAAGCTAAACTGTGAGCTTCTTATAAGATACCTCACCTAAGACCTTGGTCATCTGGCACACAGATTCTGTCTCTAAAGACTAACAACCTGTCTTCTCTTAATCTGAACACCCCATCCTCTTTTGGATGGCAATTTCTCTTAAATGACCTTTAACTCAGGACCATCAGCTTGTGATCTCCTGATCTCATGAAATAGTGTTAGCTGAACTTCAAACTGTCTATTAATGTTCCATCATCCTCAGTCACTGAGAGTTTAACCTCAAGGCTCCGCATACTCATCAAATGAGTCATATAAGGAATTTTACTAACAATTACTACCAAACAGGACTTACGATTCAGTGCATCGGTTACCACATTTGCTTTTTCCGGTTGATAGTCAATCACTAAGTCATAATCCTTAATCAATTCCAACCATCTCCTTTGTCTGAGATTTAGCTCCTTTTGTAGTTATTAGGTACTTCAAACTCTTGTGGTCGGTGTATATACCACAAGTCTCTCCGTAAAGATAATGTCTCTAAATCTTGAGTGCGAACATCACCACTGCAAGGTTCAAATCATGTGTAGGATAATTTAGCTAGTGCTTCTTCGGCTGTCTAAAAGCATATGCGATTACTCGCCTGGCCTGTATAAGCACATAGCCAAATCCCTAGTGACTGGCACCACTGTACACATCATACCTAACCCCTGGGTAGGTAGAGGAAGCACTGGCTCTATATGGAATATTTTGAATGTAGGCAAAGTATTTTGATTAAGAATGTGACATTTCCTAATACATTCTTATTTCTAACCTCAAGTATTTATATGTTTTTTGTCAAATGGATGAGCATATTCTTTCCGTTGAGAGTTGTAATCCAGTACTAAAGGTAGAAGTGGAAACTTTTATTAAGATACCAAGTGACAATAGAAGTTCAATTAGAACTCAAGTTAGTCAACATAAAAGTGAAGGTTGGATTCACTTTAAGAAGACTATATCGACTGACTAAATTGAAACAGTAGAGTACAATTATTATCAAAAGTTATATTCAAGTGGTTCGAAAGGTGGAACGTCTCATTTAAAGAGACATATAGAATCATGCACTAGAAGGAAGATGGTTTTAAAAGTTCAAACATTTTTTACCCCTAACCTTATAAAAGAAAAGAATGAAATGACCGTAATAACTTTTGACAACCATAGATCAAGAATTTTGATGGTTAATATGATTATTGGAGATGAACAGCCATTGTCTATGGTTGAAAGCAAAAGATTAAGGATATTTCTTAATTCACCCCAACCGACTTTCAAGGTTCCAAGTCACAATACATTGAGGAATGATATTTTCAAAATTTATGAGGACAAGAAGAGAGAAACATTAAAAACATTGTCTAGTGTTCAAGGACGAATTGCCATAACAACGGACATGTGGACAGCCAATAACCAAAAGAAGGTTTACATGGTGGTGACGACACATTATACTGATAATGATTGGAAGTTATACAATAGACTTATGAGGTAATTCATATTCCTTAACATTTTTGTCAGCTACTTTTTTTCATTATTTTATGAATTTATGATTCATGTTAGTACGGTTTTTCATGATAGGTTCATTTATGTGCCGACACTACATATAAGTAAAAATTTGGCAAAAGTGTTGAAAGATTGTTTGATGGATTTGAACATTGACAACAAAGTATCCTCCATTACAGTCAATAATTATAGCACAAATGATGCTATGATTCAGAAGTTAAAGAGTAAGATGCGGGTTGGGAGCTTATTGGTTGGAGGTAAGTTATTTCATATGCGTTGTTTTATGCATATTCTTAATTTGATTATGAAGGATGGGTTAGAAACAATAAAGGAAGTAATAGAGTGTATTCGGAATAGTGTTTTATATTGGAGTGCAACTCCTAAAGAGTTGAAACTTTTGAAGATGGTGTACAAATTTATGCATTCCAAATTTAAAGAAGTTGGTTTTAGATTGTCTTATCAGATGAAACTCAACCTTTAAGATGTTAGAGTCGGCAATCCCATATGTTCAGTTGTTTATTAGACTAGCCGAAAGGAATTCTCAATATACCTGCGTACCATCAAAGGATCAATAGGACTTGATAGAGAACTTTGTATGAAGTTGAAATTATTCAATAATTGGATTGAATTATTCTCAGGAACAAAATATTCAACTTCGCCCTGTATCTTTAGCACTATGTCCAACATAAAGCATGTTTTATCATTGTAGATGATGAACTCCAATGCAGTGATTCAGATTATGGCGGAGCGGATGGTAGAGAAGTTTAATTCTTATTAGTCTAAGGTTGGAGATATTGTTGAAGTATTATATGTGTTGGACCCGAGATATAAGATGAACAGGATTGAATATATTTATAATGCATTGTACAGTGGTGAAGCTCAAGAGCATCTACATACTATAAAATAATTATGATATCAATTGTTTCATGATTATGAAGTCAGAATGCAACAAACTCATGATCAGGATGCAGGCAGTTCAACTCAGACTTCAGTTTCAAGTTTTACATTTTCTTTTGACCCATTATTGATATATTTTTGTTCAAATTTTTCGAAAGAGAAAACAGCTAGGATTTCTTACAATACGATGGAGTTAGATAAATATTTTTGTACATATTATGTTCCTGAAACTAAAGATGAGTCGTTCGATATATTGTCATAGTGGAAGACGTCTGCATAGAATTATCCGATCTTGCAAAATATTGCACGGGACTTCTTAGCTATTCCATTATCCATTGTTGCTTCAAAGTCTGCATTTAGTACTAGTAGTCGCGTCATTACTCATCATCATGGTCGACTTCATTATTGCATTGTGGAAGCCCTTATGTGTGCTCAAAGTTGGTTAAATAGTGAAAATATTGATAATAAATTATTTTCTTTTTAATATATTTATTTTATTTATCTTTACACTATCTTACCTAATATTGTGTTTTTTATTTTTCTACAGCCACAGGTATTAATACAGAGAGGACTAGTGAAATTAATCGACCAATTGAAGGTTATTTTGATAAAAAATATGAAGGTATTTTTAATTTTCTTTTTATTTAATATTACATTACTAAATATTATTTTTATTTTAATATTATATTACTAAATATAATGTTTGTACATATAGATGATTTGATCCAAATTGTTGACAATCCTACAAACATGTACAATTAGTCAATTAGATGCTCTCTCAGTCTTCAATCTCCGATCTATCTGACATGATATTATCTTAATTTTGTAAATTGTACCATTTCTTGTAAAATGATTTAGATAATCATTCGTGTATAGCAAAATTTTTTATAGTTAATAAATTTAGTTTTATCAATTCTCTCTTATAATAATTAATAAATTATTTAAGTAAAATTAAAATTCATAATTAATTAAATTGAAATTCTTAACCATAACTATTAACTTAATGAATTTTCCTTCAAATTTCTAATCAATTAAATTAAAATTCCTGATTAATCATACTAATAAATACATCTCAAGATTTTAATTTTAAAATTTATTCTCTCATTAATGATATACAAATGTATATAGCACCCTTCAATCTAAACCTAACTTAATGACTTTTAACACAAATTATGTTAATATTTAGCTCATTATACCTAAAATATTGCTTAAAACATTAAAAACTTATTGATGTTATGCTTTCATTTAATGACTTATAGTTTTATTCAAATAAAATATTAAGTGGTTTAAATAAAAAGATATAAATATTTTGTAATTTAATATTTGATAAAATTAATTACTTTATTATATCATAATTATATGTTGTTATAATTTAAAGTTGTAACTATATATATATTAAAAAGAAAAAAGTAGAAAATTCTATATATTTTATGAAATATGGTATGCTTATAACACTCTAAGGATGAGAAAGATTTAAAGTAAAACTTATATAAAGGTTTCAAGTAAGGAATTACTCTGAACAAACTTTTAATTAGAGTGACTTAGGAATGATCTTCTAATATTAGAATTTAGAAAGGAGAAAAAAATTATGAATATAAATTTAGATTAATTAGAATATAATGATTTTAGAAAGACAAGTAAAAGAAATATTTTCAAAAGTAATAAAAATAATAGTTTATAAAAACATATCAAAAGTATTTATAAAATGTATTCTAGTTTTGATAAATTAATAGTTATTTTCAATATAATATACTATACGTATTTTTATATATAACTCAATTATTTATATATTGTTTTAGAATTGATACATTAGGTTTACTAAAGTGATTAATTCATTTTAAGATTAATATAAATACATATATGCATAATGTATATATTGTGTAAATATGAAAATAAAATAAAAAAGTTTAAATGTGTTAAGATTAATCATGATATTAATTAATTTCTTTTAATATGTGTAATAAAAATATAAAATTATACAATGATTATTTAATAATAGATATAATATGAAAAGACAATAATATTTATACAACTATACAAGTAAAAAATCAACAATAACTACATCAATTAAGAGTTTTGTTGTACAAAATTTATAAAAACATTAAAAGTTTAAAAATATTATATTATAAACTTAATAAACTTATTTTTAAATCATATTAAAAGAAATATAATGATTTATTAAACACGTAAAAATAATATTTGAAATAAATTCATTGTACATAGATAATAACTTTTTTACATTTACATTATAATTAATTGTTATTATAAAATTACAAAATTAAAATTAAATTCTCTTGTTTGTAGGAAATAATTATAACAACATTATCATTGCTATATATTTTCAATAAATATATAATTTATGAATTTTAAAAAATACAACTACAATTTTTTTAAATTCTCTTAAAATAAATATATAAAAAAGTTTAAAAATATATTAAACGACTGGGCCGACTGAGACTTGACGGGTTACCCAAGCCGAACCACGGGCCTAATCATTCTGGCCCTCCCACAAATTTTTTTGGTCAGACCAAGCCCGGCCTGACCCGTTGACACCCTTATCTGTTATCCTGACCTTTTTTGCCCCTACTTTCACAAATTTATCTTGATATTTTTTTGATGATATTTTGGTATATAGTCCCAACCGTGAGGATCACATGCAATACTTGCAAATTACTCTTGATCTCCTACGAAATGTATTGTTTTCCAATGCAAAGAAGTTCTCATTTAGTTAGGAGCATATTCAAATTTTGGGACATATAATCTCTAAACAAGGGGTGGCAGTAGATTCAGAGAAAGTCTAAGCGGTATTAGATTAGCCTTCACCACGAAATGTCAAAGAGCTACAAGGATTTCTCAGTTTAACGAGCTACTACCATCGATTTCTCAAAAATTATGGGTTGATTGCAAAGCCTTTGACTGATTTAGCTAAGAAGAATGGTTTCTAATAGGGTCCTCAAGCTAAGTCAGCCTTCCAAGAACTCAAAGTGACACTAACCTTTGTTCTTATTCTATGACTACTAGATTTTAGTCTTCCTTTTATAGTTGAGTGTTACGCTTCTTTAGCTGGTATCGGAGCCATTTATTGCAATCTGAGCATCCTATTACATAGTTGAGTAAGGGCTTATATTTCTCTAATCGTTTAGCTTTGGTACTTTGCAAAAGTGGAAACCCTATATGCTTGGTAGACATTTTTTTAATCAGGACTGACCATTGCAATCTTAAATATCTCTTGAACTAAGGGGTGACTACAATTGAATAGTAGTGAATTATCATGAAGTTATCTCCCTTTGACTTCACTATTATTTAAGACAAGAAAAGAAAATCAAGGTGTTGATGCTCTGAGCTCTAGGAGGCCACAATATGCTAAGTTTTTAGCTTGATCTTCGTTCATATAGATTTTCTTTATCACTAGGAAGCCTTGCTGTAGGATCCATGCACTAAGAACATCATCGAATCTATTAGTCACTCCTGACGATGCTGCCTTGACGAAGAAATTTTAATTCGTTGACTGGAGGCCATTAAGGTCATCTCAAAACACTCAAACGCCTATCAGAAAATTTTTTCTAGCCATATATGAAAAGGGATGCAAGCTTCATCCCCAAAATTATCTCACATGTTATTAGAATAAGTGCGAGACTCTCTTCCTTACTGATCTTCTTCAAATATATCTTTAGATCTCATCATTTGACGTCCAAAATCTATGGTTTTGACACTATCTTAAGCTAGTTTCTTTTTGGCCCTTATAATGTTGTTTCACCAAGTGGGACCTCTTGTTCCCTGAACACTCAAAGTTCCACCTCATTTTTTATGTTTTCTTTTTGCGTCCTAACCTATGGTCAGTTACCTTTTACTTCACCTCTTCCTCACCTTTTATTATTGATTGGGTGCAAACTCTAGGAATAGATTATCTGGTTCCTTTACAATATTTTTATTATGTTCTATCCCATCTCATTATCATATTTATATGAAATTAAAAAAATATGTGAATAAGATAAAGTGAAACAGATTAAGAATTAAGTAAATGAAAATTTTAACCTAAATCCAAAGATCTTAATACTAGACTTATTGGTACAGTGGCAAAGGCGACATAGGAAGTAGGTAATTTCTCTCTTCTCTTTGAGGACAAGACTAGTTTTCAATGACAAAATAATGATAGCATCCAATCGCCTCACACTTATTCCAAGAAAAGGAAAAGGGAAAGTGGCAGCCTCCGGTACAATCGAGAGTCAGTGATAAGTAGTTACTGGGATCTTTTTTTGTTAGCGAGCCATATCAGTGGTTATAAAGCCTTAGGGTTAGTTTCAAATTACATTATTTATATTTGGAGTCTTGTCCTCTACAGATTTTTTTATTTTTCTTCAGTAAATTCTCCACATGTTTTCTATTTTTCTGTGGCAATCAGCCATACATTGCAAGGTTCGCATTTCACATCCTTTTACGATTAAAAAAAAATATTTCAACTTAGTCCACTGCAAAATTTAAAGCTTCTTTTTTGTTTCTGTTTCGGCACAATTCCAGAGTTGATGTTTGATATACGTTCCTTTCCTGTTTCTTTCCCATGTCCACCTTGCGGATTTCGTTTTGATCTTACAGAAGAGACACTGGGGCTCAAAATAAGCCATCGAGAGATATGGCAAAGTTCAATTATTTATGGACAGAGGCTGTTTCAGAATACATGACCAAAGAGTGATCCAACACGTTAATGGAACTCTCTAGTACTACTGTTCAGAAATGTGCACATCTTTCAGATAACTCATAAACCAGCTATTTTCATCAAAAACAGAAATACCAACTATAAATTTTGAACTAGCTCTACCACAATCAAATCTGATTCATAGTTTCCGTGATTGACTTCCTTGGTGTAGTAGAGACCATGATTATTTTGCACATTAGTATACAACTGAGCCTGTTCCAAATATACTGCTAGCCAGCTTGCTTAGAATGCCGCTGTCAACTCTTGGCTGAATTAATCCTGCAAAAGCTATCTTGCGTAAGACTTAACAGTACATAAAAAAACTCATTAGAGATCGCACAGGCACCGCAGAACAAACCGTTCAAAGTTAAGATGGAAGCAAATGATTATCATCAGGACAGATGAAATTTTCACCTTATGATCACCACCTGAATACTTATCAGATGCTGTGCACTGATCAAAGACTTCGTAGAAGCATTTCAACATGGAGACTAACAGAAACTTCGTATAACATATACAAAGACGACAAATTTCCAGATGAAGTCAAAAGCTTAACCTTATCATGAGTTCATGAGGTTCAAGTTCGGACTTTGTTTCATCACTAGATTATGAAAACCCAGGAGTTTAACCATGAAGGATCCACGGAAATTCAAAATGAAAGGAAGAATACTACTTTGACTGAGAAAGAAAGGTAAATTCAGGGCTACTAAAACGACAGACAGGATTGGCTCCCCCAAAAAGTTGTTATGCACGTTCAATCATCCGCATCCACTTTACCAGAAAATTGTATCAGTGAAGAAGAAAATGAATTAGAATTTAAACCTAACTAGGTTATTTGGCATGTCATTTTGCAACATTTGAGGTTGGTCTTCCAGATTACTGGTTGCGTGTGGAAGAACACCAGTCACTGGCTCGCTGACACTTCGAGGTAGATTATCCGTAAAAAGCTCCTTAAGACCCTGAAAGGATACGTCATATAAACAAGGAGGCCACAGAATCATCACATGAAAATCCTATACAAATAGTTGATTTGCAATTAAGCTGCCAAGTAATCACTCAGGAAGATTGTAATTTCAAAGTGTGTAGGTGCAAGTGTACGTATGTACATGGAACTCATGTAAATAGGAGAGGGGTTGAGGTAGAGAGAGTAAGATGAAAGAAGCCCACATTGATGTCTTTATTCTTAAAAAGGCACATACCGGCAAAGTTCGAACTTCAGAGTATGTGAGTGAACTATGAGTTATCCCAGAATTTTTAAGCCCCTCCTGAAAGGACATATTGAACCAACAGTTAGAACTACCTGGAAGAGTTGCCAAGTACATCCTAGACTTCATTAATGTGAAGAAACAAAAGACTTCGAGTATCATGCACACAATGGAAAAGATGGCAAAAGTGTTGAAAGAAGCTATGTCATTCTTCCCAACTACAAAATCAGAATATTGCCGCACAGACTTGAACAGGATGGCACAACTGCATGAATAGAGGAAATGAAAAAATAAAGCTCCTTAGATTTGAATTATCTTGTATCCACTCTTACATCTTGAAAGTGCATGAACAATACATCAATTTACTTCTTAAGTGACAATTGCTTACTTCCAGCAAGATCCAATCTTGCTTGCACAGAAGAAAGGAAACAATTCCATTCCTTCTTTGCACAAGTAAACATAGGTCACTCCTATTTCTTATCACAAAACAAACTCTTACCTCACTAATATTGAATCCTAAATTTTGACTAACAATCTCATGGAAAATATTCCGAATGTCTAAGACAGCAAACAGTTTGATTAATGAAACATTTTCAAACCTGCAGAGACTCCAGTTCTTTACTCCTCCGAATATTTTTGCCACCAACAAAGTTGCACAGGTAGAGAACACCCTCATTTGCAAGATCCTGCCATCAAACGCCTGGATAAGTTCACAAGTACACAGGAATCTGAAAGGGCAACAGCCAATGCAGTTGCCATCAATATGTGTTCAAATAAATAAAGAAACTAAAGGTTTTGTTTCATCTTTTTCTTTCTTCCTCCTCTTCTCTCACCCCACTCAACAGTTTACCAACTTCCTTTCCATTTTTAGCTTCATCTATGTCTATGTTACCATCTAGTTGATTATTCGATAATACACGAACTATTTCAAGATGATTATGTAAAACCTGACAAAATAAATGGTGCTTGGCAAGTTCATTCAGTTTCATTTTAACACCTTATTTAGATGAAAACCCATCTTCTCCTTTTTGCTTTCTTTGATTTTCAAACAAATAATATCAACTGTAACAGTACAAGCCAGTATTAATTCCGCCTAAAATCATTAAATCATACTGGAGAGAGATTAACAAATGTGAAGAATTCAGGATTAAGTCACTTAACTCCTTCAAGCTAAACTCCTGTACAACAGGAATAATAGCAGTATGCCCAAAGATGCACAAGACTAAAGTCTACAACGTTTTCGATATTTAGCAATTATGCCCTCCAGTTCAAAATAAAGTCTTGAGCAAATAATTTTAAATCGCTTAGCACTCTCATAACCAAATTCACCCAAGCTGTTACAATAAGACTATCAGTTAAACAATCTTTACCAAGAAACAAAATCAACGTAGCCCAATAATACATACTACCTGTTACTAATTTCTTTTACTACATAAACCAGCCTACACATTAATGGCTGTGTTTTGAGAGCACTTAGCAATTAAAATATAAGATACATGTAAACTACGGTATCAACTTGTCAGGAATATATATTAGGCACATCAAAAAGACTTTCATAGATACAATCAGCATCAGCATGTGCAGATAGACACAGTAATCAGACATATTAGATATAAAATAGAAAACTAGAAAAGAAAAGAGTTCTACCTGCTTCCTCCCTATTGTACCTATCTTCCCATCCTGTAGTAAGAGGCAGATAAAATATCATGAAGTCAAACAAGGATAAAGACATGATGTCAACTGAAATCAGATTGGAAAAATGAAATAATGCTTCCTTGTCCTCTGTCTCCTTACAACAGTTAAAATAAAAGAAAATGACACATTGATAACAAATTTTGTCAATTTATTTGTAGTGGAATGGAAGAAACGATCCAGTGAAACTTGTAGTAAACAAGTCTTTTTTAAGCTTTTTGACTTTTTTCTCCATTTCAGCCCTTCAAGAGAAATGAAAAATTGGTGCAACAGGAGTCTGAAACTCTTCTTTGAGAGCAACTCAGAACCATGACAAAAGAAATCACATGGTGGCAAGAATGATGAATGCTAGAAAAACCAATGAGTATCATCAATCAGGATAAATGTGCCAAAATTCAAACCTACCAAACCAGAAACTAAAGACTGCAACTCCCACAACTCAGATCCAATCTGTGAAATATTTTCGGAAGCTGAGTGAACCTGATTAAATATAAAAAAATATTAGGATGGTAGCAGAGAGAACTTGTATGTTACATATCATAATCAGTGCTTATCTCGTATCCATTGTGAATTGACTCAATCATGCACCAGGTGAAATACTGCATCTAGTTGAGGAATACCAATTTTTTTACATTAAGCATTATCCTCATGCCTAAATTGAGTTCTCAGTTACTAGAAAAGGAATTGAAAGTTTAATATCAGCTTTGATGAAGTCCAACACAATGTTCCCTTTTTCAATTATTGATGGATAGACTACAACTAGGGTTTTGTTATGGTTTTTTTTATGCTTATTATAAAAGCCAACCAATTCAAAATTGATAGAAGAATTCTCTTTACCTTGGTCCAAATTTTAACATGTTTAACCAAGAGTGATAAAAAGAAGGAAAAAGATGATTGAATTTGGGGTTGGTTAAGTTATAATCTTACATCTCTTTGTATGGCTTTTGAGATTTCCTTTTGACCCTCCATTTTATCATCCAACATCTGTATTCGCTGTGTTAAATGCTTCTTCGCAGCCTGGACAAAGAAGTGATTGAAATAAATTCAACATCTATATAAATGTTGCATGAACGTAGGTGGAACCCATAACATACTTCTTATCATAAGATCTATAATGCCCAATGCCACCAAAGTGAAAATGATCAATAAGAAATAAACAATTGGGAAAGAGTTCAAAGCTAAATGAAAATAATCACATGTCTAAATAAGCTATAATGTCTACCCAACCCTTTTTTGCGGTCATTGCTCATGCTAACCTACCCTCATAGAAAACCATCCTTGGCTTAAAAATGGATAGAAGAAAATGCAACAATAAATATTCATAAAGTATACAGAACTTGACTTTATCAGAACTTACAGACAAAGTCTCCGACACCTGCTCCAAATGTTTTGTCAAGTTTGCAACAGCAGCTGCCATATTACGCTTTGTTACATACAGGAGATCTGAAAATTTTATACCCTGATTGCCAAAAGAATCATTAACAAAGAAAGTGAGTCTCTTGAAAGTACCTTGATGAGTTAGAATTCATGTAATATAAAACTAAAAGAATATAAAACGTATAATCACAATTAAATAAAGTAATATACAAAATTAGAGCCTCTGACTAAAACAAGCCAATGAAAACACTTCGATATTCACAGCACATACCTTCCACCACATGTAACCATAACTCAATAAGCCCAAGGTAGCAACAGGAACTATAAGACCTGAGCAGTTACCTGCACAAATCATGAATAAAAATCAGAAAATTCCCTGGACTTATTTCAAAACATTTTGAAAGGAGCCATATCACTAGAATATACCTATTTGGCTAGAAGCCCCATTCAGAATTATTTGGGGTTGCATTCGATAACGTTGGAGCTCATTTTGCAATGTTTTCAGCTGTGTAAACCAGAATGTTACTGAAAATAAGTTCTAAAACTAAAAGTAGTACAAGTACCTAAGTCGCATGCATCTTAGTCTGCCTAAATTATCCAAATAGAAAAATTACACAAACAAAATATAAAACAGACTTACTTAACCATGCAAGATCCTTACTACCTGTTCGGAAAGAGGGTCAGAATCACCTTCTGATTGTCCACCAGATTTCTCTAATCTTCTAGTCAATGCCTTCCAAACACATTAAACAAACCACAATTGCATAAACAGATTGAATGAAACTCACAAGAATTTAAATGAAACTATGATTTTGCTAAACAAGAATTTCCAAACAAAAAACACGTCAAGAAAATTTCAGTAGAACTGAGCTAAAAACAATAAAACAAGATGAAGCTTATTGAAGCGACTTTCTCCAGTTTCATAGCAATCATAAGCCATGCCAAACTCAATTAACTCGAACATAACTAAGCAATAACTTTAAATTCCACGCCACTTAACCAAAATAGAAATAGAAAAAACCGAAAATCAAATAAAATAATGAAAACCCAGCTAGAAAAATGAATATGAAAAATATCAACAAAGAGTAGTACCTGGAGATGACCAATCAAATCAGACAATTTACCATCGTTAGCCAGGACTGTAGCGGTGTAGCCTATACAACGACAACACAGAGGTCAAATTAAGAACAGCAGCAGATGCGTGCATAGAAGTCCGAGAAAGTTATAAAGATCGCAGGTGGTCGGAAATGGTACCTGCTCCAGCAAGGAAAACGATCTTGGAAAGTCCAATTCCAGATTGCATAGCCATGGCGGTGATCTGGCGAAACCCTAGGTGGTGAGGCCGTGATTCCGCAGGGGAGTAATCAACTGTCCTTGGTGAGTGGTGAAGTATTCAACTGGGGCAGTTTGGGGCGGTCAGGTCGTAATGGACTGGATTAGTTGATTTGGGTCAACTATTTAACCCGTGAATCGGTCCGAAAAAACTTGTACCAGCAAAGGATAAGCGGCATAACCTTGCAATGAGCATGAATCGACGTCGCAGGAACAAATCTTAAAAAATGGCATATTAAATGTTTAAATTATATTTTGAATCTAAAATTTTATCTAATTTTATCCTAATAGTCAAAATTAAAAATTATGTTAATTATAAATTTTTAATTTAATATAAATATAATCTAATATTAATTCCACTATTAATATTGTTGATGAATTGTCATATAATCACTCTTTAATATTAATTTAGTAGATATTTGTATAATAAAAATAATTTTATTTAATTAAGATTTTCAAATATTAATTTTACCGTAATTATCTCTATTGCAACGCTTTTTGTCATTCTTATTTAAAAATTTTAAATTATCAACACATTGAGTTTTTAGTCAACTTTTAATATCTTTTTTATTTCACTTGATTTTATTTTATTTTTCTTCTTTGACTTCACCAAAGATTTCGTTCTTGTCGAGAAGTTATCACCCCTAAACTCAACCAATCAATGAATGAAAAATGTGTCGATTCTTCTTTCATTGTTTTTCGACAAATATTCCATTAGATGTCAATTACGACGTGGAGCCAACATAGGCAATGAAATGCCCGATTTGGCCCATACTTTCATTTATTTGATTTTTATATTGTTTCTTCATTTCAAGATTCACACTTACAATTTCAGATGGCTCATGTGCCTTTCAATAAAGAAAGTATAAAGTTGGTGAATGAAGTTTGACTTTGACATATGTAGAAATTGTTAGATTACAAAATGTTATATAAAGATATAAGTAGGAATAATGAATTTGTTGCAAATTTCTTTATTGGGCTTTGCTTAAAAGATTAAGTACAAGGAAATCAAACCAATTCACTCAAAAGTGTCAAACGATCAAAAACTTACAAAAAAGAATGACAAAAAAAATTATAGATAATAATAAAGAAAGACAAAGGATGATAAAATTAATATTTCAATTTTTTTAATTTTTAACAATTTAATTAGTTAATTAAATAATAAAATTATTTTTATTACATAAGTGTATGCTAATTTTGGATTAGAGAGAGATTACTTGACAGTTACGTTAATTGTAGAATTAATGTTAGGCTATATTTGTAATAAATTGAAATTTTGTATATTTAATAAATATCATTTCTAGTTTTAGCTATTATTATAAAATTGACTAATGTTTAAATTAAAAACATAATTTATAATATATTAAAAACCTAACTTCAAGTCAAAGCTCCAAAATTTTCAACTTTGTATTAACATAAAAAATAGTATTATAGACAATAGTTATGTAGTGGTAAACATATATTATCTACATTTCAATAATCAATAATCAATATTTATTAAAACAAAAAAGAATCATGATATTGTGATGCGGTTAACGAGAGTCACGAATAATGGACGGAGAAGAAGAAAATGTGACGATGACATTAAGACGTCAATAGGGAGTTATAAAACATCATTGAATTATTTGTTATGGATTGTAATTAGAAGGATATGTATTATATTGTCATTGGACAAATTACTTAAACCTAACAACTATCTGAAGGAGTTGTTGAGTTCGTCATTAGTTGTCAAAGAAACAATTAACTTCTTTTCTTTTTTCTCTCCCTTAATCTCTTTATAATTCTTTTTAATCGATGCAATTTCATAATTTTATCAACTCTAAATGCTTTTTAGCTACATCAATCTAACATTAGTGCAAATTGCTACTTCTAGTATTATGGGTGACAATGGCCAAAGGTAGAAGAGCTCGTGACCATAAGAGGTTCAAGGAATCCATTAAAACATAAATGAAGGATTTTGAAACAAGATATGAGAAGATTATACTAGAGTCAAAACAATGATGTAGTAACTTCAAAAAACTTGTAGGCGTCAATATATGGAAGTCATGGGCAAAAAATTAAGGATTGTGTCATTTGAAAATATTTCATACATAGGATGTGTCATATCAAAAAGATTTATTATATTGGAGTTTTCACATTTTGAAAGGAACAAGGTAAGGAAATAGATGTAGAAATGTAAACAAATATTTCCTCTTGATGGAACCCCTCCTAAATTGAAAGTGTGGATTGTAGAAATACATTTAAGTTAGGAAGCATTATTGTGGCATTAGCTATACATGAAAAAATAGGTTGATTAATGAGGTTCCAAGTGGGGGGAGTATATTTTGGATCTAAAATAAAGTTTGTAGATCCAACATTTTTCGAGATAGTTGGAGAATTGAAGGATTTGGTACAAACTATTTCTATGAAGAAATATTATTTTAAGTTCGATGAATTGTCATATATTATTTTAAGTCCTATTTCCTATTTCCTATTTCTAAAATCACTAAAAAGTGGCATTAAAATACGCAATGAATATGCTAAACACCTAAACTTTACAATAGACATATTATTTGGCAAGGAAATAGGAGATGGTATTTTAAACTTGTCAATTATGATATAAGAGAAGAAACATAAGTCATTTCGGAAAACTATCTAATGCATTAATGACAATGAATAATGATGAAATATTGGATACACATATAGCTCAAGTAAAGCAACTAACTCAATTTATAGACCATAAATTTACTGAAGCATCAATTAATAAGGACTTAGATGAAAAATGGCAAAGGATATATTATTTTAGTATAATTAGAAGTATAGCCAAAGTCATAACTTCTAAAAAATTTAGATATACATAATAGAAAATGTGGTAGAATAAAATAAGAAAATATAGTCAGTAAATGAAGGTTTTAGTAATGGACACACAAGGAACCTTAGAATATCATTGCAAGCTATAACTAGAATGGTAAATGGTGGATTAAAACAAATAAATGTGATTGATTTCTATAGAAATAAGTTATTACATATATTAATTGATTGTGGGAGTACCCATACAATGGGAAACCACCTAAAAATAAAACCTAAAGAACTCATAAATAAGATTAAAATCTCACCAAAAAACTAAATAAGATTTTTAAAGAACTGATGCGTTAATTATGGAGAGTCAAGAACTAAATTCATAAGTGTATGAATGTCATAAAGAAGGAATTCGTTAATAATTTCTAAAGAACAATAGATAAAGCACTCATGATTCTCAATATTCAATATTAAGTAACTCAAAATTTTATATCTTCTTAAACCCTAGCTTTTGTAATTGTTTCAATAGGCATATGTAATCGATCTTTTGATTAGCTATTTATGCTTGCATCTTAATAATTTTTTTGGCTGTTACGATAATAACTAAAGAAGGATGTGATTCATTGAAGATTGATTATGTCAAATATGCTTGGAGGAGGGATGTAACAGTTGAGTCCCCTAATGTGTAAGAATTTTGAATGGTTTATAAGAGGCTAAACATTTTGTATATATACGTTTGTAAGTTCTATATGTGAGTATTGCATGGTACAATTTTATAAAGGAATAATAGAGTTTGAGTGAAAGGGAAAGAGGTGAATACTAATTAGTAGTGTGAAGGAACAAAATTTTATTGAGGTATCTAACGAGAGAATGACAAAGTTGTTCCAATTTTAAACAACATCAAACTAACTTTATAAGATATTACTGAAGAAACTCAATTAGTCTTGTTCAGCTAGATGTATACAAACTAAAGAAAAAAAAAGGATAATAAAGAAGTAGTGGACAATGAGAGTGCAATAAATATGAAAAATATTTTATGTAAATATGTTTGTAAAAATATCTCAATTACCTTTAAAGAGGTCATATAATCATCAAAATTTTTAATGGAAGGTACCGAAGGTTGTTAACTAGAGATCTTATAGGTATAAAGGACTTGGGAAGGATGCTATAAAGGAGTTGGTGCAAGAAATATTGAAATGAGAAATCATTCAATATACTCATTTTTCACTCTTATGGTATTGGTTAAGAAGAAAGATGACAGTTGGAGGTTGGACGTTAATTATACATCTCTTAATAAGTAAGCCATTATGGAAAATTTTTCTATACTTTTGTAGAAGAACTTTTGGATGAGTTACAAAATGTTAAGTAATTCTCAAAGCTTGATTTAAGGGCTAGCTATTACCAAATCATAATGCATAAGGATAACAAATTGAAAAAAAAGCATTCATGACTTATGAATGGCAACAAATTTTTTTAATAATTACTATTTAGCAGACTTATTAAAGTAATTCAACATATTGTTGTGTGCAGAACAAATTGTGACACGGCCCGAGAGATTTTTGTCAGTTCACAAAATTGGATGTTACATGAAAGAATTTTTATCCAATAATTGGTCGAGTATTAACAAACTATATATATATATATGGGTCTACGATGTATTGCTATTCGAAATCAAAATATTGGGATTGGACTTTTCAGTTGATTCATAACCTTTTGAAGACAACACATATCTATTCGAACTTTTTTTACTTGTTGGAGTACATCTTGGATCTGTCGATTATATTATGGTCGGAGTCCTACTCTCCTTTTCTTCTCTTCCACAGCCGACCTTGGACTTTCAATCAAGTGAGTTTAAAGATGACTGATCACGTCAAAGCTTCTCCTTCGTGCTTGTATTTTTTCATAATATACTTGTTTACAGAAAAATCTTATGGTAATCACATATAATATTTAGGAGTTGTTGTTAAAACATTAAGAATCCATTCCCTACTTACAAAGGAGAGAATGTACCTTTAGGGCTAAGAAGGTGAATTATTTAGGTCATATTATCTCTTAGGAAAGAGTAGTAACAAATGATAATAAGATTGATATAGGCGAATGACCAGCTTCAACATCCATTAAGCAATTAAGAGAATTGTTGGGTTTAGCTGGATACTATAGACAGTTTATGAATGGATACGGACAAACTAATAGAACCTTACCAATTTATTGACAAAGAATGCTTTTTCAATGAAGTTTAGAAGTATAAGATGCATTCTAAATTCTAAAAAATGCATTCATGTTAGTTCCTAATTGTCATTATTTAATTTTAATAAAGTGTTTATAATTGAGACTAAAGTAAGCAAAGATGACATTAATGTTGGTTAATGTAAGATATATATCATATTTCCTACATTAGTAAGTCCATATCTTTAAAATATATTCATTTTTATATATATGACAAAGAAGTGTCGAATTTATTGATGACTATTAGACAATTATCACATTATCTATTAAAAAAAAGAATTATGGTACATTCTAACCATAAGAGGTTAAAGTTTTTACTTAAACAAACAAAAATTGATAATTTTATTTCAACAAAATTAGGTGCTAAAATTATTATAATATGATTTTGAGATTGTATATAAGAAGAGACTTTATAACCAAATAGCAAATGTACTTTCTCGAGTGTTTAGTTCTGAATTATTCTCATTATTGGTGTCTACTAACAATTATAATCTCTTATAAGAGGTTAAGAATATTTAAAAGGGTGATAAAGGTTTGCACGAGGTGATTGTTAAATTAGGAGGAGTTTAAGACTTCGTTTAACATGAGATGTTTAAATAGAGATTTAGGTAAATTTAAGATAAAAGATTTTAACTTGCTTTTATGGCAACTAAATAGATGGTCATTCTGAAGTATATGAAACTTTTAAAAGGATGCAATTAATGTTCTTTTGAAAGGGTCTGCAAAGGCACATCTGCTTCTGTGTTTACCTAGTTTAGAGTAATGATCGATTGACATCATTGTAGATTTTATTGAGAGCTTACTTATGTGAAAGGGAAAGTCTGATATTTTAGTAGCAGTAATTGGTTAAACAAGTAGAAGCATCTTTTAGTTTTAGCTTATCCATATTCTACATGAAATACTGCAGAATTATTTGATGATCATGTTTCCATATTGCATGGCATGACACATATTGTAGTTAATGACACGGATCCATGCTTTTTACAAATTAGTTTTGACAATAATTTTTAAACTTGGAGACCTAGTCCTCACTTATGGGTAAAAGTAGTTATTACTTTTTGAACGACATTTTATCCAGCCATTCTTTTAAAAGCTTTTTATAGTCTTTCACCACTAAATTATACTCTATATGTATTTGCTCTTATTTTGAAGATATTGTGGTGTAAAGAAAGCATGCTAAAGCTGACATTGGTTCATATTGAAAGGGCTCAGTATCGAATAAATCAATTTGTTAATAGGGAGAGAATTGTTAGAGAGTTTGTATTTATTGTGGGAAATTTAGTTTTTTATTAAAATATAACCCTATAAGAACTCCAAGATGTTAATCCCTTTATTCAACAAATCATTTAAGGTGTTACAGATGATTGGTAAGACAGCATACAAAATCAGAGGTGCCTGAATTTGCCATAATTCATCACATTTTTCATTTTTCATGTTTCTTAGTTTAAGAAACATGTCTCTACTTTCACCGGTATTTTACAAGTACGAGGTGACTATTCTAGACAGGTGAATGGTGAAGAGGAGGAATCGATTCAATGCTCTAATCCTTTAACTACAACTTTATATCATTTTTTAATAAAGACAAGCATTGTACCGATTGGATAAATTACTTAAATTAATTTCGCTATTAATAATAAAAAAGAGTTAATTATAAAAAAATTTCAAACTTTGCTCAATTTTATAATTATGACCTAAATTTCGAAATGTAAAGATTAAATACTCAGACTTTAAAAAATTTTCAACCCTCGCCTAAAATTAATGTCTCTCTTAACTTTACTGACATGACTTACTATATGTGCTAAAATTCTTAACTATTAATACACGTAGGTCAAAATTAACACAAATAATGAAAATTAATAAAACGATATTTTTAATTAGGTAACTAAAGTTGAGCCAAAATTGAAAGTTTAAGCATTTAATTGTTATTTTTTCAAATTCAGGCTATAATTATAAAACTGAACAAAATTTAAGATTATTTTTGCAATTAACCCAATAAAAAAACAGTTAAATTGCTTCTTTTCTTCTCTCTCCCTAATGTCTCTCTAATTCTTCTTAATTCTAATATAAACCCTAAATATTTTTGACCTGCATCATGCTGTGATTGAGAAGCACGTTTTCCCGATTGTTTAACTAACTCAGTCAAACTATAGTGAAGAATGTTTGTTGATACGAACATGAAACAAGGTGTGCACCCTTTTCAGACAGATGGGTACATCAGTCTACAGGAAGCTTCTCGAGTTCCTCATAGTTTCGATTTGGCTTTAGACTTCTAATCAGACAAGTCCTCCTGTTATGTCCTCCGCCTTGACACAATCCACAAGAGTATGCTCTACCTCTAGAAATGAGGTGGTGAGTTTTTGGATCACCACCACTTAATCTCAGTCCACTAAATTTAGGGCAGGTCCTGCGGTTGTGGCCAATTTTACGGCATATTTTGCAGCGATGCTTCCCTCTTCTATGTTTCCGACTGCTCATCTTTAACTTCAGACAGGT
This sequence comes from Erythroxylum echinodendron, assembly GCA_027575705.1. Lineage (NCBI taxonomy): Eukaryota > Viridiplantae > Streptophyta > Magnoliopsida > Malpighiales > Erythroxylaceae > Erythroxylum > Erythroxylum echinodendron. Next base: position 12,324,148 of record JANZXR010000003.1, read on the forward strand.
TCTTCTGTTGTGGCCCTTTTCCCCACACACGTGGCATCTGAACCTTCTATCTATGGAACTGTTGCTAAGTTCTGGGCAGTAATGCTTCCTGTGCCCTTCACGTCCACAGTTTTTGCAGTAAAATTTAACTCCTACAATGGAAAGGTAGATGATTGCATACAACAAAAATAGATGACTGATTGAACTTCGATATGCTATTAAAAGAATTAGTGAGTTGCATGGTCCAACCTTTCATGGAAATGCTCCGCTTGCGACGGTTCTCTGGATCACTGAAGAAAGCTTTCAATGTTTCAGAAGCACGTTTCCTTGCTGCTGCAGTTCCTTTAGCTTTCTGCATTAAATGCTTACGCTTCAATCCATATACCCGTAATATCATAAAATCACTCTACTAACCACTATCGTGTTAATATCTACTGTTAATCTTCTTTACAGGAAAGTGTATTGGGCTTAATTTTCTAGCATCTTGAAAGACGTGCAGCTCCAAAAGGTATCCCCTCAATGGTATGGTAAAAAACAACTTGAGTTCTTCTTTGATCCTTGGAGTCTCTAGGTTGTGGTTTTTGTTCCAAGTTCTAATGGATCTCATTCTAACATTGGAACTTACTACATTGCAGTGGACCAGAGAATGCAGTTTTGACATTTGTTAATAACGTACCAATCAACATCACTGAATCAATGGAAATAAACCATGACCAGATAAGCAAGAAAGATCTTCTGCACACCAAAAATAAGGATACAGCTCAAAAAATTGAAGAACTAAATTAACACTCACGACCTTTATTGCAGCCACTCTTTGGGCATGAAGCCTAGGATCGCGATGGATGATCTTCATTCTCTTACTAAATAATCCAGTTTTGGCATTAAGACTCTGCAATCACCCAACTAAAAAAAGAAGATTAAACTCAAATCTGGCTCAAATATGACAGTGGATCAACAATCAAAGTATGCATGTGCTTCATCACAGGAAGCATAATCAAAGGATCTTAATCAGTCATCAGGAGACCATATTAGATTGAGAAAGACTGGCCTGCTAGAAAAATTCAAGCTCGCATAACGAGAAAAAGGCCAATACAATAATCATTGACGAGCAACTGAATTCCATAACCCTTTAAATGCCCCAAAAGAGCACAACTAAGCGTAGGAAGCTATTTCAATTTTACCTTCTAGATTAAGCCAACAAATCGGCACAACAGGGAATCAAACACAAACCAAGAACCACAAAGTCAAAGCAGACTTAGTTTGGGTGCAAAGCACCTATTCAAATGCCAATGCAAACAATTATGTGGTAAACACCATTGCCTACCGGATACGATGTCCAGATTTTGTTTAGGAACCAATAAGTAATTCGTGCATCCCCACACAATGTGCATAGACATGCGAGGCAAGGTTTAAACAACCAACTTACTTTCAGAGAACGGCTAATCTTCAGTCCAACTTCTGGAGGAGGTGATTGGTATACTCGTTTTGATTTCTTCTTCTTATCAAGTTTTATGTCTAAGTTGTCCACTTCATCATCCTCCTTTACTTTGAGGGGAGAACTGGAGGGAAAAGAAAAAAGAGAAATAAATGAGGACCAGAATCCATAATGCAGGGGCATGCTCTTTTATCAGTAAATGCAAAAAGTTCAGATAAATAAGAAAAAGCACATTAATTGGGAAACAGCCCAAATGCAAAAACACTAATTCAGGTCAAGTGTCAAGCATACAAACTTATTTGAATCATTCAGCAAAATAAAAATTTTCTTGGAAAAGTTAAAATGAACAATAAATGAGAAAGAAATATCAAGATGCGAAGGAGTTACATTGAGTGAGCCTTCTCCCATGGTCTCTCATCGATTGATTCTTCCCAGATAACACAATCTCCTGAACACTGACGGCAAGTCATTATACCCTGTGATTTTTGAGAAAATGGAGTGAGTGGAACCGTCTCATCATGTCTTTGAATAAAACCAGAGCAACTAGGCCAAATTAATTCAGACTATATGCAGCTTAAAGAAACGAACAACCATTTCAGCAGCACCTCTTCCCTACTCAATCCAATATACCACCTCCTCCCCAACCCAAAAAAAAAACAAAAAGAAACTAAAAAGAGAGAATAACAGAAAGAAAACAATTCACAAACCTAGACAAAAGTTACAGACTTGCCAATAGGTTTTGGAAAGGCTTTTCTTTTCCCATTAAATTTCAACGAACTTGAAACACTAATTTAACACGAGACTTCAAAAGCGCCCACAGTTCACAGTTACCAACTTGACAGGGGAACAGGATCTCGAAACTTACCAATACGCACGTCCCTACAACAGTATGGTCGACACAACCCATATTAATGTTGATTTGATAAGGTCATATCATAAGCTCCATAGTTAATGTGTACTGATTTGTCTACATTGGATGTCAACTATCATTTTCACGCCTGAATTACCCAAAAACAAAAAAGTCATGTACCTTGCCATTACATAGAGGACAATCTAATCTGGATCTTTCTATTCCACACTCTGCACATGGAGTGTAACCTCTTCCCCTGCAACTTGGGCATGGAAGCTCTCTTATGTACTGACCGTTCGGACCAAACCAAGACCTTGGCTTATGCTCGCCAGATACAACTTTCCTGAAACCCAAATTCCGCGTATAAAAACAACGTAAAAAGAAAGAAAGAAAGAAACACCCGAAACACACACACACACACACACACACACAAAATGAAATACCTAGACTTGACATCAACATCCAACCCAAGTATCTCTTCTGAAGGATCATAACCCATCTGCCATTAACAAAACAAACCTCAAATTAACCAATTAAATTGCAAAGAGGCAGCAAGAGAGAGAATGTGTGTACGACAGTGCCTTTTTCTTTTTCTCCATTGACTCATCGTTAGAGCAGCAAATTACACGAGGAACGAAGCTACTTCCTATCTGGGACCGGAGAAGTATAAAAAGCCGCAAATTTTTGGGTCTCCCCAGAGGAATAGCTACTCCTAGTGAACCGGAAATCGACGACATGGTCCTTCATGAACAGACTCCTAAGCAAAGAAAAACCATAAACGAGCTCAGAGCAGAATTGGGTGGTGACCAGAGAGACAATGATAATATCATTAGAGAGTTTACATGTAGGGCGCCACGTGGCACAAAAAGAAACGACGACTGAAGTTGCGTTTTGGAGAAAAACTGTTGTTCAATATTTGATAAGAAACTTGTCTAATTTTTCATTTCACTTGACATTAGGGTAATCCTTTAGTCCAAAGTTACGAATATCACATCGAATTTATTACTGGGTTGAGTTTTAGTATGATATTATATTGATATCGGTCAATATCATGTACCTTTTGGGTACTTTTTAATTTTATGAAATAGGCTCTGAAGTTTTTTAAAATTTACAAAATAGTCCATTGTTATATTGTACTGTTGTACTGTATACTTTATAAGTTTACATCAACCATGTCTCCAAAAATCATAATAAAAATAATAATCACAATTAATATGAATTAACAATAATTTTTAAATATTTCACATATAAATAATAACCACAATTAATACGAAAAAAGGCAATCATCATCATACAAATATAAAATTAAAAATAATACAAAGTATTTAAAATATTACAATAATACAAAAGATAAATATCAAATTCAGTTCTTCAGAAACCCAATTCGCCAACTGATCAATATTATTAATGGAGGTTGAATTAGTTGAACTGTTTGTGCTATTAAGATTCCTAGTAAATAATAAAATTTAATTATTAGAAAATTATAAGAAATTATATCGAAATTAATAATGATAATAATGATAATAACATACCTTTTATGAAGTTTTAAATTGTAACGAACAAAAACTAAGCCATTCAACCTCTTATGCTCCAATCTATTCCTTTTCTTGAAATGGATAAATTCAAATGTGTTCCAGTTTCGTTCACAGCCTGTTGCGTTCATATATTGACTTAAAATTTGAACTGCAAACCTTTTCAATTCTGGAGCACTATTTTCGAATTAATTCCATCAAAAAACTGTAACAAAAGTAGTGTTATAAACAAAATAAAGTGTTAATTAATTTCAACAAATAAAAAAAGAAACAACTAATACCTAAAGAAAGTTTTCTTCTTTATCAAATAACAATTGACGTTCCAAAATCCCCATAAGATAACATATAAAGCTCCATTTGTAAGCTTAAGAGATCTTATATCGAGTCAATGCTAACAACTGTTGTAATAGTTAAAAGTATTCCTCTATTAACGACAACTTGCTTAGTAAGATCTAGTATAAAATAGATATTAGGATTCAAAAATGACCTAATTGTAAACAATGGAGAAGAAAGTTGTCTTTCATTTCTCTCATTAATGATTGAAAGATATGGTGTATACAAAGAAAGCCTATGTTTTAGACTGACCTTGATTGCTTCCGTTGTTGTCTCCATGGCATCAAAAAATAACCTATTGTTAGCTTTTCTTCACTATCAGCCAAGTGAAGCACCCTCACCAAAGGCTCATAAACTCAGATAAAAAATTAGCATTGAGACTAAAATTCTCTATATATTAGTATAATTTTACAAACTTCCACTCCAGCATCAGACCTAGCATGCTGAGATGCAATCCACTTATCACTTGTAAATATTTGTCTTAACTCTTTCTTCATTGTAACAAAAGACTAAAGTGATAAGAAATTTGTTGCAAATCTTGTCACAATAGGACGACACAAATTCTTACCATTAGTAAATTATTTTCTCATCAAATTCAATACACATGCACGATTATAGATGAACTTTGTCACATTTTTAGCTTCTGTATAGTCTCATCAATAATAGGAAAATACTTAAGATCTCCTATATTCTCCAGCATTAGGTCAATGTTATGTGCAACACAAGAAGTCCAAAAGAAAGAATTATATGCATTCTGCAACCTTTTTCCTACCGCTTTATAAGCAGAATCATTGTTAGTAATAAACTAAACAATGTTTTTTAGCCCTATTTCATTCGCAACTTCATCAAATATCGCAAACAAAGTTTTAGTATTCCTAATAAGGCCATATGCATCAATAAATTTCAAAAATATAAAGCCATTTGTAGAATATACCAAAAAATTAATAATAGGCTCTTAACTTCTATTTGTCCAACCATCACACATGATTGAACATCCATAAGTAGTCCAATTTATTCTTCTTTCTTCCAAATAACTTCTAATTTCAGAAACAGAACAACTAAAAGTTTACATCTTAAGTCATCAATCGAAGGGCCTTTATATCCCGGACCATAAGAAGTTATTGCATCCATTATAGGTTGATAATAATAAGATTGAGAAGCATTAAATGACGAACCTGTATAATACCATTAGCTACTGCCATATCGACATTGTGAGTCACATCTCTTGATTGCATTGCACTACGAATTGAATGTTGAGCTTTAAGAGTTGTTCGTGGTGCAAAAAAACTAGTCTGCCTTCTTCTTTTCCTCACATCAAGCTCAAGTACTTCTTCAAGAGCCTGGGATGGAATACTTCCAGTACTACTACCACCACTTTCGCTACCACAACCACCTTCAACATTTTCATAATCACCACGGAAACCAGAAACGAACTTCCACTACCAATTTCAAAATTTAAACTTTCCCTTTTATCTTTCTCATGTTGATATTCTTCAAACAATGTTTTCATTTGCCACTTCACATCATGAGCCACTTCACATCATGACTTACTTTTTTATAGGGTTCTACATCTCCTTTAACTACAGCTAGATGCTTCTTCAATCGAGTGATTCCTCCACCTTTCAAATGCTTGTTACAAAACAAGCAAATTGCATGATTCTTCATACTTGGGACCAATGCAGTATGAGCCCAAACTGGATCATTATGTCTTCCTGAAGCAATTTGATCAGGAGTAGTTAAACTTCCTTATATTTATTTGTAACAAAAAATGAAGGTATTAGTTTTGTAAGAAATTAATCCTTTAGTAGTTTCATCAACAAAATTAGTAGTGCTAACGCTGAGTCCTTTATAAGGCAATGCAGCATAAGTAATGCCTTTAACTCTTTATATTAAGCCTAAAGAAGTAAAGATGCATGAAATGAGGGTAAAATTCAGAAATAGATAGACTTTCCTATTGGAGAGTAGTAAATTCATGCTAAAATTAAAATCAAAGTACTGTTCAAAAATTTAAGATGATGGCTCAAAGAATCCAAAAATTTAAGCTATGAGTTAAACATCCTTAACTTCACTTTCATCTTTATTCTTGTTTTTTCAGGAATATGATTATTGCCATTGACATATCTTCATAATTACTTGCCTGTAATAAAAATATTGAAATAGAATGCACAAGCTGAATAATTTTTTTCATTAAGAAGAACTAAAAAACTTTCACACTTATTCGAAGAGTTAATGCTAAAATACTATAACTGAGATAAAAAATGGAATAATAAGAAAATTAGATTTTGAATATGCAAAGACTACGAGATGGACTAATTTTAGGATATATAAAGGTTGATATGTAAGAGACTTAAATCTTAAAGAGATGGACTAATTTTGGGATAAAAATTAAACACAACTTAGAGATATAGAATAATAACAATTACAAAAGTTCCTATTTGATTTTTCCATAAGACAACATCCAAATTATTATTATACTCAATTAATTATTTACCCAATATCCAAATACTATTTCAATAATTTTAAGATTATATCGATCAATTATTTATTTAAATTCTTTTCAATTTACATTCTCGGTAGTTTTAAATTAAGTTGAAACTTTAAAGCCTTTCTAACTTTTAAATCATGCATCATAAAGTTAAAGTTGAAACTTGGATTGAAATTTGAAAGCCTTTCTAACTTTTAATGCATGCCGTGAATGACCAAAAAATTTAACATAAATCAAGTCATCAATTATCAATCAACCAAACCATAAATGAACCAAAACCAACCGAACCACAAATGAACCAAAACTATACTCCTTTCATTCAATTCAACTCCAAATCCAATCCATTATCCAACTCCAACCAACAGCACACAAATGCTTCAAAATTTCATTCCAACTTCCTTCTCACAATCACAACACAAATGCAATTAACTAGAAAAAATTCTAACAGAAAGTGAAAACACACCTAAACAGAAATTCACAATCAGTGATTTGGTATTATTCCAGATCAATTGGGTCCGGTCGAGTCAGGTTTAGATCTGGGTATTATTCCTAGATTTGACAGCTGCAGTCTTGCGGATGCGTGGGTGATGATGGTGGCATGGTGCGTTGGTGGTCCTCGTGGAGGATGGCTGAAGGCTGATGGAGGTTCAGATGAGGCTCAATGGTGATGGGTTCACGTGGTGGAGGAAGATCTGAAGGAGCATTGCTGGAGAGGTGGGACGTAGGCACACTGTTGGAGATGGAGAGGAGAACGAGAGAGAGAGAGAGTGGAGAGGACGAGAGCGTGGGTGAGATAGAGAGAAGATGAGGTGAGTTTGAGAGAGACAAAAAAATGAAAAAGGAGAGGC
>JANZXR010000003.1:12336864-12362834 GCA_027575705.1 Erythroxylum echinodendron
ATAAAAGTTGAAATAAATAAAATAACTAATTAAAAAACTTTAAAAAAAAGGGGGAAAGAGAGGTAGGAGGGAGGGAGGGAGATAAAAATTTTGAAATTTTTGCAAAAAAGTCCCCCAATTTTTTAAAATTTCCGATACTGGCCAATATTTGACCGGTATTTATATCCGATACCATAACTTGAATTTCGGTACCAATTTTGGTCTGATACGGTACGTACCGATATTCATAACAATGTTATCGATTCTTTATTTTCTTGCTATTTTATACTTGGTTACCCTATTCGCGCTTTTTACTTCGGGTGTCTTGGTAAATTTCACCAAGTTTGGTTTATGAGATGTGGGTATAACCGGTTCGTACTTCCCTTTGCATGCAAGATTTGGCCTTCAACCTTGTATTCCTTCTACACAAGGCCATATTTTGCTTCCCTTATAATCCAACTAAGATGTCATTCGTCTGTTTAGTTATGAGGGTGGTACTTATGTTTCACATTTGAATCTGTTGTGATGAAAATAGTATTTCAATTACACATATGCGTTTCGAGTTTAAGAGCAAAAAGCGAAAGAGGAACGATAGATTAACGTATGTTTGGTAACAATTCGTTCAGAAATTTTTAGATGAAAGCCTTTGTTTCAGAAGTTACAGATAATTCCTCGTTATGGTGTTTGTCCAGAAGAATATGGAGTGAAAGTTCTAATCCTTATTGACGAATGCTATACAGTATATAACAAACACAATCATCGAGAAAAGCTTCAGAAATCTCTACCAACCAATCCTCCTTTATTACATCCTAATAACTTATTCAACTTAAAATTATGAAAGATTACTTACAAACTTTACAAAATAATATCTTACAATATTAAATGTGATTAACTTCCTAATAGTCTCTCTCAAGTTAGAGGATAAAGATAAATATGTGTAGAAGAAAAAGAAATTGTTGCTTGCCCAAGGCTTTCGTGAGTATATCAACCAACTAACTATATGTACAAACATGTCCACTAACTATATTCCCTGCTTATATTGGATCTCGTATGTAATGATAATCAATTTCTATATGCTTTGTACGTTTATGAAAAATAGGGTTAGATACAATGTACAAAGCAAGTTTATTGCGAAAATAAAGGCACATAGGTTGAGTATGATCCATTGTTAATAAGGATATCAATGAGCCGGGCTGGGCCGAGCGAAGGGCCTCAATCACGGCAGGCTGAAGGCTAGCCCGGCCTGTGACAGCCCGTGGTCCCTGCCCATTATATTTTTAATTAAAAATATATAACGACGCTGTTTTGTCAGGCCGCTGGTAGACTATGGTTGGCCCGTGGCCCACCTATGGCCCTCCAAACTCAGGACAAAATAGGCTGAACTAGGTCGGGAGGGGCAGGCTGGGCCGGAATTGCCATCCCTAATTGTTGACAAACACAAGAATGATTTGAGCCACATTAACTCATAAGAGTAATAGCCAAGGATTGACATCTACTTCAAAAAAAGATTGAGATACAATTTGCTGCTTCTTTGTTTTCCAACTTATACAAGAATAGCCTAAAATAATAAAATAGTCAATCAAAGTGCGACAACTTAAAGGACAACCCACCTAATTTGAATCACAATAGGTATATAATTGTAGATCACATTTTGATCGCAACAAAATGCCCTATCTTAGATTGCCTTTCAAATAACGTAAAACATACAGGGCGGCCTAATAATGCTCCTTTCAAGGACATTGCATGAATTTTGCCAAAATATGCATGCAATAACTAAGTCTAGGACCAGTAATTGTCAAACAAATAAGCCATCGATATTGCTTAGGATTTCTAAGCAATTTTTCATTTGCTAATGCAAGTCGATGATTATGCTAAATGGAAAAGTCCACGAGCTTCGCTCCAAGCAAACCCACTTTTATGGGTATGTCTAGCGCATATTTATGTTGACATAAAAACAAACCTTAAGGACTTCATGTCACTTCTTTGCCCAAGAAGTATTTAAGTTAGATAAGAACTTTCATATGAACCATGGAGATAGGCCTTAAAGGCAACAATAAACTCACTATCACAAACCACAATAATAAGATCATTCATGTAGATAATTACACACATTGTAACCACGTTATTTTGATAGGTGGACAAAGAATAGTTAGCCTAGGACTAGGTAGAACCATAAGTTTTAAGTTCCCTTGCAATTTTGCAAACTAGTTATAGGGAGCTTGATAGTCCTATAATAATTTTCGTATGCGACAAATCTTGCTTAGGTGAGACATAGCCAATCCTTGCATCAACTTCATGTACGCTTATTGATCAAGATCATTATAAAGGAAGGCATTATAAACATCCACCTAATGTAACCCCAAGTTCTTTGCAACTGCCATCGTTAGAAAAGTATTAACTGTGACCATTTTTGCTATTAAAGACAAAAGTTTCATTATAATAAAGTCCTTTCACTTCATTATTTTCAAGAATCACTAGCATAGCCTTGAACCCTTCAATAGTTCAATCAAAGTTATATTTGATTTTATATACTAATTTAGAACCAATCACCTTCATTTGGAGGCAAATCCTCGATTGTTCAGGTACTATTAGCTTCAAGGGCATCAATTTCTTCTTACAAGGCATCACACCATCAAGGGTCATACACAGCATCACTAAAACGAGCAGGCTTTAATTATGAAGAAATAATTGAAAAAATTCTTGTGTTTTATAGAAAATTTATCGCATGTCATAAAATGATATATAGGATAAGGAGTACATAAGGATAATGGTGAAGCATGCGATGGGGTAGGGGGATCTATAGTGGTGAGCGTGTTGCACACAAAATCACAAAAATGGGTAGGGTTAGCAATAGGCCTAGTTGAGACAAGCTCACCTAGGCTCAAGATAGAGCTCGATCAAGCTCTAACAGCCTGAAGCCCAACCTAACTCGATCGTCCCCAATTCTTTTTTAATTAAAATAGAAAATGACATTGTTTTGCCTATATATCTTAGGCTTCAAACCGGGTTAGATCTGGGCCGAGTTGGCAAGACTAAAGACAGATGGATGGATGCTTGACCTAATGACCTCTTCCCAAAATTTTGGCTTTATGACTAATTCATATCGTCATCTCATTTAATGTTCTCTATCATTGAATTTCCTTTAACACCATCAGTGGCTGGAATTTCACTTTCCTTGAGAGTTATTTAGGATTTACTCCCCCTAGCTATGTCACATGCAACTCCCTGAACCACCATCGTTAGAGTTAGTATTGTGACCGATATTCTCATTTCTTAAAGGACTATTCTTAGACTTATTAATGCAAGTCAAATCCCTTCTCTCGACTTCAACCTCATCAACAAATGTAGATGGCACCCTTTATATTACTATTGTGGCATCAGGTTCATGTCTAGAACGACGGTCTTTCTGCTTTACATAAGAAAACTCATGTTCTACAAACTTAACATCAGGAGACACAAAATATCTTCCTATATTGAGATCATAAAATTTCCACCCTTTTTCTTATGAGGGTACCTCATAAACAAACACCTTCTACTCTGCTCCAAAAATCTTATCACAATCCCAACTATGATAATAAGTATAATAAAGACACTCAAATGTCCATATATGCATGTAATGTGACACATGTCCAAAAAGCATTTCATATAGAGTTTTACCATCGTTTAGGACAGAAGGAATGTGGTTTATTAAGCTTTTACCACCATTTAGGACAGAAGGAGTGTGATTTATTAAGTACCATACCATCAGAACACATTCTCCTGAAAATGTAATGGAAATATTTCCTTGAAATTAGAGTGCACAAGCAAATATGTTGGTGTTTTCTCTATACTTTATAGCATATCCATATAGGAATTTTGAAAATATAATTTCATTTTTTGCAAAATATTGTCTAAAGGGTTAAAATTATGTCTCATTATCACTCTTAAAATATTTTACTTGTTTATGAAATTGGGTTAGTCTATAGCAAAAAAATTCTTAATTATATCGGCCACTTCATTTTTTCAACCATTAGACAGATATAATTAGCATTAAAATAATCATATACTACAATAAAAAAATAATATACACCACAAGAAGGAGTTGTACGATATAAATCCCAAAAATAGCAATGAATCAATGCAAATATTTCATTAGCATAACGTTTACTAGTAGGAGAAATATCGCTAAACTTTTTTGCTCTAAAACAAATGTCACAAACATTCATTCTTTTCACTATCAACAATAACACTAACATGAGGAATCAAACTAACAATTCGAGAGGATGGATGACCCATTCACTTATGCCACAAAGTATAAGAGTTCACCCTGCTTACTTTACATACTTACGCCTTAGCTATTCCACAAAAGTGATAGACCCCATCTCATTTCTCATCCACTCCAATTATCATCCTCAAAGTGCAGTCTTGTATCACGTATAATTTGTCAGTATAAATGACAGTGTAATTTAAATCGTTTATCAAGCGGACAATAGATACAAGGTTACAAGTTAATTTAGGAACAAATAACACGTGACCCAAAACAATGCCACTGCCCAAATCTATTGTTCCTTATTTCGATGCCATTAGGTAACCCTATTGGCGAGGCTAAAATGTCACATAGTCAAGAAAAAATTCTTTATTTCCCTTCTTGTGTAAAGAAGCTCCCGTGTCCAATAACTGATATGAGGTATAATAATTACCTGTCAATTTCTCTGTTAAGTAGAGTATTTATGTTTGTTAATGAGTGAAACAAGTGTTGTCCAATCGTCTTTGTTGAGGTTCGACAGACTTCCACGATCAACTTCATTTACAGAGGTTGTGCCTTGATCGGATGAACTTCCTCCACTACTCATTGCTACATTAGCCATAGCTTGCGTTCCTCTACTTTGATCACCTACTCCCTAATCTCTTGCACTAGCTGATGCTGTTAGTTTATGCCCTACAACCAATCAATTGGTTGTAGTTTAGTGACAATATAATTTAAAGACATTCTTTATCTTTTACATGTTTAGATGTATATGATAAAATCCAAGGGATAATTATACATTGCAAATAAAATTATAATAAGATTATAATTATGAGATTCACATTGCATTTATGTATTATTCTAAAAATTTTTCTAGACATTGCTCTATTAAGATTGGACATTAATAAAACGTAAAAAGATTAGCACACGTTATGTTTTCATTGTAAAGGAAATAGTCGATCTCATAGGCTAAAATATGGAGATACTTAAACAAATATGTAGGTGCTTGTTAAAGAACAAGTTTACTTAATAAACCTGATATGAAAAATTCATTTGGAACATTATTTGCATATCTATAGAAATTCATCTAGTGATAATTGTATAAGTGATCCTTTAACTTGAGGTCTCGAAAGTTATCTTGTATAAAAATTGCTATGTTTTGATGCTACTTATGTCCTATTTAATCATGGTCATTCAGTCAGTTATCATTGGATATAGCAAGAACTATATAAAGGTAGTTGTGTGATCAAGATAAGATTCATCATTCTAAAGTAATTAGGGAAAATGTTTTGTTCTTCTCGATAAGTATTGATTCGAAAAATCCTTCACCAAGGTAGAATAATATTTCGTAAATAGTTTACAAATGTCATTAATTGAATCGATAGCTAATAACGAAGAACTAATATGATTGGACTCAAAAGGAGTAGATATTAATTCCATGCTTTGTCTACTCAGAACATTGTATGATGAAACGATTAAATTATACGAGAAAATCATACACAGAAAGGTTAGTCAAACTTTGATATTCCTAAATATTTGGATAGTCATGACACATTGCTACACGTGAATTTTAATCTATGATTATAAATTGTTTAATTAAAGAATTAAAAATAAATTAAAAGGTTTTAATTTGTCTAATTCTAATTCTAATTATAATTAATCATTGCCAATATATATTTAGGAATCTAATAAATCTCACATATAGAATGGGTTGAAAATAGCAAAGATATTTTGATCAGATTAAACTTGATTATACTGTTTGAGAAACTTTAGGATTAATATGAGATATTTAATAAATAAGGATTAATATGAGATATTAGATCTGATTTGAGCAGAATTGGTATCTCATTAGAATTATCTGTAATTCTAATTAAAATTTAATTAAAATTAGAATTTAATTTCAATTAAATTACTAAAATATTTTAAATCTACCATAAATAGGCTTAAGCTCTAATGGAGCTAGCACTTCTTGCTTAAACTCCTTTGTAAATTACTAAAATGTTTAAAACATATTACAAATAGGCTTAAGCTCTAATAGAGTTAGCACTTTTTACTTAACCCCCTTTGTAAGAGTTATAGAGTTCTCTCAACTTGTTCTACGGATACTGTTAAAGGTTGAACACTTTTCTAGCTATAGTAGTTGAGATGGATTAGTTTCAGAAATGGTTCAAGGGATACAATAAGAAAAGGATCACGTTTCAGAATAAGGTACGAATTAAGATTCATGCTTTGTTATAATTTGTGTGTTAATCATTCTATAGAATTAAAATCATCTTAATTTTTTAGAAATTAAAATATGAAAATTTTCATAATTATTCCTCCGTGGTTGGGATTAGATCCTGTCCCAATTTTCCAATAAAGATAACATATTAAGATTATATAATTTGATTAAATTACTTGTTTGTTATTGATCTTGAATTTTGAAATTGAAATTAAAGCCCTCAAAATCATATTTAGATTTGATTAATTTTAATCTAAAATGTTTAGATTGAAAGTTCATCAGATCTAATTCAATTTAGTATTGTATTATTAATGTGATTAAGAATTGTTTAATAGTTAAACAATAAGTCAAACATTAAAATACTAAAAGATCGAGACCCAATCTGAAGAATTATGAATACCAGAATAGTTTTGGAATTCTGGATATATTGGAATTTTTTGAAGGTCACTGAAAACTGGAGACACTCATTGGCTTCTGCGTTTTCTCTGGAGACTGCGACACTAGACTCCAAAAACTTGTCCAGATATGCAGTTGTAAGCAAGGAAGTAGGTGATGATGGCAGTAGACCACGACGTGAGATGTTGATGAAGAAGACGCATGACAGCAGTGATGGAAAACAAAATTTCTGAAACCCTAGTTTTGAAAACGATGGGTCGCGTGTCTAAGGAGGTGCTTAGTTGATGAGTTTGGAAAGGGGCTAATAAGTAAGGAATGAAAAGTGAATGGTTAGTTGTTGATTATCATTATAGGGGCGATAGTTTGATATCCTACTTTTGGAGAATCGTCCATACCTTCAATTTAGTAGAGGAATGAAACTCATTTCTTAGTAGTGGTTCTTTTTTTAAAAATATTTAAAATAGTAATTAGTTAAATACAATTAATTAATTAAAATATAATTAATTAAATATTATTACTAATTAATTAATTACATTATAATTAATTAAAATCTAATAAATTAATTACAATAGAATTAATCAAAATATAATTTATTCATTAATTAAAATATTGTAATTAATTATTTATTTAAAATATTATAATTAATTATTTAATTAAATATATTTAATTTAAATAATATAATTAATTAATCAATTATATTATAATTAATTAAATTATTATTAATTAGTTAATTACATTATAATTAATTAAAATATAACTAATTAAATATAATTATTAATTATTTAAAATGTTGTAATTAATTAATTAATTAAAATATAATTAATTAAAATATAACTAATTAAATGTAATTATTCGTTAATTAAAGTATAGCAATTAATTAATTAATTAATTACAATATAATTAATTAAAATATATTTCATTCATTAATTAAAATATTGTAATTAATTAATCAATATATTATAATTAATTACAATAAAATTAATTAAAATATATTAAAATTTTATTTTTTAATATTTTTTGCAAACCAACCA
Organism: Erythroxylum echinodendron; assembly: GCA_027575705.1. Classification (NCBI taxonomy): domain Eukaryota; kingdom Viridiplantae; phylum Streptophyta; class Magnoliopsida; order Malpighiales; family Erythroxylaceae; genus Erythroxylum; species Erythroxylum echinodendron. Next base: position 12,344,717 of record JANZXR010000003.1, read on the forward strand.
CTGTCGATGGTAATGATAACCATTCCTTCCTCTTAACCAACCTTCATATTTACAATGATAATATCCATTTTTATTCCTCACTATATTCATTCTCATTCCTATTACCATTTTCTCATACGAACCAATCGCCACCTAAGTGTCTGTAAGTTAGACTGTGTTGTGCATACATGTGCTCTCATTCCTTTTATTTATATTTTTAAGTTTTCTTTTATTTAAATTTATTAATTAAAAATAAGTAGGTTTAAATTCCTAATAAATTGGAAAAATGTTTTATAATTATTTGACAATTGTTTTAAAAGGGTTATTTCATCATAAATACTTATGAATTTAGTTTAATTTTTTAAAGAGTTAAATTATTAAATTAAATTATTTATCAAATCAATTCCAAAAGTAAAGTAATTATTTTTCTTAATATGATTAAGATTAACAATTAGATTAATTCCTAATTAATTCTAGAAAGCAGTTTCTAAAATTAGAATTAATTATTTTCAATTAGATTTGAATTAATTAATTAGACTTCTTAAAATTAAAAAAGTGCTTTCTTAAGTACATAAGAAAGATGTTTCTTAATTAAGTTTATTTATTTCAATTTGATTAAGATAAATTAAATTTATGATTTTATTTATTTAGAGAATTATTATTCAATTTATTTAGAAATAGTTTCCTTGTTTATAGATAATAAGTTTCTTGATTTATTAGAAAAGGTATTTTTCTTGATTAAATTTTGAAAAGTTTTTTCATTTATTAATTAAGAAAATGATCTTTCTAAATATTTTGACAATAGTTTTCTAATTTATTAAAGAAATATTTTCTAATTAATTAGGAAATCAATCTATACATAAATAATGTAAAGGACTTTGTTCACTAAATTTTAAAGTGTTTTATTTAGTTTTGAAAGTAGTTTTCTTTTAAAATTAGAAAATAGTTTTCTAATTAAAGAAAAGTAATTTCTAACGAGATTAGAAATAATTTTCTAATTGAATTAGAATGTGTTACTTATATAAATTTTGAAAAAGGTGTTATTCTAAATTATAATAAGTAAGAAGAATAATTTATTGAAATTTTTTAATTAAATTTCGTTAGAGGAGTCAAGATAATTAAAATAGTTTCTAATTGAATTTAAACATTGTTTTCAAGTCAAATTAAATTTCTATTTGAAACAGGAATATAATTCATTTATGGATCAAAAAGTTTAATTTAATTTAATTTTTCTAAAGAGTTGGAAATATTATTTTAGATTAGGAAGAACAATAACTTGAATCAAATGAAGCTTGATGTTTTATGCATATAATATGATTATGAGTGCATAAGTTGTATTCTTTATTTATATGGTTGATGTATATATTAGATGCTTATTAAATTGTATGTTTTATATGTGTCATATTTTATATGTAATTTTATGTTTGATGAGACGAATAAAATTAAATCTCTCGTTAAAATATTTAGTACACATTGAGCACGTGATTATTGCCTTCCACTATTATTAGAATAAACTAAAGTTTTGTTTATTGTTAGGTTTGTTGAGCAAGCTCATGTTCACTTTAACTCGAATATGTTTAGTCTTATAACAATGAGTTTTCTACTTAACTAAATTTGTGTTATTTGGATGAGCAAACTCATAATCACATGAATTTTGAGGCAAAGTTAGACATAACATATAAGATATATTTTAGCAAGAATTCTCACCCAACGAATTTAGGATTCAGATGAGATGTAATTGATAAAGTTGTTATTTACCTAATTTAAGTTTAGTTAGTTTGTAGAGCAAACATAGGATCAACTATATTTAAATGGCATCCTTACCTATTAGAAAGATTGAAGTAATATTTCCAAACAGCAATGAGGGCCATTATTTCAAATACAGTAACTAATTAATGATTAAAGTCGTAATCCCACTTGACAGTCATGATATATAATTAATTACTTGCTTTTTTTACATTTATATTATGTTCTAAGCAGAATTTACCTTGTTTAGTATAGTTGATACTAAGTTAGTGAACCAAATGTTTTGGACATAGGTTATGAATGACAAGATTTCTCAAAGTTAGAAAAGAAAAAATTGTATACCCATTATGCAATTTTTTATAATTATTATTGAGGATTCGATAACAAAGTTTTAAAGATATGTCAAAATCATAAGATTTCAAAAAGTATTGACATTTTGAGTTAGTTAATGTCAATACTATGATAGCAAGATGTAAAAGCTTGTATAAAGTAGAGTTGAAAGTTATGGTACCTTGATGAAATTGTTTCACTTAATTTAGCCTATTAAAAGCTATGTGCTACAGTTAAAGGCATTTATTATAAAGTGATAATAGTTATTATTAGAAGAAAAATTTCTTAACTATACTCAATATGATAAAGTTCATATCTATTTCTAATTCATGTTGAGAATATGATACTGAATTTAAATTCAAAAGTATTATAAAGTTTAAAGCATGATAAGAAATAGATTGTTAAGTAAAAGTAGTTAATCCAATTTTATGTAAATAGTTTGTATGTGTTGGATCAAAGGAGACTTATGCTTAACATAAATGGCAAGAATGCAAAGTTGGATACTATTAGAGGCCAGGCACTTATGCTACTATGGTGTTTGAGATGGATTAATTTGAGAAACGATTAAAGGGATACGATAAGAAAAGGATCAAGCTTTGGAATAAAATAAGAATTAAGATTCATGCTTTATTATAATTCGTGTGTTTATGATTTTACAAAATTAAAGTGATCTTAGTTTTTTGGAAATCAAAATATGAAAAAGTTTCTTAATTATTTGGCTGCTGTCAAGATCAGATCTTGTCTTAATTTCCCAATAGATGTTCCTTTAGCAACCCCTCGTCCAATTGCCCACCACTTTGGATAGCCAATAATTCGAAAGCAGTCATTTACTACATGCCTAACCTTCTTACTGTTGGAACACATAACCTTTTCACTCAACGTATTGTTGACATTTTTTATCAATTCTGGGCTTGTACAGTAAAACCAACAACACATTCTCATCCCTTATGCACTCGGACAATCTCTTTATCGATATCTTCTTACATAAACATTGAATAAGCACAGTTAAGAGAAGCAAAAGTTCCTAAGTCAATATATTTAAGTTGATTGTGTCCTAAATAACACTACCTAATCCCATTAAGATTTCTCAAGCACACTTATAAGAAGGAATTTCCACATACCCATTTAACTTCTCCCACTTTACCTTCAAATGTCGAAAGTATGTTACCACAAAATCTACTGGTTGTTTGTAATCTTGATATCTTCCTTTAAATTAGTAAATCCTCATAACATTCCCTATAAAAAATGCTCCTTAATATCTGCTCATAGATCTTTTGCACTTTCCATATATGCTATAGTAGACTTGAGTCCCGGTTTTATAGTAATCATTATCCATCTGATCAGCATAGAGTTTACACTTCATTAGTCTTCTATATCTTTTGAATCGTCCCCTGATTTAACAATTGTACCATCAATGAAACCTAATTTTTGCTTTGCTCAAAAAGCATTTCTCATGGCTTTTGCCAACTCGTCATAATTGAACTCTCCTTTAAAGAGTTTTTTGTTAATATTTATCCCTATATTATTTCCACGATTAAGATAATAATGTAACGCCCTCAACTCAATGAAAGTACCCAGATCTAACTGGGCCAACCTTGTTCTGATCTCCATATTAAGTCCATTCTCAAACCTCCTACACTTGTCTTCTTCTGCAGGGATCAAAGCAATAGCATAACCCATCAGCTCATTAAATCAGATCTCATATTCAGCCATTGACATCCTACCTTGCTTCAATTCTAAGAACTCCTGCATCTTCATGTCCAAATAGATCTTGAGCATGTAGTTGTCTCTGAAGACCCTCAAAAAGCCTTCCCACTTTAATTGGCAAGGCCTGGTGGTACTGCCTGGAACAGTTTTCCATCACTGATAAGCTGGACCCTGTAGGAGAGACACTGCATAATTGAGCCTTTTATCAGGCTCGCAATCCATTTGATCAAATATCCTCTCTGTCCTCTCTAACCATCCCTCGGCCTCAGCAGAGTCTGTACTGCCATAGAAGTCCACAGTTCTCTGCTTCCGCAGCCTATCATACCTCCTCTCCCTTCTCTCGGAAACTCTAGGAGGCATCTCCTCAGATCGAGGTATCGAGGACTCTCTACTGGCTCCTACCAATCCTTGGTCAGCTGGTTGGTCAATTTGATCGCCTAGAGCGGATGACCTATAACAAATAATAACTTCAATCATTATTCGCATTTTTTACGATATTTCATGCTTAACATTCCTATATGTCCTAATAGATGCCAAACCATGCTCTGATACCACCTAAATGTAGCGCCCCCTTACCATAGGGTACACACCGAGACGCCCAGAGGTCATTCCGGTATATATCCTACTATAAGGGTGAGCTACGTTCGATCGCTATATTCATTTCACAAGGCATCATATCATTATTCGTCACAATCGAGACATTCGTAGTGGCCGTCGCACGTCGTGATCTCGACATGTCGCGACCGCGACGAATAACGTGATGATGGGTGATGAATCTTACTTTTATTCTCACCAAAGCTCTCACCATTTTTGTCTTTTAGCTTTTTGCCTACCATGGAGGCCAACTATAGCCTTGATTTTAAGAAGAAATTGAGTGACTGTTTTAATTCTTATTAAGCAATGTTACATGGTATATAACAAACATAATCACTTAGAAAAGCTCCACAAATCTCTACCAACTGATCCTCCTTTATCTCATTCTAACAACTTATTTAAGTTAAACTAGGAAAGATTAATTAAAAGATTATAAGATTAAAATATTGCGCTGATTAATTTCACAATATCTTAGTTTCTCTTGAAAGGTTTGATGTTGAAAAGATCTTTAACAAAGTTGATAGATTTCTCTTATTTAGTGGGTTGTATTTTTTTAGGATAAATTAGTTTGAATATCTTGAATTTGTAAATTGTAATGTACTATATCATAATTTATAAATGCACACACACACAGACACACACACACAGACACACACATGTCTTAATCTAACTGTGCTGAATTTGAATCATTCGAGTTAGACCTATCAGATTAGGTTACCATTAGACTTAAGTTGGGTCTCTATTAGTTTTGTTATGTCAGGTTATAAATAGACTCAAAGACGACATTTGGTCCACTTAGATGAGGGAAATATAAAAGTTTTAATTAGTATTAAAAGAGGAATAGGCAAGCTATATTTTTATTGATGAAAAATAACATTTTATATAGCTTATTCATATAATTATCATAATCATGATAATTACATGATTATAGAACAGAAAATATGCAAGAGAAAAATATAACATAGCTAAAATTAATTGAAATATTCTTCAAAAATTTTAAGTCTTATCAGCTACCCTAAAGCTAAAGCGTGGAGTAATAATGAATTTGTCTAAAAATTTGTAAAAATCATTAGATGCAAGAGTCTCAATCATGACATCAATAATTGTACTTTGTTAAGATATGATGGATAAAGAGAGCTTTCTTTGTAACTAAGTCTCAAATAAAATAAAAGTCAATTTCAATATGCTTAGTACGAGTATAAAAAGTTAGATTTGCATGTACCGCTACGATTATCACATTATAAGGCAAGTTTAAGATCCAATAAGTTGATTTCAGTAAAAAGATATGTGATCTTATTCTCATAAAGAAGAGATATGATCTAATATAATTATACAGATAGGTACAGTAATTTTGTATTCAACCTTAGTATTAGAATGCTTATCAATGAGTTGTTTCTTTATGTTTTAAAAAAATATGATAAGGTCCTAAGAAAATATAGTAACTAGAGGTAGAATAATGATCATCAGACTAATTAGCCAAGGCGGTTTTAGAGTACGTAATGAGAGTGGGGTTAAAGCTTTGGTTAAGTGTAGGCCTAAAGAGGTTATCGACTTTAAATATTAAAGAATTTGTTTAACAACAGTCTAGTAAACATCGGTAGGGCAATGAAAGAATTGTGAAACTTTGTTAATGACAAATTAAATATCAAGACAAGTAAGGTAAAGGTATAGAAGAGCACCAACAGTACTGTAATATTTAGTATTATCAAAGAAGTGAGTATAAAGAGAGTTAAAATAGGAGCCATGGGTGTTCTCACATATTCTAAATTTGTAAGATAGGTATGAGTGAGAAGATCTTTAGTGTATTTTTATTGTGTAAAGAGAGGTCCATTTAGTGTGGATGTAGCTTCTATGGAAGTAAAACCATGATTCTCATTTCAATGGTAGAATTATTTATGCTTACAATCCATTCAAAATCTAATCTTTTGTTATAAACTCATCTAATCAGTATATCTGCCTCAGTTGCAAGCTAATTGAGATAGGTTTTGAAATTGCAATCACTGTTATATATGCATCCAACTTCAAGTTCTAGAAAGTCAAACTCTGGGAAGACTTATACTCTATTCACTCTTCAATAAATAGACCTTGGTTAGTAGCTGAGGATTGGAATTATATTCTGCATCCATCTGAAGCTCAATTAATATCTTCAACATTAGAAAGGAGCTGGGAAATGTTATTTCCAGACTGGAATTGACAGACTAAAGATCAATTGGAAATATATACACCTAGAGTAATAAGAAAGCAAAAAGTTACTACATTAGAAAGAAGTCAGACATGGTCCTTATAAACCACCTGTGGCTGAATAAATTTCTAGAATCTTGGGGATTTTTTGTCCGTCCCCTTTACTCTGATCACTTAAGTATAGAGGTGCTAAATTTAAATTCTCTACCTCCCACTAAATCTCCATTTAGATTTATCAACTTCCTCATGGATCTTATACAACAAATCTAGAGCTTTAGCATAACAAGTTGTAATGCATACTAATTAATAAGGAAATTTTAACTTCTCAGGGGTAAGCTTAAATGTTTTCTCACTTTTAGATATTATAATACTTCAGCTAAACTGTTGGAGGCCAAAATGGAATTGAGATTTGCTCAGGAAAGATCTTATCTTCACCCTGATAATGTTGAACTAAGAAGTGCTGAGAAATGTAAGCTTAAAAAGTATACTAAGGCTTTTCAAGATCACAATACCTTGCTGATGCAAAAAGGAAGGTTAGTGTGGCTTAGGGAAGGGGACTTTAATACTATATTTTTCCACAATTTAGTCTTGGAAAATACAAATGCAAATAAAATAACTTGTCTTGAAGATCCCAATGGGAAAACGATTACAAATAGAGATGATTTTAGGAGAATGATCTTCAATTACTTTAAAAATTTGCTAGGAGTTCCAAACTCCCATGACTCTTCCAACCTGGCAGAACTTGAAAGTATTATAGGCCGCCCCTTTAATCCTCTTCTATAGGAGGTTTTAAACAAGTTCTTACTTCCTGCTTCCGCTTAAGAAATTAAGTCTATATTATTTGGTCTCAATCCCCTGAAAGCTCTAAAGCTAGATGGATTTAATGCTCACTTTTTCAAAAAACATAGCTTATTACTAGCAAATTTCTAGTGAATACAATGCACGAATTCATTATCTCTGGGAAAATATTGAAAGAATTAAATGCTGCTCATATTTGTTTGATCCCCAAACATCTTAATACTAACTGTGATTATCGACATATCTCATAGTGGAATATGGTCTACAAAGCTATATCCAAGATATTAGCCAACAGACTTAAAGAAACATTGGTACACTTCATTTGTTGTTCTCAAGGAGCTTTCATACCAGGTAGAAAAATTTACGATAATAAACTTCTTGTTCAAAAACTAATGATAGAATATAATTATGGCAAAAAAATCAAAAGTTGTGCTATCAAGGTTGATTTTTCTAAAACTTTTGATCGAATAAATTATGATTTCATTCTAAAGTATTTAGTGGTTTGTCTTCCCCAACCTATTTATCAAACAAATTCACACGTACATCAGTACCTCACTTTTTCCATATTGATCAATGGTTCCCCCACTAAACAATTTCAAGGCTACAATAGAATTAGACAGGAGACCCCAGTTCTCCCTACCTGTTTGCAATAGTTATGGAAGTTCTCAATATAATTATCAATTATAATAGGAATCCAAACTTCTTTTTTCATCATAAATGCGAAGAATTGTCTCTTAATCAATTATGTTTTGCAAATGATCTATTTTTATTATGTAGAGCTTATCGTGAATCCATCTTAATTCTTCATCACTTTCTCTCATTTTCAGCAGACTCTCTATTTTTAATATTAACTTAAACAAGAGCAACATATATTTCTCTTTAGATACTCACAATTCTAGAAGTCTTCAATCTACCTTTAGGCTGAGGGTGCGTAGTTTACCTTTCACTTATTTGGGAGGGAGGGGGGTTCCTATAAATTAAAAAAATCATCAACTATTGGCAAAATAGAGCTCTTTTCCAAGCTAGGAGAGTGTAGTTGACCATCTCAGCAGTTAATAATCTACACATACGTTGGAGTTCCCATCTTCTCTTGCCTAAAAGATTCATTAACGAGGTGGAGAAATGTATCAAAAACTTTCTATGGCTTGAAAAGTGTGACATTTCTAAGGGCACAAAGGTTAAATGGGAACAGCTTTGATGGTCAAAAAAGGAAGAGGGTTTTGCTTTGACCTCTATTTCAACCTTTCAAACAATGCAGATTGTAAAGAGGATTTGGAGATTATTTAAGGACAAAGAATCCCTTTGGATTAATGGATCAATGAGGTTTATCTCAAAGAGAGTTGTCATAGATAGATTATGAAGAGGAAAGAGCATTCTTGGTTCTTCATTCAGATCTTAAGGAAAAGACATCCGGTGTACCCCTTCATCAATATTCATATGGAAAATGGAAATGATACTTGGTTTTAGTTTGATAATTGGACCTCCTCTACTTCATAGCATCATTAAAAACAAATCTTGTCATTTTCAAGGTAGAGGATTTGAAAGGCTCCAAATCTATCGACCAATTTATCAACCTAAATCTTCTACTACATTCAAGCATTTTGGACTTTAAGTTCCAATGGTGTTTTATAAAATTCCATTCACATTAAGGCTCTCAAACCTCATATCCTAGATATAGCATGGTTCAATGTAGTATGGAAAGCATCCTTGAAGCCCAAAGCCTCATTCACAATTTGGCTTACAGCTAGAGGTAGGTTAAAGACAAAAGATAAGATTCGTGGCTCTATTAACACTCTTTATGAATTCTACAATATTAAAGAAGCAAGTGCAGCCCATTTATATTTCAAATGTGAATTCATAGCCTCCATTTGGGCTAGCATTTAGCACGCCATAAACTAATATTGCTTTAAATCTAATTGGAATAGGATTCTTGAATGGGCTGAAGCAAAATATCTTTTTATGGGGAATGACAAAATTTGTTTAAGCCTTAGCCTCAATTTTGCAGTTCATATTATCTGGAGGGAAAGAAATCAAAGAATTCATTAGCATAACAGAATTGGCAATTACACTTTTATTCTTTAAGTTGCTAGATTAAGGAAACTTAGGTAGCTCATTAGGTGATTGATCAACTAAGCGCTCATATTAGAAGAAGGTGAAACTTCTAATTATATTTTTTCCCTGAAATCAACTATGTTGTTGTATCTTATTTTCTTTGGTTCTTATTGTATTATCACCTTTTGATGCCTTTTATGGCTATTAATGAATTCCTTTTTAATTTTCAAAAAAACTAAGGAAGTAATAAAGAGACCTAAGGTCTTTGATGGAAAAGTTGTTGTTAAAGCCATGAATGAGGGAAGAGATGAAAGATTGAGAAAACATGTAACTAAGTTATCATCCATGTAAACTAAAAGGAATATGACGTCAGTGAGGGTAAAATAAATGAATGAAAAATCTTGATATAGTAAAGTTGAGGTCAAGAAATTCCTGACACAATCAATGAATGAAGCAAGAGAGCATCTTTAAGACCATAAAGAGCTTTTTATAGACAACAAACATGATGAGAATAATTGAGATCAACAAACTTAGTTGGTAAATCATGTAGACCAATTCTTGAAGATTATCATGGAGAAAGGCATTATTTACATCAAACTAGCGAATGGGCTAGTTTTTAGTGAGAACTATTATAAGGATAATATGAATAGTAGTTCATTTAACAATGGGATTGCAAGTGTTAGTGTAGTCAATACCAGGAGATTAATAATATCCCTTAACAACTAGATGAGCTTTATAACAGTCTAGAGAGAAATTAAATTTAAATTTAGTGTAAAAGACCCATTTACAATAACAATATTGATATTAGGTGGAGGAGGAATAAGGGTTCAAATTTGATTGTGATGAAGAGTTTTGAACTCAGGTTGCATAACTTGATGCCAATGAAAGAATTTTTCAGTTTAGCTGAAAGAATTTTTCAGTAAAATTGAGATCAGATTCTTGAGTAGAGGTATAATAGGTGACATAGTCAAAGAAGTACAAGGAATACAAGTGTTTTTCTCAAGTTTAATTAACCATTGGATGTTTATGTGTTAATAATAGTAAAGGTGATAGTGGATTTAATATAGATGTAATTTGAAAGATGGTGGAATTAAAGGTAAGTAGATTTGAATGGTGGAAGTTGAAATTTTAATGGTAGAAGTAGTGCATGTTTAAACATAAGATATCTATATTTCAATAAAGCAAACATGTTGGGAAATGTCAATTTTGTTTAGAGGTTAAGGCTACAGTAACCTTTGTAGTGAGGTAGATATCCAAAAAAATATATGGTGTGGACTTGGGAATTAATTTTTCAAATATTTTAGGTCCTATAAAAAGGAAACAGTAACATCCAAAAATATGAAAATGGGAAATTTATAGGAAGAAATTTTATAAGAAAAATAGTAATGGAAAAATTTTAAAACAAAAAAATTTGGAAGAGAGACATAAATAAGAAGTGTAAGATCAATTTCTAAAATGAGTCGAATTTTATGTTCAACAATTCCACTTTGTTAGGGAGTGTAAGTGGAAGAGATACGATATGAAAATTTATAAGTGTTAAGGTATTGAGAGGAAGGACCTTCGATGTGTTCATTATCTTCATCATATTGCAAAATGTAGATAATTGTGGAAAACATGTTTCCAATGTGAGTTTTGAAGTGTTGAAAGTGGTAATGGAATGTTATTTATGAGTTAAAGGGTAGATCTATTTGACATGACTAAAATTGTTGATAAAGATAATGAAATAATGATACCATATAGAGAGACATGTTATGGGGTCCTAAATATCACAACATATTAACTATAAAGGCTTCATAGACATATAAGATAATAAAGAAAATAAAAATCAAGTACGTTTACTTTGAGTGCATGAAGGGCACAAGTTTATTATATAAGGCCTAATAGATTAAACACTATATAAATAAGTAAGAATTTATTACAAAGATGTTCAAGATAATGATGTCAGATGTTAGAGGAAATATGTCAAGTTATGAAAGCAATATGATTATTAAAAGTTCATCAGATCTACATAGGTGATGGTTTACCATAAATGTTATTCGTGAGAAGTGGTATCTTGGTTCTTAGATCTTTTACAATATAACCAAAAAGGTCAAACTCAACATAACAAAAATTATCTTTGATAAAATTGACAACAAATAAAAGATTATTAGTGGGTTATAGGAAAACTAAGATATCATGAAAAAAAAAGAGGTTTAGGGTGTGTAAGGATAATTAAAGTGTCAATAGATATAATAGGAAGAGTGCTATTGATACTGATGAGCACTTAGTTATTTCCTTCATATAGTTTTAATAATTCAATGAGTTATGAATCAAGAGTCAGATGAGAGGTTGCGTTTGTGTTTGGTAGCCCTTAGTCATGTCATTTAAGGTAATTTAGGAGGTTCATTATGAAGCTTTAGTTTCAAGGTGATTTGAAGAGATGGGTTGAGCATTTTGAGATTCATAATACCTAAATCAACATCTATAGTAGTATGACTTCATTTGTAACAAATGTGGCATTTGGGACGGTTGTTTGTGTAATTAGGTTGAATACGTGATTGGGATGGGTTAAAAGGCATTGTCAAAATGAAGGTGGGTTATGGATTGAGCTGTCTGGTTTAATGAATTAGAATTTTAATCATACCAATGACTCGACTCGAAAGATAAAGTAGTAGGATAATGAAAAAAATTAGGTATTAATGTTTAGTGAGTTTGGATAATAGTTACCTCATCCTCTGCTGCTATAATAGGGGTTGTTCTTGACCATTATTGTCACGGGGTCCACTGTCAAGATTCAGAGTTGCTGCAAAGGTGGTTTCAATAAGTTAATGCCAGGAGAGTCACTACAAGAAAATTATGGTTTTGCAACGGAAATTATTGATGGAAAACATAAACATTCTGTCAGTAAGTAAAATTACTGACGAACAAAGGCGTCATAGAAATGACCGTCGTTAATAATTACTAACGAAAAAAATTTCCATTGGTACATTTACCGACGGTCAACTACATATACTATCGGTAAATATATCGACCATAAATACCATCGGTAAATATACCGACAGTTAGCTTTGCAGTTGACCGTCGATACATTTACAGATGGTTTGATTTTTTCGTCAGTAAGTTTTGTAAAACGTTATCGATGGTTGTTTTATTTAAGTTGGTGAGTTTACCGACAGCATCATTCCGTCGGTAACAATTTAGCGACAGAATTCGTTATCCTGTCTATGATAACTGACGATATCGAATTTTTCATCTCTAAATTAACATCATTTTACCAATAAAAATTTGGGATTCTATCGTAAATCTACCATAACTTTTTTTTTAAATATACCATCAATAAATTTTATTTGATAATGTTATTGTTGAGCATAATTTAAACAATTATGAATTTAATAATATACATTTAATTTGTTTAAACAGAAATTAGATTGATGATATAAAATTAAAAATATCTTAATTGATCATAAAAACATTACATTGTACATAATAAGTATTTGTAATTGAAATGAAATAACCAAAAATATACTATTGATCTGGTGACGGCAGATGCTCTGGTTGGTACAATGAGGTACTACCCCTCTCCTTCAGCTGATCCATCTCATTATGGAGCTGAGCTATGTACACCATCAGCTGTTGCAACTGAGTTGCCAATGTCTATATTGTGCTTCGAAGCTCTTAGACTTCATTAGTTGTGGGCCGCCTAATAGATGCTCCTATACTGGATGTGGAGGATTGCGAATAATATGTGTTTGCAAATGAACCTAAGCCGAATATCCTCCCACGACGGTCCCTACCACTCACTGTATGAAGACAAGTTTCAGTCTCATCAACATCTTCATACTACTGAGACTATCATTGAATGCTTTCTTGTATTTGGTCCTATCAGAAGGTAATGTTTATATTAGTAAGTGATAATTATTAAGCATTAATATTAAACCATAAATTTCACATACATTTAATTCTCTACAATGACTGTTGACAAATATCACACCGTCATGTTTCTTAGTATGAGTGTGCAAAAAGAGCTGACGAGATGTAGGCCTCATGCCTATAGACTTTTCCTGCATAAGAATAAAATGTTATAAGTCTACTATAATTTATAAAAATTTCGGTAAAGTTTCCTCTATTTTTATGATGTCTATCCCCTGTTGAATAAGGAAAATAACCCAAGAATACAGCCATATTTGGCACCAGACATTTATAACATTATCATTTTGAAAAAAACACATATTTTCATTCCAAAATTCACATATTAAATTCAATTGAAATATAGCAAAGAAAAGAAATGAGAATATAAATGTAAAGTGTAGATACTTACAAGTCTCTTTGCATGCTCGTGGTGGGTAATAGATTCTCCCGTATGTACAAGAAGACTCTCTCCCCTCGATCCTCCATGTATGTTGGCCGAATTACGCTTTGAAACGAACATTGCCTCAGGTGATGTCCAATACTGCTGCCAACGACTCCATATTTCTTCAGAAATGTAAAGCGATCATACACCAGCCCTGTGTAGCGCAGCAACAAAGTCTCGATAACGTGTACGTGCTCGTCTCTCCCATACTCTATAGATGATCATGTAAAATTGAGAATCTCAAAAAAATTCTTTTTGAAACAAAAGGAAAAACATTCGATAAATACTTATGATGTAATAATATTTATCTAATTAATGAATAAAACTATTAATTAAAAAAGAAAATAATAATTTTGTTGTACCTCAAACTCATGATAGTAAAATTCCTTTGTCGCCTAAGAGATATTCTTCCATAGATAACCCTCAGGATCAATCTTCTCCTTGAATTTCGATGCCATATTTCTTGAGCACAGTCTAGATAATATAAAAATAAATAAATTTCTACCATTTTTAAAATTTAAACCTATAACTTAATTATAAACATATAGTGTTTCATGTATTTTCACTTACATATTATTGACAATTGTGATGTAAGTTCTTCCATTAGGTCCCTCAGCTCCAGGCTGGCGGCTGCCTCCTTCATCCACATTGTTTACCCCTGATATCTCGGTTAATATAGGGGTAGTGGATGATGTAGGGGTGGTAGATGGTGTACTAGCAGGTACGAAAGGTGATGTCTCATCTGCAATTGTAGTAGCTAGAGGGGGAGGAGGTGATTCAACTCTAGCTGCTACACCATAAAATGCTTCACTTGTATAGTAAGTACCTCAAAATCGTGGTCTGAATCTTGGTTGCATCATATCTTGTCTCCTCTTTGATGGCATATTTCAATCTGAAATTAATATTTGATTGAATTTTGTAGAAATATTACAATTTGATTTCAATATTTTATACAATATATTGAAAAGAAAATAATTTATTACTTGAATATAATATTCAATTACAAACACAAATTAATCACTATCATCACTTAATTGTAAATCAAAATCATTTTCCTTTTTTGAAGAATTTGAATCAAACTCAGGCTCTTCTTCAGATCTCTGGTCCTCCTCATCCTCTCCAGATAAAATTTCAACATTTCATTACATGGATTGTTCAAAAGTTCATTATCCTCATATACGATAGATGCATTTATTTTATAAGCATCTTCCTGAAATGCTTCATTTTCAATTCTCTGTTCTCCTTTTCCACGTGATTCAAAAACACCTCTAAGTTTAACTTTGCAACCAGCAAACCAATTGACGTATCTTGTCGTAAGCTGGGAAAAGAGACATAATACACCTGGATCGCTTGCATTGCCAACAGGAAAGGTTTAAAATGTCAAAATCTTCTTCGCTTGTTGATTTCAACTAGATTTTATCAGCTATGCACTTTTGTACCAACATTTGAAGTTGGATCAAACTAGTCACACTTAAATATCACACTTCGCTTTATTAGTAATGCAGGGTACTCAATTTCAAGTATCTCAATAATTTTCCCATAGTAATCCATCAATTCTCCCTGTATACAAACTCCATTATTTATTGTTGCCATGTTATGATCATGATATTCTGAATGATATTTGTATCCATTAACGAAATACACCAGATATGATTTAACAGTTTGTAAAGGCCCCTTCGTAAGATCATATATGAACTTGGTTTCTATTGGATTTTCTAAGGCTTACAGAAAAGTAAATTTCATATTAAACAGTATAATGTCATTTGAACACTTATATCTTATAATTCAATCATTTCAACATTTGTAAGTGAAAACTTACATATTGCTCAAACCATCGAGGAAAGTTTCTTCCAACTTCTTTATTAATATTATCATGTGTTTTGTCGAGCATGAGCTAGCATAACAATTCCTCGTATAATCTAAAAATATTATTATGTATTTCAGTTGTGAATAACACTAAATTTCAAAACCGAAATAATCACTTGACACCTACTGCACAAAAGGTTGAACCTCTTAACAGTTCAATAAAATATAACAATGGGCAGTCTCAATTTCTTCCTCTGTTAACATTCTTCTTGATGAACGTCTATATGTTCATCCAGGATATGTGAAAATGGATAAGTTACCAGCAGCATCACTAGTTCTTCTCCCATTGTCATTACGAGGAACTTTTCTTTCTCTTGTGTGAACATATGCTCAAAATAATGTGAACAAAATATACTAGCTTCCTCCACTAAATAAGCATTACATATCAAGCCTTCAACTCTAGCCTTGTTCTTCACATTTTTCTTTAAGTGATGCAAATACCTATATGAGAGAATAGAGTTATACCAATTTAGTTATTAAAACATGCTATGATTTCAATTACAATCATTTTTGTGTAAATTACCTCTCAAATGGATATATCTAACGATACTAAACTGGACCTGCTAGTTTAGCCTCGTGTGCTAAGTGAACAAATAGATGCTCTATACAGTCGAAGAAGCTTGGAGGAAATATCCCTTCTAACTTGCACAAAATTATTGGAATTTCACTTTCTAGTTTTTCCATTTCAGCCAATTTGATTTCAGATGGTGTTAAGCTTTTGAAAAAGAAACTTAATTCTGTTATTACTTCCCAAACCTTATTTGGTTGCAACTCCCAAAATGCAATTGGAATTAGCCTTTGCATAAATACATGACAATCATGACTTTTGATCCCAAATTATTTGTACTTCCTCATGTTGACATACCTTGCCAAGTTTGAAATATAACCATCGGGAAACTTTAGAATTTTCAACCATTCACACAATATTTCCTTTTATTTTTTGTCCAAAGTTTAACATGCTTTTAGATATTTACCAATGCGAAGATCTTTATGTAACTCATTCCTTCTACAAAAAAGAGTCAAATCAGTTCGTGATTTTGCATTGTCTTTTGTCCTCCGTTTAATGTTCATTATGGTATTGACAAATTGTCGAAAATATTTTTTCAATATACATCACATCAAAATTATGACGTATAAAATTAGTTTTCCAATATGATAAATCCCAAAAGATACTTCGTTTTCTCCAGCCAAAGTTTCTACTAATGCTTATATTAATTTCATTAGCTTAAAATTTCGTCAATTTCAGCAAGCCTAATTTCTCAATCTCCTGCAATATCTCTTCACCATCTTTATGAGGGGAAGGAGATGTTTTTACCATCCTATTCTTAATGAAATTTTGTTTATTGCGTCTAAATGGATGATTTGGAGGAAGAAATTTTTTGTGGTTATGAAACCAATATATTTTGCCCCCGTTTGGAAGATAAAACGCATCAAAATCATTGCCACAATAAGGAGAAGCCAATTTTCCTACTGTGCTCTAGCCAGACAATATGGCATATGCTGGAAAATCACTAATGGTCCACATTAAAACTGCTCTCAACATAAAAATTTTTTTCAGAGACATATCATATGTCTAAACACCATATTCCCAAAGTTGCTGCAATTCATATATCAATGGTTATAAGAATACATCAATTTTATGTTTTAGATTTGTAGGCCCTGGCACAATCACTGTCAAGAACATATATGCCTCTTTCATATACATCCATAGAGGCAAATTATAAGGAGTAATTATGACTAGCGATGATGAACATTGATCGCGGGATTGACCAAAAGGTTGGAATTTATCTGTAGATAATCCCAACATAACATTTCGACTTTTAGCTGCAAACTCATAATGGGTGCCATTGAAATGTTTCCATGCCAATGCATTTGATGGATGACTTATTATTCCATTTTCCTGTTGTTGTTCATTATGCCATATCATGTGAGACGCAGTAACATTAGAAGCATATAGTCTTCGAAGTCTCGGAGTTAGTAGGAAATAATACATTCGCTTCTAGGGTACTAACTTTCCTTTTATAGAACGCTTTCTAGGCTTGAACCTAGATTGACCATAAAATTTGCACTTTTATAATTCAACATCATCACCCCAATACAATGTACATCCCAATTTGCAACAATCAATCTTTTCAACAGACAAACCAAGACCCCTAATAAGTTTCTTCATATTGTAAAAACTATCAATCATTGTGTGATTAGGAGGCAATGATTCATTATACCATCCAAGAAATTTATCAAAACTACGATCAGAAATATGCCCTTCAGACTTTATATTCAAGATACGAGCAATTGAAGACAATCGAGTCATTGTCTCACAATTTAGCCATAGCTCTTGGTCAGTTGAGTGTAGTAAGTCAAAAAACTATCTGGATTGTGGGTTGGGTTCTTCTTTAAGATTTTCCATATTTTCCTGAAAGGTATAATTGGCTGCATCATAAACCATTTGCATGTAAGGTGTAACACCCCACTCCCGCTGAACCCGGACCCGATATCGATAGTGATACCCGAGTCCGTGCCCCGCGAGGGTGACGT
>JANZXR010000003.1:12375021-12386281 GCA_027575705.1 Erythroxylum echinodendron
CAGAAGAAACGGAAAACACAGAAGAAACAGAAAACACAGAAGAAGTGAAAACACAGAAGAAGTGGAAAACACAGAAGAAGCAGAAAATACAGAAGAAGTGAAAACACAGAAGAAGCGGAAAACACAGAAGAAGTGAAAAACTTAGAAGAAGTGAAAAACACAGAAGAAGCGAAAAACATAGAAAAAGAGGAAAACACAGATGATACAAAGATGAAGATACGCTAATACGTCGGACAGTTAGTTAGTTGGAGTTAGTTGCTCACAAAAAATCTCAAATTTTATTAAATCTTGTAATTCTAATTCAAATTTTGAAAATGATAATAAAATGTTCTAAATCGTAATTTTTTTCACAAAAATAGTTCAACATAAATATTTTCACTAATTTTACATTCCATCCTAAACCCCTCAAATAGGAGGTTTCTTATTTTAACTGTTTAGAATGGAATGAGATGTAATATGAAACCTTCATCTTTTGTCCCCTTCTATTCCATTCTATTATAAACTCTCATCCTGAACGATGAAATAATGTTACATTCTATTCCATTCCCTTTCATTAACAAACTCCCAAACAAACATAGCCTAAAGCTCATTTTAAACTTTGAAGTTTCATATAATTACTCGAGTTTAAGTTTTCTTTTAGTATTTCCTTGGCTTTAATCATTTCTTTAATTAAACAAATTAGTTTATATCACAATATGTAATAGTTTATAAAAAATCTCAAATTTTATTGAATCTTGTAATTGTAATTCAAATTTTGAAAAATGATAATAAAATATTCTAAAGTTTAATTTTTCGCACAAATAGTTCAATATAAATATTTTCGTCAATGTTATTGACATAGCATGTCATATCACCTATTATCTTTTTTGTGTGGATGATATGTGAAATTTAATTTTTATGTCAACAAAATTTAAAATATAAATTATAAATAAATTATGAAAAATACAATTTTCTCTTCTTCCTCTCCTCGATATTTGTTTCCACCATGGCTTCACAAGACTTGAAAACTATTGAAGGATTCTAATCAACAAATTTTCTTAATTTGATTGACAAGTTCTTAAACCTTTAGGTTTGATGACACCTAACAGGTAGGGATGTCAATTTCTGCCCGGCCCGGCTCGGCCTGTTTTTGGCCCGAGTTTGGCAGGCCATGAGTGAGCCACGAGTTGACCATGGTCCCCCCAGGCTAGGCTGGTCGGCCCGTGCGAGCCACGGCCCGGGCCGGCTTGGCCCACGGCCCCATAAGACATTGTCATTTTGTCCAAAATGACGCCGTTTTGTATTTTTATATTAAAAAATATAGACGGGCCTGGTTTGCCCCTGCCGGCCCTTGGCCCGCTAGGCCACTGGCCGACCACGGGCTGGTCGTCCCATCGGCGGGCCGGGCCGGGCCAAAGGTGACCCGGGCTCAGCCTAGCCCATTGACATCCATACCAACAGGACAACACTATATGAAGGTGGAAAAATGGTATGAAGACATAAAAACACAACCATCAACACTAAAAGGTTAAACTTGGTTTAGAGATTTAGGAACCATCAATGAACTATATTATTGACTTGGAAGTGATATTTTTCAGTCATGGAACAGAGTTTTCTACTTTGCCTGTCCACTAGCACTATTTTCCAATCAATTTTTTTCTTCATTTCATTTGTGAAGAGCAATGATTCTTCTTCGTCCTCGACCACTGATTTCAACTTGGGAATTACATTGACGTGTTTTGTACTCTCACCAGTTTGCTATACAATGAACATAACAGTAAAGTTTCAGACAACCTATATTGCACCGAGTTCAAGAGTTTTTGGAAAGGGTGAACTTGTTAGAACCCTAAGTTGATTGCCAAACATTACCTAAGGCTCGGATTGCCTAGTTGTAGTTTGGTTTGTTTGAGCAATACAGTGAAACTATAAGGGTTATGTTGTTGGCTTGAATCCAAGCGCTTTTAAATCTTATGATGATTTTTTCATTATTTATCTGTTTATTCTTTCAATTAATTTGTTATTTTTTTCGATATTTGACACTTTATATAGCCTATATATTGACAATCTTTTAGTAAGTATTTTAAACATCAGAAACAAGCCATGATTCATTCTGAAATAACATTCATAAAAATATAGAAGTGATTTTTAAATTTTGACCTTTACATGTTTATTATATAACTCTCAAATATTGATTATGTGACTCTTAAATATTTATTACATAAGAATATAAAAATGACTCTTAAAATTCATTGCATAATTAATAGCAAATTATATATAATAATGTAACTAGTTACAACTTATTCAATTAATAGCCTTTTCTAAATTTATATTTAGCTTTTAATAACATTTAGAATAGCTCTCAATCTACAAAGACCTTTGAACTTTAAAATTTTATAAATATATCAACAACTTAATCTTTAAATGCTCTATGCTTGAGTTAAATCTCCTTTTCTATGCATTATCTGTTGATGAAATGGTTATCGGAGCTTATATGCTTGCTTATTTATGAAAATTAAATTCTTTTTAAAGTAATAATTGATTTGTTATCAATAAAAATATCAGTCGCACAACTTCACGTAAATTTCATAATTTTCAATATCCTTCTCAACTAAATAAGATGACAAATAAAAGAAGCAATTATAATATACTCAACTTAACAATTTGAAAGAGTAATGATTGGTTGTTTCTTTGAATTCCAAGTAAATAAATAGTGCCTTTGAAGAAAATAAAATCACTAATAATTCTCCAATCATCAAAATCTGTTGCCCAATCAATGTCACTAAATCTAAATAATTTGAATTAAAATCACTAATAATTCTCCAATCATCAAAATATGTTGCCCAATCAATGTCACTAAATCTAAATAATTTGAAATCATTTCTAGCAGTTTAAAATAAATCATGATCCAACATCATTTTAAAATAGTAAAAAATTCTTTTGATTGCATCTATATTATTCAAAGTTGGAGCTTTTATATAATAACTAATAACACTTACTGCATAAAAAAATGTAATCTTGTACAAGTGAAAAAATGCGCCTTTCAACCAATCTTCTAAAAAGAGTTGGATTTATCTTTTCAATATTGTCAAACTAAGAAAACATGATTCCACATTTTAGAAGTGTACCAACAAAGTTGATTTTATCTGTCTTGAATTTTTCAAATAAGTCTAAATAGTTTATCTCAAATTCTTTAGTCATCTTTTTCTTGAACTTTTTCATCATTATCATATTATTGCCTATAAAAATAAAAAATGTGAACATACAAAGAAGCATATAACATTTATTCATTTTTATTTCCCTTGACATATAAAGTATGTTCACAATAACACCTTTAAAAGTTAATTTTTCATATTTACTAATACAAATGTATCAGGCTCTTATAATTTGTTTAAGATTGTATAAAAATTTCTTTAAGATGTATAAAAATTTCTTTAACTTCAACACTTTGTCTTCTTATCCTTCAATAATATAACTCAAATATTGTTACACATAAATCTCTTATTCTAAATTTCTATTCAAGAATGCTGATTTTATATTAAAAAATCTTCCATCTTTGTTCAGCTACCAATGAATAATTAGATGAATAGTTTCCAAGCGAACCATAAGATCAAACACTTCATTATAATCAATTCTATCCTTTTGAGTGAATCCTTTTACAACAAGTTGAGCTCTATATTTCTCAACTTCTTCTTTAGTATTTTTCTTCACTTTGTAAATTCACTTTACTACTACAGGTTGTTTTCTATTTAAAAGAATTGCCAACTATTAATTATCATTCTTTTAAGTGACTTTCATCTCTTCATTTATAACAAACTCCATCTTTCATCTAAGACAACTTCCTCAAGTGAAATAAATGAATAGAACGTAGCGGTGATTTCTTCTATTGCTTCATAAATTTCATCCAAACTTTGCATATTTGATAACCTTTGTGAGGCGTTTTAAAGAGACAAATGTGTTTAGGTTGTCTGAGTTGCGCAAAGAGGATCTTGTTGTGTAACATCATCAACAAATTGATCTTGAGATTGATCTATAGTAAACAAAATGATCAACTAAAGGAAGAAAACTATATTATCTATCTTAATGAACATTACACTCTCAAGAGCCCTCTTCGTTAAACTTCACAGTTAATGACAATTTTCTTATTCCAAGGATTATAAAATTTGCAATCCTTCTAACTTTTTGCATAACCAATAAATATAAGTTTTATAATTTTATCATCCAATTTGCTTCTTATTTCAACAAGAACATGAACTAACTGCTCCAAAAACGAGAAATATTTTATTTTCTTCCTCTCTATGCATTTTTTGGAGTCATTTGCCTTAACTTCTCAAAGGGACTTTGATTGTTCAAATAAATTATATATTCCACTATCTTAGTTCAAAACTCCTTTTAATATCCTCTTATGTTTTAGCATATTCCGAATCGTAGTAAGACTGATTCTATTTTTATTATATAATACCATTGTACTAAGATGACCTTGAAACAATCAACAAATGTCAAGCACTAAGATAACTTAAGAATTAATTAAATCTTCCTGACGTAAACTTTCTTTCTCTATCAGTTTATATGAATTTAATTGAATAATCTCTTTCATTCTCAACTTGACTTTCAAATTTCTTGAAAACTTTTAATGCTTTAATTTTTTTCCTTCAAGAAATAAATCTAATTTTTACAAGAGTAATAACCAATAAACATTAAAAATACGTATTCTTCCCATAAGAACTTGGTTTTAGAGGCCTATATACGAGTATGCACCAGTCCAAGAGGTTGTGAGGCTTCAGAGAATCAAGAAAACTCTTCTTCTAGTGATTACCATGCCTATATATAATTTTCACTAATTTGATTAGATAGCCTAAAAAAGACATGTCATATACCAAACTTTTCTTGGACAATAACTTTAATCTATCCAAATTTAAGTGATCATACAAAGATGTTATAGTCATGATAATTCATTTTTAGAATCCTTTAAACATTAGGACTGTCATTGTTAGTTTTCAGTTTAAATGTTTATTTTTTTACATTGGCACTTTTGCTATCATTATCCCATTTTTTATAACTTATACTTAACTCATTCTTGCTCATTTGTATCTCATATTACTTCTCTAAAAACTGGCAAAATACTTAAAATATTTGTTTTCAATGGTAAAATAAAATAAGAGTGAGAAATAAATTGATAATTTCCATTCTTTAATCTAGCAAGGACATCTTCTCTACTCATGATTTAAACTATAGTTTTATCACCAAAAAAATACTACTTTTAATAAACTCATCAATAATACAAATTTTTTTTATTATCAATCATATGATTACTGACTCCTGATTTCAAATACTAAAACTCGATTTTTTTTAATCTCTATTATACGCTAGTAACAAACTTGGCTCTTCTTCTTCTCTTGTCTCAAGAAAATTCTCCTTTTCATCTTTTTTTGAATTCAATATACAATTTAAAATGAAATGTCTAAATCCTTAAAAATTGTTACATTGTACATTATATTTCTGATCGTGACCACTTTGAAACTAGTTATCTCTGTAATGTCCTCTTGACTTTTGTTGTTGAAAATTTTATTCTTTATCATTAGATAAAATATTTAATCCTCTTCCTTAACCATGATTTTCATGAGTCCAACCTCGATCTCTACTACTTACTTTTTATTAACTTCTACCTCTTACTCTCATCAAATTTTACCATGTCCTATATATATATATAAAGTTCAATTTTCCGACAATATTTTGGTTATAATTTATACTCTTTTCCTCAATTTCTTTTCATAGATTTGTAAAGAACCTAAAAGTTGATTTGTGTCATTAACTTCAAATGCTTCAGTTCTTTAATGGCAATTGTGATATAATTAAATTTTGAAATCAAGGATAAAAGAATTTATTCAATCACTCTAATATATTCTATTATTTCTCCATATCTCTTCAGTTAATTAATAATTGCTAAAACTTTGTTAAAGAACTCATCAATAGATTCAGAATCATTCATCTTGATGTTTTCATTCTCACCTCTAAGGTTTGTATACATGCTTTAATTACTTTATCTTTCCTTTAAAACAAATTTGAAGAACTGCTATGCATCCTTTACAATTATTTTAGTAGAAAATTTTTAAAATATACTCTCATACGAGCTTATATAAATAAGAGAGAGTGATTGTTTGTCTTTTTTTTTAGCTTTCTGAAAAGCATCTCTTTATGGAGTTGTCTTCACCTTCTTATTCTTTAGTTGATCATATTTCTTCTCTACAATTTCATTATGAGAAATTAATTGTCATAATTCTCTTTAGTGAGTTTTAGAAATTAGAAATATTTATCATAATTTAACATGAAGTGACTGATATTATTATTATAACGAGAAGAAACAAAATAAAAAATTGTATTGAATCAAAAGACTAAGTTATAATTCATTTATGAGATATATTTATAGAAATAAAAACTAACTTTTAAATCTTGATTGTATTGAGTCAAAAACTAAGTTATGATTCATTCCAAAATAGTATTTATAGAAATATAAAAGTGACTATGGAATCTTTGAATCTTAAATATTTACCATATGACTCTTAGGGTACATTTGGTAACTAGGAATGAAGACATAAGAAGGGGTAAGAAACTTACATTTCTTAATTTTTACCTGTTTGGATGTTAGTAATGGATAAGGATTGAGATATCTGGAATGAACTTTAAATAATCTTGAATTTTTATTTCCAAGGTAGATGTGAGTATAACCTAGAATCAGATATCAGGAATAAAAATAATCGTGGGCAACCAAAACTCTTTTGTTCTTCTCTTTTTTTGTGTCGTCTCAACTAAAACTCTATATTCTCTCTTCCTCTCTAGTTACTTCTTAGCATATCCTCTAGATTAGTTTTTATCATTTTAAACTTTTTTAAATTTCTTTATTTTTCTTTTTATGATAATGATTATTATTGTATACGAACATATTTCATTAGAGAAATCAGTCGGCGTTTAGTACTATTGAAAAACCACAAACTATGTTCAGAATTCACTTTCATTTATGTTTGCATAATTAAATAATCTAATTTCAATTTGCATTAAAGAATGAAAAAACTTTAATAAATGATCTAACCATTATTTTACAATAATGGGATGGTTTCTCTCTAATATTTTCCTCAACAACCCCATTACCATTTCGTACATACCCCTCAATCATCACATTCCATTAATTTCTACCATTTCTTGAAAACCCAATAGTCATCTTTTGCTAATGTACGTTTCATATTTGTGTCAATAGTCAAGTACCTATAAATATATGACTATTCACCCCAATGAAAATGAAACAAGAGCTTTATAATATAGAACGTGCCTGCCTACAAACCTACAAGTCAATAAGATTACTGCAAGCATTTAATGGATCTTCGAAAGTGTAGTGTATTAATGATAGGTTAAATATTCAATCTGCATGATAAGAGTCCAAGGTATTATAATCAATCTAGTTATTTTCCCACCATCTAGCTTATGAACATCATGGATGGAAATAACCATAGGCTTTCTTTGTAAGCTATCAAATGTTTGGTTAATCTTATAATAAACTTGCATCTTACATCTATTCAAAATGTGGAAACAATTGGAATGAATATCTGAAGCTTATTTCTTTCCACCTTGTCAACTATTTGTTCCATGCTAAATTAAAGAATACAAAAATATTGAGGCATTTTTAAATTAACCTATTAGAAAACATGTCAAGATGTTTTTTTTAATCACATGATCTATTCATTCTATCTTTTCCTAATTCAAATATAGAATTTAACGTGTCTAGTGTGAATCATATGCCTATTCTTGGAAAAAATTAACTTATATTTACGTAGGTATATTATTTTCCTTAGTTCATTTCCCTTCAAATTTAATTTTTAGATTGGGAGACTTTTGAAGTTTCTAATTTGATTTTAAACCGAAAATAATATTCTTTTCCTTAAACACTAATACTTTGATTTTTTTAGTATGTTTCGTGATGATTATTATTATTTGAATGGCATTCATGGCTCATACACCTTGACATTATGATTTTCTATAATTATGGTAAACATTAAGAAGAAGAAGGATGAGATTTATTGTGACGTTATGAAACTTATTAGCATATCTACTAAAGAGGAAGATTCTGTGAATCATAAAAGAGCCTAGTAGTCTTAATCCATTAGTTCGAATAACACATCTTAATGATATGATTGTGGACAATGACATTGCATGCATTGAGCAACTACATATAGATAAGCGTACTTTTTTGGATATTATGCTCAATGTTGCGAAATATTGGTGGATTTAAAGATACCAAAAATACAGATGTAGAGGAAATGGTAGCAATATTTTTACATCTCCTTGGGTTTGATGAGAGAAATTGAAAAATCATGATTTTCAACGCTCAGGAGAGGCGGTAAGTAAACATTTTCATAATGTATTGAGAGCTGTGCTTAAGTTATGGAGAGTTATACTTAAAGTCCCTAAACATATCCCTTATAATAGCACCGATGAAAGATGGATATGGTTTAAGGTATTAATATTCATTTATAGAGTTTTATTTGGTACAAAATTTACTTTTGGTTGATAATGACTAGATATGATTTTGCTAATTTCAGAATTGCTTAGGAGCTTTAGATGGTACATATATTAAGTACATGTACCAAATATTGAAAATGCCCAATATCGTACTAGAAAGAATGAGATTGCCACAAATGCCTTATGCATGTGTTCTACGGATATGCAATTTATATATTTACTACCTGGATGGGAAGCTTCAGCTGTTGATGGTAGGGTGCTTTAAGAAGTATTATCTAGAAGAAATGGATTAAAAACCTCAATGTGAGTTATTCAATGTTATATGACCAAATCAATTTCCTATATATTAAAATCATATGGTTTATACGTTGAACATATCATATAATAGGTCAATATTATCTTGTTGATACTGGATATAGAAATTATGAGGGATTTATTGCACTATATAAAGGTCAGTGATATCGTCTTACTGAATGGAGATTAGGACATTAATCAAATACTCAAGAAGAGAATTTCAATATGAAACATTCTGCAGCTAGAAATGTTATTAAAAGGACATTTGGATGATTAAAGTTACGATAGGGAATCTTAAAAAGTCCCTCTTATTATTTAATTGAGAACCAAACTGATATCATATTAGTTTGCTGTTACATTCACAATCTTATTCGTTAACGTATAAAGAAAGATCCACTAGATGATGAGTTGGATGATATACTAGAAAATAATGTCCATGTTGATTACATTGATGATACTGAAACATTTAATGAATGGACTACATGGAGAGATAATTTGGCAAGGGAAATGTTCATGTCATAGAGAGCTAGAAGAGGTCGTTGACATTAATTATTAATAATTTATATAGTTTACTTGTTTTTTTCTTCAAAATCTTTGAATATTATTTGTAATTCATGAATATTGTTTATTTGTTTTACATATGCAAAATGTTAATTATTTTTATTTGTTTTCATTTTTGTTATAACTTTTAATTTTATGTCTCTTTTAGATGGAATCTCATGAAGAAAATATAAATAATATGCAATACGTACTTGTTCAAGGAAGAGGAAAAAATAAAAGATATTGGAATAGTGAGGAAGAAAAAATGCTTATCGACATATTTTATGATTTGGTAGGCACCAATTGGAAGATGGATTTTAACTATAAGAATGAATACTATACTGAAATTAAAAGACGCCATAAAGAAAGAATGCCTGAAAATGATCTTAAAGCAAAACCTCATATTGAATCCAAGTTAAAATTCTGAAGAAGCTACTTGGATACATATTTCGACATTCAAAAAAATCGTAGTGGATCTGGATGGGATGATGAGCAAAAAAAATGGTGATTAGTGATAAAGACATTTATACAGGTTAATCAAAGGTATAAATAAAATTTTAATCTTTTTACTATTTATTTTTATTGAAAAAATTATTTGTGCACATAATTATTTATGATAATGTTATTATTATTATTATTATTATTATTGTTATTATTATTATTATTATGTAGCATCAATTTTATACACAAAAACCATTTGTCCATTTTGATCGACTACCTAAAATTTATGCAAAAGATAGAGCAATAGGAAATAGGTTTCGAGGGCTAGATGAAAAAACTATGGAAGGAAATGATGAAGAATGCAGTAATGTGAATAAGATACAATCAAATATTGGAAATGATGACGAATGTGCAACTCAAAACAATTCAACATCACCATATGAACCTGGAAGAAGAAAGCGTAAAATGAGCATGGATCCACTTTAGATCGAACTTTTGGACCTATAAAAAATATATAAAATGCTTTGTTGAATTCAAACATGAATCTACTTCGTCTTTAAACAACGTGAAAAAAGCGTTTACTATTTTTGTGGATATTAGTGAGAAAAAAACTCAAATATTTGACTTATTAAAAAAGGTTAGAAGACTTTCATCAATGGAGTTGGTTAAAACAATAAGACTGATCGGTGAAGATGATAAAAAGATTGAGGTCTTTTTCAGTATGCCTGATGATTACAAATTGTTGATTGCTTGAGACATTATAAAGTGTTGATTGCTCGAGACATACTTGAGTCATCTCAATGTTCACATGATAATTTAAAATTAGTTTATTTATTTAGATAATACATCATTTTGATTTATTCTTATTAGGATATTATTATTAACATTTCACATTATTTTATTTAATTTATTTAATAATTAACTTATTTAATTTCAATGACTTTACATCATAAAATGAGTTCATTATGGTTTTTTAACTTTATTCTTATAAGAAAAATCACACACAATTATTTAAAAATTAATAATTTATTGAATCATTAAAAATAATTTTAGTTATTTATTTATCAAATACATAATTTTTAATTATTATAATAATATGAAATATTTGATTATTTATTTACAAAATCAATCACAAAATAATTAAACGTAAGTAAAAATTCATCATTACGATTCTTAATATTTAATACCTAATATTGATGTATAACTATTAATTAATTTCTATAATCTCAGCCCTAATGCTGACATATTAATCTGCATAATCAGTAATTATATTCTTATTTCAATTCCTACATTTCATTCTTATTCTTACTTTTTTTATTCTAATTCCTTCTATACTGATTACCATACGAGACCTTAAATGTTTAGTGAATGAATCTTAGATAGTCATTACTTAGGACTACAAGTATGACTCTTAGAAATTTACTAAATAATTAATAGCAAATTATATATAAATATGAATAATTTCAAACTTATTTTTTTAACTACCTAACTTACTAGA
>JANZXR010000003.1:12401716-12418465 GCA_027575705.1 Erythroxylum echinodendron
AACCTCAGATCGTGGGCGAGGAACATTATGAAACTGCGCAAAAGGTTAAGCAAACTTTACAACGTTACAAAGAGCTTTAGGACATTATAGCTATCCTTGGGTTGGACGAATTATCCAAGGAGGATCGCTTAACTGTAGCAAGAGCACGAAAAATTGAGCGTTTCTTATCCCAACCCTTTTTCGTAAAATAACAAGCGTATAGAGGGTCACTTGGACACTATGGAGGCATAACTGAAGGAGTTCATGCGTCATCATTATAAACAATATTATGAAATGAAGAAAATACTTATTTTGTTGTTTAAGGTGTTCAGATAGTATCGCTAACACCATCACCACCTCAATCATAATAAGTCTCTTGCTATAACTTTTTCATTGTTTTTATTTATCTTTATTTGTATTGTTTTGATTCTCATATTGAAGATAATGTGTTGTTCAAGTGTGGTGATGTTTGGTATATCATTTATATCTGAACTTAGAATTTGCATTGTGTTAGTTTTTGATTAGGTTGGCATTGTGTGAACATTTGATGCATGATGTATGACTATGTCAATGTGTCAATGACATAAATTGAATCGAATTGACTTATTTTGAACATTGTCATTTAAATTGTAAAAGCATATTAACTTACAAATTTTATGTTTTAAGTGTCTTTGGGATGAATATACATGTTAATTAGAATATGAAACCTATTCTTTCATTTAATGAAATTTGTTTGCATACATTTATTATTACATTCAATTGAATTGGTTAGCATTATTAGTACCCTTTCATGAGAATCAGTGACTAAGAAGACATAAGGTAAGCTAAGAAATTAGATGTAAAAAAACATGTTAAATAAAATTATTATTCCACTGACCCTTTTTAAGAAAATTGTGTCAAGAATAGAGATGGTAGCCAGTTGAGAGTTGTGATATAGCTTAGTAACTGAGGGCATTCATGACAAAATATTTGTCTTCTCATTAAAAGGCTAGAATGAAACTATAACCAAGCTAAATAAAAAACATAACCTAGTTGTCCCTTTCTAAACTAGGCTAAGAAAAGTGATTGTACAATGGGAAAATTCATGATAAGGTGTTTGCCTTCACATCAAAAGACTAGTTATCAGTAAAGAAAATTTCAAAATGGTGCTTGTAATAAAATAAACCTAAGTACCTCTTAAAAATAATAATTTTTATGAAAGGTTTACTTAGTGATAGTTTGCATTTTTAATTGATCAATAATAACAAATATATGCTTACAAGTGCCATAAGTGAATGAATAAGGTGTTAATATTTTGATCGATATGTATATTCAAATCAAAGTACTTAATTATAAAAGGAATAAATTAGTATTTTAGCACTTCTTGAGTGATTGATGTTTGAAGTTAAGTCCTTAAGATCTGATGTCATTGTACCATTATTGCACATTGCATGATTGTGTGCTTATGTGTTTTCTTTGTTTGTGGTTTTTAGTTTTGCTTGAGGACAAACAAAGGTTTAAGTGTGGTGATGTTGATAGGTGTAGATTATAGTATATTTTTAAAGATGATTAAATGTGTATTTAAGCATTTTATTAGATGATTATCAGGTATATAGACTTAGAATTGTGTTATTGCTAGTAATTGCATGTGTTTTAAGTGTTTGATTGGTTTAGAACAAGAATTTAATCTTAATTTATGTTTCAAGAGGTGTTTGGTATGTTTGTGAGTGTATGGAAACATGAGATCAAAGAAAGGAGAAGGAATGGCTGCATGGAGGCTAGCTATAATCATGGTACATGACGTGCATAGGAATCTTTATCATGATCGTGGCCTTATGCATGATCGTAATAGAGAAGGAGGAATCATGAAGGCCACGATCATGGTATGATATTTTCTAGCTCATGAGATTTTTGAAGTTTTGAGGTTAAAAAGCTATTTTTGAAACAAAAGTAAGCAGGGAAACCCTATAAACAACTATAGAATCCTCGAGCACTATTTAAAGACAAGAGAAACACCAAAAAAATGCAGCAGCATTAGATTTGAAGAAAACTAAGAGGAGACATCAAGTGAAGCTCTAGAAAATTCCAGATTTCCATATCAAGACTCTAATTAGTTTTTCTTTCTTTTTCCTTCAATTGTTTCATTGTCTTTAATGTTTATTTGGATTAATGTGATGTTAAACC
Organism: Erythroxylum echinodendron; assembly: GCA_027575705.1. NCBI lineage: Eukaryota > Viridiplantae > Streptophyta > Magnoliopsida > Malpighiales > Erythroxylaceae > Erythroxylum > Erythroxylum echinodendron. The sequence goes on from JANZXR010000003.1 coordinate 12,403,859, forward strand.
TGATTATGAGTTTCTAAATTCATATTAAGGATTGTTCTTGATCTATTTTGTTGAATCTTATTCTTGTTAAATTTAATACATATATTAATACTTTATGATAATTTTTATGTTTATACTTGGTAATGAATGTAGAGAGTGAATCAAGCTATATGTGTTAAGTTGCGTACAAGAGTTGGTAGCTTAATAGATATGTAATTATCAAATGAACTAACAAGTGAAGAGATATATTAATTGTGATTTAATTATCCCTAAGATTTCTTCAAATCCAATTGAATAGTTAGTAGTAGTTTTGTGAATCGAGAGGTTATAATTCTATTAGTATCTATTTCAATTGGGATACCTAGCATAATTGGATAAACAAGAATAATGGGGGAGACAAAATAAGGATAGAATAATTGCTAAGTTTCCATCTTTGATCACATTCAATTTTCTTTAGCATCTCACTTATTTAATTTTATTAGTTATTTCAATTTTAGTAATTTCTTTTAATTCAAATCAATCTTTAGTACTTTAAAGAAAGTTTTATTCAAGTTTTTAGGTGTCTAATTAGTCCTCATGAGAATGATAACCTTGGCATTAAAAGTTACAATTCGTATACTATAGTATTGAAAATTTTTATATAAAACTTATCAATAAGTTTTTGGCATCATTGTTAGGGATTACATAGAATTTTTGTACAATTTGAATTCCTTTGATTTAAGGATTCAAATACCTTTTCTTATGTGATTGTGATGCATAAACATAAAAATCACTAGGAGTTTAAGCAAGGTAAAATACACATCAACTATAGACATCACAAAGCAGGAAAGAGAGATATGAAGGGTTAAATGCCAAAAAATAATAAAAAGAATGATGGTGGAGGAAATAAATCACGGAAAGCAGCAAAGGACCCTTATGGAGTTCATGAAGCCAAATTTCAATTTAATTAATAAGGAATTACTTGACCACCAGTGCAAACAAACACATTCGAGATTAAACTAGCATTGTTAAATATACGTCATACCAATGTACAGTTATATAGATTGGCCAATGAGGATCCCAATGCTTATTTGGATAATTTCTTAGAAATTTGTGACACCTTCTGTTATAATGAGTTGTCAAAAGATGTAATCAGGATGAGGCTCTTTCCCTTCACACTCAGGGATAGAGCTCACGTGTGGTTGAATTCATTCAACCCAACAAACGTCACTTTATATAAGAAGCTGGTGTAAATATTTTTAGACAAGTATTCCCTTTGACTAAGACAATAAGGCTTATAAAGGAAAATACAAAGTTTTAGCAAAATGAAAGGGAATCTCTATGTGAAGTGTGAGAGTGATAAAAGGAGCTGTAAAGGAGATGTCTACATCACAACTTGTCGAGCGAGTTCCTTTTACAAACGTTTTATAATAGAGTTAATCCACCCATGTATGGCACCATTAATGTAGCTGTTGGAGGATCATTAATGAGAAAAACAGTTGAGGAGGTGAATGATTTTTTAGAGGAGATGGCAAAAAATAGCTATCTTTAGACTTTTAGAACAAAGTAGACATCAATCAATTTTTTAGGATAAAAAAGGAATGATTGTTGTAAGTTATATGAAAACATTGCAGAATGAAGTTGCCAACTTAACAAAGCAACTGAACAACCTAAAAGTCACTTCTTCCTCTCCACTCGAAGCAATTTAGTAAGGATGTGAGCAACGCGGTCAAGAGAACCATATCATAGCTGATTGTTTCTTAGTAGAAAACACCAAGATGGAAAAACTCAACTATATGGGAGCACAATTTAGTCGAGGAGACAATAATTCTTATTCAAACATGTACAATCTTGGGTGGAAGAACCACCTAAATTTCTCTTGGTCTAACAATATAAGGACTCAATTAAAAACTCAAGGCCACCGAGATTTCTGCAAAACAGGTCTAGTTCATAGGATTCAAAGATGGATAAGTTAATTATGACTTTATAAGAGACCCAAAAGGGGATGGAAACGAAATTCGATCAAATAGCTAAAAATCATACCTCTTCTATTCATAATATGGAGGTTCAATTGGGTCATTTAGCTAATGCATTGTCTACATGAAGAGTAGGGAGTCTCCCAAGCAATACGGAAGCATATCTAAAGTAGCAACTTAAGGTTATCACACTTAGGAGTGGGAAAGAGTTAGAAGAACCCGCAGAAAAACAAGATAAACCCCACCTTATAGAAGATCAAGAAAAGAAAAAAATGCATGAAGAAGAATGAGGATCCTCCTTTAAGTTCCTCTTCCTCTATATCCACCAAAAAGCTCATTCCCATAGAGAGTTTATAAGATCAAATTGGATGCACAATTTGCAAAGTTCGTGAAAAAGTTAAAGACATTGCAAATTAACTTGTCTTTTGTGGAGGCTTTAGAACATATATCTAAGCACATGAAGTTCCTCAAAAATATACTATTAAACAAGTGGACTTAGGAGAATGACCAAACAGTTACGCTAACAAAAAGTTACAATTCCATCATCACTAGCTATATGCCTTCAAAATTAAAGAACCTATGGAGTTTTATAATTCCTTGTGTTGTTGGTGATTTAGAATTCTCTAAATACTTATGTAACTTGGTTACAAGTATTAACCTTATGCCTTTGCCAATTTTTGAGAAACTAGGGCTAGGCAATGTGAAGTTGACTTCTATAATGATTTAGTTGGCCTATCAATCAATTAAGAAATCATATGGTATGGTGGAGGATGTCACCATCAAAGTGGACAAATTCATTATTCCTGTGGACCTCATGGTATTAGAGTTTAAAGAGGATAGGAATCGCCCAATCATTCTTAGAAGATCATTCGTGCATACTATGAGAGCTCTGATTGATGTTCATAAAGGCAAATTGATTCTTTGGATAGGTGATGATCAAGAAGAGTTTAACATGAATAAAGTCTTGAAGAATCCAAAGGAAAGCTGCTTTTGTATGAAGATAGATATAGTGGATGAATGTATCAAAAAGCAAGAAGAGAGCTACACTAAAGAAGCAAGTTTTAGGAGGTTGACACTGAGGATGAAGGAGAGAAGGAGGAGGAGGTTGTTCCATCACATCGAGAAATTTTAGTGAGAATGAAAGCCATTATACCATCTTCCATTGTAAAGCCACCAACTCTTGAGTTGAAGCCTTTACCTTCACACCTTAGGTCTACCTTCTTAGGTAAGGGCCAAACTTTACCCATCATTACCTCAAACTATCAGGATGGGAAACGAGAGAACAAGGTGGTAAAGATAATTAGAAAGTAGATGAAGGTCATGGGATGGCCAATATCAAAGATAAGAGGAATAAGTCCTAATATGGTCATGTATAGGATTAACCTCGAAGAAGGAAGAAAAGCAGTGAGGGAAAGACAATAAAGGTTAAACCCTCACATAAAAGAGGTTATAAAGTTATTAGACGCGGGTATCATCTACCCATTTGTGGTTAGTGAACGGGTCAACCAGATGTAATATGTATCTAAAAAAGGAGGTATATCGATATTGGAGAGTAAAAGTGATGAAATAAATTCTACTCGAATAGTCACAAGTTGGTGAGTGTCCATTGATTATTGGAAGCTCAATAAGGTGAATAAAATGGATTATTTTCCTCTTCTATTTGCGAATCAAATGATCAAAAGGGTTGCTAGCCATGTATTCTACTATTTGCTTGATGAAATAATAAGATTTTTATTTATCCAGAAGATCAAGGAATGACTAGTTTTACATGTCCTTATGGAACCTTTGCCTATAGACGGATGTCTTTTGGGTTATACAATGCTCCAATAACTTTTTAAAAGTATATGATGACTTTTTTAATTGATGTGAAGAGTTACACTTAGTTCCAAACTGGGAGAAATGTCACTTCATGGTACACAAGGGAGTAGTATTAAGACATAGATATCATGCCAAGGAATAGAAGTAGATAGAGCCAAGATGGAGGTCATTGAGAAGCTTCCACCACCAATGAATGTTAAAGGTGTTTGGGCGTTGTTAGGACATGCTAGATTTTACTATCGCTTCATTAAGGACTTTTCTTTGATTGCTAATCCTCTTAGAAATCTTTTGTTTAAATATTTGCCTTTCGTATTTGATGACATTTGTTTATCTGTGTTTAACATATTAAAAGAGGCATTATATGTTATTGTGAGGATGGTCTATCTCATCATGATGAGGGTGGTAGTTCTCTCCCTTCAAATGATAGAACAATTATGTTATATCTATCACTCATTAGTCAAATCTAGTAAATCAAAGTCTTAGTACCATACTAGTACATAGACATGAACCCATAAATATACGAACTGGGGTTCCTAATGTACAAGATCATACTGAACCTGTTCAATTAAGAAGATCTATTAGAATGCGAAGACTTGCTATCTTACCTAATTATATAGTATATTTAGGTGAACAAGACTATGCTATTGGATATGTAATAGATCCAGTTACTTTTACATAAGCTGTTTTTGGACCTTATGTAGATTTGTGGAGGGATGCAATAAGGGATGATGCAATCTATGAAGTATAATAACGTATGGAAGCTTGTGTATTTATCTTATAACTATAAACCTATCAGCTATAAATAGATTTACAAAACCAAAAAGGACTCTCAGGGTAAAGTTGAGAGGTTTAAACCTTGGTCAGTTTCCATAGGGTTCACTTGTAGAGAAGGGATTAACTTTGATGATACCTTTTCTTTTGTATCCTCTAAGGATGCATTTAAAGTAATTATAACAATAATGGTTCATTATGATAAGGAGCTACATTAGATATATTTCAAAATCACTTGCCTGAATGGAGACCTTTGTGACGAAGTCTATATGGAACAACCTGAAGGATTTTAGGATCAAAACAAAGCTAACATGGTTTGTAACATGAGAAAATCCACATATAGTTTGAAATAAGCCTCCAAACAATGGTACCTAAAATTTGATGAAGTTGTTACCTTATTTGGTTTTATGGAAAATAAAGTTGAAAGATGTTTGTATTAAAAGGTTTGGGGGAGCAAGGTTTTCTTTCTACTTTTATATGTGGATGATATTTTTCTCACATTAAATGACTTGGGCCATACTCAATCAACTTAAATAGCTTTTGACCTAGCATTTTAACATGAAGGACCTTGGTGAGGTATCTTTTATCTTAGGTATTCAGATTCACTGAGATAGGTATTAACACTTGTTGGATCTCTCGTAGAGCGCATACATTGAGCAAACACTGCAAAGATTTAATATGGCTAATTATAAAACTGTTGTAGAACCTATCTCTTATGGTAAGAGATTATCCTTACCACAATGTCCAAATAATGATAAGAGAGAGAGAAAGACTATGAAGAATGTATCTTATTCTAGTACAGTTGGGAGCCTGATTTATGCTCAAGTATGCACTAGATCAAACATTGCATTTGTTGTTTGACTACTGGGTAAATATCAAACGAACCTAGGAATAGACTATTGGAATGCAGTCAAATAAGTTTTGAGATGTTTGAAGGGAACTAAGGATTATATGTTGACATTCAAGAAAATCAATAGTTTAGACCTCCTAGGTTATATGAGTTTAGATTTTACTATGTGCCCAAATTATAGGAAGTCCACATCATGGTACATTTTTATGTTAGAGATGGTACAACATTACGAAAGAGTATTAATCAAACACCGGTAACTTCCTTAACTATGTATACATAGTTTGTGACATGTATGGGGTTCCATCACATGCGATTTGGCTTAGAAACTTGATTTCTGAGTTATCTGTGGTTGATTCAGTTTCTAGACCTATTCAGTTATATTGTGATAATCCTTATGTTGTATTGTTTAGTAATAATAATAAGAACATCACAGGGATAAAGCACTTAGAGGTCATATATTTGACCATAAAGTAGCCAATACAAAAAGATGATATTGAAGTTGAACATTTGGAGACTGAGTACATGCTTGTTGATCCTTTAACTAAAGGACTTTGCCCATTTATTTTTGAGAGACGCGTATAGTCTGGGTTTACTATAGTTCTTAAGCATTGTTAGTTAGGGGTACACCGTATTTGTTTTTGATAAATTTGTACAGATTTCATGTATATGACAATATATTTTTATACATATATTGTCATTATTTTGTTTTCAGGTATACAGTTTTTGTGCATTGTCATAATACAAGTAAAAGGCTCAAGATCTATGTTGATCTTAAGCAATTTAAAGGTCATTCGGAAGGTCATTAGATATATATGCCCAATGACCTTCAAATTGCTTAAGATCAACATAGATCTTGAGCCTATGTCTTTAGGGCATGTATGAATACATATATATAAATTCATCGATTTAATAAGATGTAAGGGGATAAAAATTATCTAATCCCATGAGGGTTTTCTCTAATACTATTTTGCTTTTTGTGAGAGAAGTAAATTTCTCTGATGCAGTTTAGCATAAAATTTAGAGAAATTGAGATCGACAAATGAAACAATGATACATTTCAAATTATACAAGTATTATACTCCATTTTCTCATTTATGTTAGTGATATATAAGATATGCATGATTGCATTGGATTTATATTACATATGACATGTACATTTGCTATTATCTAGTATCGAAAGTCTTATAGGATCGAATGATGGACTTTCATTACCTTTGAATCAAATGTTTTAAATTGGTCAACTTTTTCATTGAATTTGTTTAACTACTTTTACTATTTTTATTGTTGTTACAACTATTATAATTAATATTTGTCCAAGAGGAGAATGTTAGTAATTTTTCATTAGAAAAATATTAATTACGAGTTTTTATAAAATTAACATTATGAAAATTAAATTTGATATGAATTAAACATAATAACGAACTTCAATAAAAGATCTAGTTAAATGAGTTAAAGTCCAATGAAAAAATGAGTCCTAATTAGTATGAGTCAATTATTTATTGGGTTTATGATAGGGAAACCCAATAAGGCTACTATAAATAACTGTTAAAGTCTCTTAGTGACTGCTTAAGTAAGTTTGTGGACATTAAGTTTCTCTACCTGTTTAGAGGTCCACACATTAATAAAGACACAAAAAGACGTTAACTACACACAGATATACAACTTTTATAAAGGTTGATTGAAAATTTCAAAAGCTTATTCAAGTAGTTCAGCAGCTTGTTCATCGTTCAATAGATAGCAAAATAGGTTTTTTTTTCCACATTTTCTCTGTTAATACAAGTTTATGATTATCCTAGGTTCATAACTAAAGTTTTGTCATGACTAACACAAATTGCAAGCTTGTCAAAATCATACCATCACAATTCACATGCAATCAACGAATAAAATTCTTGGAAATATACAGGAAAGAGAAAACAAAATATGACCATTGTTGATGTAAGCAGAGAACTCGAACCATTTTATGATACAAAGTGAAAACGAGTAGTAAGTGGTGGATACAGTGAAATATTTGAAATGTGTTACATTTGTGTGGCAAGATTTCCACTACTGGTCCAACCTTCTTGAACTTGTATTGAGTACTGCAAATTCCAGAGCACGTCTTCTATTGATGGTCGATTATTTGGGCTACTGGAGAGGCAATTTAGGGTGATTTCAACTGTATTTCTCAGTGATTGATAAGCAAAACTGCCCCTTGTCGACGGATCAATAAGTTCTCGCAACTTGGCTGGAGCTTCTACTAAGCTCTTTTCTAGCTGTTTAGCAGAGACAAAATTGAATAATGTGTTAAAGGAATTGCTGGAATAATTGTAAACCATGTGATGGATTAGTTACCTGAGCTTTTAACTCTTTTAATTCAATTGGAGATGTAAAGAATTTTCCGGTAATAACTTGAAGCAGAATACCCCCTAGTTGATATACGTCCTCTTTTTCTGCACTTTCACTGCCAAAGAAAGGATTGCGAAATGACTTTGATAATGCTATTTCCTACAGGTGCTAAACCACTAAAAGTTATGTTAATTGATTCTTAACATTTTAGTATGCGCAAAATGATAATAGAGAGAGAATTTGGATGAGAAGATGATATACCTGTTAGGATTGTTGATGTCATGCCCATTTACAGGACTCTCCGATCCAGCCTACAAATCCCAAAAACAAAAACAAAGATTATTTCATCCCCACTGCCTCAGTATGTTTCAAATCACTTAAAGAACAGAACAAATAAAACACGACTTATGATAGTTGCAGTGGTGATTTGTATGTAAATCAAACTTCCATCTCTTGTCAAAATGATTTGCTCGAACCTTCGATGGCAGAGGAATGGTGTAATTACTAAGTTTTGCAGTAAGACACTCGTCCAATAGAACATTCTCCAATCTTAGGTTGTTCCCAAAAATGCCAGGTGCAACTCCTGTGTGCAAGAACTGGATTCCTCTGGCAACTCCTATTGTGATTGCCATTCTCTGTGGCCATTTTAGCACTTCCTTCTTTCTGAAATCTGTCAGATTACAGCATGAAATCATCATTATTTAATGGCTAGAAATCTTAATGATCCAGATGGTTTGGTGTTTTACTTTACCATCTAGATGATCTCGCAATGACCCTTTTGAGATGTGCTCAAAAACAACGAAAACAGTGCAGGCTGTACTTGGATGATTCTGATACGTAACAACACAGTGTCCAAGGACGCTTACCAAATGCAAATGCCTTAATTTGGATAGCACCTCCATGTGCTGAGCCAAGCGTTGAGGCAAGTTTTTCTGTTTCAGTTTCACACATTTTACCAAGATCGCAGTGCCATCTCCTAGCCAACCTTTGTAGACCTGTAAATACAAAAGAAAACATTTGAAGCTATTATAAGCTAGATATCGGTGGGATATATACAGCGATAGTCTCACAAAATTACCTGTCCTTGAGACTCTTCTTCCATGAAGTTCAATGGATCAAAATTGTTTGTTGCATCTTCTAGTTCTTCCAAGGAGAAAACACGATACTGAGGAAGTCCTATGGCTGCTGATCTCATTGTCTGGGGCACACGCCCTGCAAAATTGAGCTTCACTTAGCCAATATTTGAGCATATTTTGGAACAGAGAAGAAATCGATCTTTTGAAGATGAATGAGAAAAAATTGACAAGGAATGGTGGGTACTTGATTAAATTTGTACGGTATAGCGGAAAGCACATAGGAAAACTTACTTGAATCCGTTGGTTTTGAGGCACTACGAACTGAGATTTTGTCGGCAAAAGATGCATTGCATTTGCCGCCATCATCTGATACTGTCATCCCTGATCGTTTTATAATGACTAGAACCAGCATTCCAAGAACAACAATCAACACTACAACGCCTCCAATAGCACCTAGTATTATGCCTAGTTTGGCTGAAGATTTCTGCTCCTTGCTTTTGACTGGAGGTTTAACAGCCAAAGCTTCTTTATGGCAGAAGGAAAATGCACGTTGATAACTTGAATTGCCCTCAGATAAGCAATTCCATGAGCTAATGACTGTACGACTGGATGAATTGGATGCTATGCAAGATGGTAACTTTCCTATCAAATAGTTGCGAGAAATGTCTACGAACTCTAGCTTTGCAGTGCAAGAGACAGTAGGTGGAAAAGCCCCAGTTAGTTGGTTATCTGCTAAATCAACATACTGAACTGACGGAAGTGAGAAAAGAGCAGCTGGTATTGGTCCAACGAGCTTGTTAGACGAGACATCTAGACGCTGAAGCTGGTTGAAGCCCTTGAATCCAGATGATATATCAGATCTCAAGGAATTGTTGTTCAATATGATAGTAACCAAAGTGTAACTTAACGAAGGAAACTTCGGTCCAAATCTATTGTTACCCAAATTCAACTCTTCAAGTAGCACCAATTCTTTGAGATCTGGGATAGTACCGTTCAACAGGTTATCAGCCAGAACCAGACTATTGAGACTCTTCAATGAGACAATGGCCTGAGGAATCTCCCCATGGATGAAATTTGAGCTGAAATTGAGTACTCTAAGCGAGTGAAAACGGCTGACTTTGGCAGGTAATGGACCCCATAGTCCGAGAGACACCAGTGACAACACTTTCAAATATGAAAGCTTTGTTAGAACCGTGAAGAAGGTGTCAATGGAGAACTGGTTCGACAGAGTTTGCGGGGAAACATTGAAGTTTCCTGAACTTGGTTTTGCAACCTGAGATGGCGAAGCTTTGTTTCCTACAATCATTAGTTCTGTTACATGACTATTTGAGCAGACAATCCTAAGAGAAGCTGAGGAAGGAAGATAGCAAAAGTTGGTCCAATTTGTCCAACTTCGAAGAACTCCAGGATATTCAAGAAGTCTCTGAACTTGGAAAAGGATTTTAGTTTCACTTGGAGACAACTGTCCAACTGAAACTGGAATTAGCAAGGGAAACACAAGCAGATGAAACAAGAAAATGTACAAGACCCGGGAGTTCTCCATTTCTCTGCTAAATTTTTAGATCAAATTCCACAGAACAGTGGTCTTACTACACTTGCTGCATGTACTAATTGTAGGAGGTTTTGATGTGAAATTACATTCACTGAAAACTGTGAATAGCTTCCGATAATGACATATCGAGAAACAGCTAAACCAGAACTTAACTAAGATACACAGTAATGGGGAGAAATTGACATCTGGGTTTGATTCATTTGGAAGAATCTTATAACTGAAATGTAGATAAAATTTGGGAAATGACAGGGAAGCTATAATGAATAGAGATATTGCTTACTATTAATTGGTGTAAAAAAAAAACATTAGAATGTACTTATTCTCGTGAAAGAAACAGAGTGATGTAGGAATTGTGAGAAGAGACAAAATCAGATAAATTGAGAAGAATCCTACAAAGAAAACAAATTGCAAGAGAAGACAACAAAGCAAGCAATGCAGATCCTACGCTACGCAAACCACTGTATTAAATTACAAACGAGCTAAAGAACCGCAAATCCATTTTACTTTCAGGCAGTGGAGTCATAGTCAACTGAGCCCCCGATATCTAGCCAGCTATTCTAACTCTGGAATACCCAGGAAAGCCGGTGTTGACCACGTTTATTTTGGTACGCTCGCGAGCCTCGATTATCTCAAAGGTCACGTGCCAATGGCACAAGACTTCCGTGAAGGGCATTCAATTTGGTGGCACATTTTAACCTCTGTAGGGAGTAATCGGATTACATGTCCTTTGGTGTCAGTGTCGAAGAATTTAAAGGTCATTACGTAGGCAACGTAAAATTACATAAGTGACCCTCCTTGTCTATGGTCCGCTCGTGTCGGTGAGACGCGTCGTCTGAGCTCTAAAATGGGTGTAAATAAAGCAGCAGAGTTGAGGTTGTGAGTTGGATGTGCATAATAAAAAAATGGAGGTGGTTCCACTCCGCCTAATTTCTCTTGTTTCTATTTTACATTGCATGTTTCTTTTGGAAGCGGTCTCTTGTTTGTAATTGTACGAAGCACCATCTTGGTGACCATTTAATGGAGGAAAAGGAACATACTAATGGGATAGGATGTATGCGTGTCATGAGGGTATTCACGAGATCCATGGACCCTCATTAATCAAGAGCCTTGAGTTTTTTTTTTTTTTTTGAAGAGCCTTGGAGTTTTGCATGTCCAAATCGCAAGTGAATAATGCAAATTTGCTTTTCTAGTTTCTATCGTTAGTCCTGATTATGGGTTAATTTACCTTATTTTTCTTTAGGATTTTTGTGTTCAAATACTCTTTTAATCAAATCTGTAATTTATTACATGTGATTAGAAATGCATCTAAAGTGTACTTATTTTAAAAAGGTTATATTAAATTTCCTTATACATATTAATTAAGCCTTAAATTTACTAAGACGAAAAAAGTGGTCTTTCACTGTTCAGGCGATCCTCCTGAATTAGATGCGAGTATAGGCACAAAAGGAAAAGAATAATATTAGATATATGTTAAATATATCTATTTTATTTTATTTTGGCATATTTCTTTAAATTGACATATTCTTTATTATCTTGGATTTAAAACCCTAGTTGAATAATGTTTTAAATAGAATAAAATTCTCTTGAATAAATGGGTATTTGATAAAGGATATTGAAGAAAATTCTAGTTTGAATAAAATTGATTTACGTGTATAATGGAGAAAGAGGGGTATAGTTGGAATTCTTTGTTGTGAATGAAGTGGCTCTGCGTTAAGGAAGTAGCTAATGTGTGAAGGGCATAATCGTTAAGTGTCTTGGTGAATAAAGTTTGATTGTGATTTAATTCACTTTTCTGGAAAGATAAGTATGGTTGTTGGGTGAAAAACATACCTGTGGCTAATGTCTATGGGTGTAGCGTGAGTGCTTTGAGTGTGGTGGGTGTGTTAATTGGTTTATATGCAGATGCAGTTTTTGTGTGAGTGCGTTGAGTGGTATGTGTGTGTATTACGCTGGTGGATTGAAGGATATTGTAAGACAGCTATAGATGGTGTGTGGTGGGGGCGTGACTCTAAGTTTGTGACTCCTTGCGTGCATGATTTTGTCTTTGCCTTGTTTTAGGTTGGTCTCAAGTGTTTGCGAAGTGAGGCTATGATCTGTTTTTTTTTTTTGTGATAAAACAAAGTGCATGAAAGCACTAACGTGGTGATCTATATATTGATATCATTCCATCTTGGGCTGAAAAGTTTGTTGATTGATGTCTTTATGGGTGCGACATCTTAGAGTGTTCACGACTAAGAGTTGATTTTTTTGTTGTGTGGCTTACGACTGGGTCATTCTGCATATTGTGTGTGTTTTCCGTCAAGGTTAATTGTGGTGTGGGTTCGGCTGGATTTTATGTGAAGGCTTGTCTGCATGGTCTGTTTTACTTGATGTCTTTCTATTGCAGCTGTGAGTTAATACTTATATTTGCGTGAATCAGTGCATAATGTGTGGTGATAACTTTCAGATTTATTTCAGTGGAGCTGAACCTTTTTGAGAAGTTGTTTTTCTCTTTTATCTCAAGTGTATTATTGTTCTGTTCTTAGTTGATTAATCACTTGAGTTATTTTTATTAATTATCTTTTAATTAATAGTTGTCTAGAAAAATCCTTTAACGAGGTTAACACGAGTCAATCGTGTTATTGGGTGTGAAATTCTTTTAAGGGTTGAGTAGTGTCAGCAAAGTAAAGTCTTGGGTAAATCTATTGTACTTCGGTGAAAGTATTAATTTGGGTGAGGGCCTCGCAAATGTAGGCACTGAGTGCTGAATTGCGTTATCAAATTTTTGGTGTTATTTATTATTTCACTTTTAATTAATTTTGTTTTTATTTATGCCAGAGACAACCATGTAAAATTGGACAGTTTGCGAAACTACTACCACCTATAGTTTCTCAATTGGTATCAGAGCTAGGTTACCGATTTAGAACTTGGTAGCAAGTTGATGCAGATCCTAGTTTCGCAGACATGGCCATTAAAAGGAGCATTAATTATCAGGCCACCATTGTTGAACGGTTCCAATTATCTTACATGGAAATCCTGAATGAGGGTCTTTATTCAGGCACAGGGAACAAGAGCATGGAATTAGGTGTTATATGACTGGACATATCCAATGATTACTGATGATAAGGGAGAGATAATTTTAAAAGATCCATCTGAATAGACAAGAGCTAAAGAAGAGAGGGCACTTGGAAACTCACAAGCAATGCACACAATTTTCAGTGCTATTGATGAAGGACGCTTCTCAATGATATCAGCGTATGAATTGGCTAAAGAAGCATGGGATGCTTTGTAGACTAATCATGAAGGGTCTAAATCTATGATAGCGTCAAAATTACAAATGTTAGCTGTGAGATTTGAAGAACTAAAGATGAATAAAAATGAGACTATTAGTGACTTTCATGAAAGATTGCGAGATATAGCAAATTAGGCATATCAACTCAGAAAGGAATATTTCGATTTGAAACTTGTCAAGAAGATATTGAGATCATTCCCTCCTAGATTTATTCTAAAAATTGCAGCAATAGAATAGGCCTACGACATTAATGATCTGTCATTGGAGAAGGTAATTGGAATTCATACAAATTTTGAAATGAATGTTTTAAGAGATAAGCAAGAAAGAAGTAAAGGATTGGCACTACAGGTTAAAACTGGTAAAGGTGTAAATGATATAGAAGATAAATCCGATAAGAATGAATATATGGAGCTATTAACACGAGAGTTCAGTAAGTGGTTGAAAAGAATGAAAAAGGACAGACCCGAATGCAAACAATATGGTGGGAGTTCGTCGAGTATGAACTTAAAGCAATAAGCCAAAGCTCAAAAGGGTGAAAGGAAGGTAAAGAGAATCCAATGTCATGAGTGTCAAGGCTTCGGGCACGCTTAAGCCAAATGTGGTAACACTTTGAAGAAGAGAAAAGGGAAATCCTATAGAAACACTTTGATTGAGAATAAATCCGGAAGTGAATATGGTAGTGAAGAAGAAATCTCTAATAGTGCTGCGTTAATTACTTTACATATCAAAAGTCTAGTTTCTTGCTTAACAATAACTAATAAGGAAGTAACTGAAGACGTAAAAAGGGGGAAAATGAAAAATTTTCAGAAAAATGCAATCAACTCAGCTCAAGACCCAATATCAGATTATGACAGTGATGAAAATGGCCTAGATGATAAAAAGGAGAATATTTACGAAGCTTACAAATCTATGTATGAAAAACAGGTGAATACATGTAGAAAGAATGAAAGATTGAAAGAAAAAAATCTCTCCATGAAGAACACTATCCATGGTTGGTATTAGATGAGCTT
>JANZXR010000003.1:12430152-12441559 GCA_027575705.1 Erythroxylum echinodendron
TAGGGTTGATGTAAACTTGTAAACAGTAAACTGTACAGTATATAACTGTACAATATATCAGTGGACTATTTTACAAAATTTAAAAATTTCAGGGATTATTTCATAAATATAAAAAATTGACCGAAACGGTACCCGGTATTTACCGGTACCGATACAGTACCGTTCTAGAACTAAATCCGGTACGGTATTCGCAACATTGCGCATAATACTCTCGTCATTGTCAGTAATATATTTGAGTTCTTCATGGGCTGGGTTGGGGGAGCACTTACTCTACTAGTCTTGTTTGCCACCGAGCAATTCAGCCCGAGTACGTCTCTCAAGTTTTGATTGTTGGGACGCTGACTCAACTTTGCTCAGAAATATTCTAGTCAAGGTCTAATACCCAGAAACTCAAACCCTTTGCTTTGTTATTATAGCTCTACTGTCTCTGCTTGTGCTTAATTTTGCAACTGAAATCCTGATGACCAGTGTATGCCTTGTCTTTATGCTTAAGCCTTAAGACGCTAATTGAAGATTGTCCATATACTCTCAATCAAATCCAAGCGTGTTCTGCCAATTGTTTTTTTATTCTCAATTGCTGTAGGAAATAAACGACGGGAATGGTAACTGCGAGTAGAGCAGAGGATGTGGAAAAGTAGGCTTAACTTCTAAACTTACAATACAATACCATCATGGGCATCACATAATTATGTTATCAGCAAAGCCATCAAACTGAACATATTGAAGCAGTCCATTGCGTTACATAGATTGCAGACTGTCTTCCTCTCTTCCTTTCAAACTAAATAAAATGTCAAGTTTATTTTTGTTGAACAAATCACAAGTAGAGTGACTTAACATATAATTTTATTGACAATGCCAAACAATTTATAAAACATTACGTCTTAGTACAAAAAGACGATATAAGTTATTTTTGACATCGAATACTTTGGTCTTACAAGGCCTTAATAATTCTTGTAATGTCCTAGAATTCAATTTCTATGGAATGCTTTATATTTCTTGTTATGAAAAAGAATACGTAAATCCATGCTTATATAGGTGCTAAGGTTATTGAACTCATCTATCTCTCACCATAAAATATTATGTCCGTTTGTTAAATTTTATAAGATTGACCTTTAATAAATTGAACACATACAAGCTCAAATGAGGTTCCATTTGAAAATCAATTGATGATTGGAGGAGTAACTCACTAGGCTTATATGCATACTTAAGGCTATATATTCTTTCCATTTGGGACAAACTCCCACTAATATTTTAACATGCCCCCATCACCTGTGGGCTAATTTAAGACCTAACATATGACAGAGTTTATCGTGTCGAGGTGGTGACGGTTGACCCAAGAACAACCTGCTTTGATACCATGTTAAAAAACTGAATTGTTATATTTTTCACTTAATTCTAGGCTGTATATTATTTATACAAATGAAATTTGACTTCTGGCAATCCCATGAAATCTGCTGTCTCCCAAATATTAGGAGTAAATTGTTTTATCCTAAAATAGAAAAGGATTCTATCCTAAGATGGAAAAGACCATGGGCTATATATGGAATTTTTAGCTGTACAAGATATTCTAGATATTCCACATCTGTACAAAGCAAGATATTCTAGATTTTCAATACTCTCCCTCAAGCTAGCGAATTGATATTTTCCATACCCAGCTTGTATGTAATATCTTCAAAGTTGGAATTCGACATTCCCTTAATTAAGACATCTGCCAACTGATTACTTGATGCTATATATAGAGTGCAAATCATGACACCGTGCAGCTTCTCTTTAATAAAATGTCTATCAACTTTGATATGCTTCGTGCGATCATGTTGCACTGGATTGCGTGCAATGTTGATGGTAGACTTGTTGTCACAATAGAGTTTTATAGGTCCTTCCCACTTGAGGTTAAGGTCATCGAGGATTATCTTGAGCCATAATAATTCACAAACTCCATGAGCCATAGCTCTAAATTCTGCTTCTGCACTTGATCTTGCAACAACCGATTTCTTCTTACTCCTCCATGTCACTAGATTCCCACCAAGAAATGTACAGTATCCTAAAGTTGATCTACGATCTTCCACAGAACCTGCATAATCAACACCAGTATATGCCTCTATAAACAGCCCTTCATTTTTCTTAAACAAAATCCCTCTACCAGGTGTAGCTTTGAGATAGGATAGAATTCGGTTGATAGCCTGTAGGTGTTTCTCTTTTGGATCATGCATAAATTGGCTTATTATGCTTATGGAAAATGCTATGTCCGGCCTTGTGTGGGATAGGTATATCAGCCTCCCAACCAATCGCTGATATCTTCACATGTCTATTGCGCTATCATCCTTCTCTTCACTCAGTCTTAAGTTAGGTTTAATAGGTGTGCTTGTTGCCTTGCATGCAAGATTCCCTGTTTCTTTAAGTGGATCCAAAACATACTTTGGTTTAAAAACAAAGATGCCTTTACTTAAGTATGCTACCTCAATGCTTAAAAAATACTTTGGCCTTTCCAATTATTTAATTTCAAACTCTTTTGCTAAGCATTTTTTGAGTGATTCTCTTTCAATTGGACCATTCTCGGTGACAATAATGTCATCCAAATATACAAGTAGTGTTGTAACTCCTCCTTTTGCATGTTTTATAAACAAAGTATGATCTCCTTGACTTTGTTTGTATTGCATTGCTAGCATCACTTTAGTAAATCTTCCAAACCAAGCTCTTGACAATTGTTTTAATCCATATAAAGCTTTCTTTAACTTGCATATTTCCTTCCCACAAAAATTTTCATTGAAACCCAGCGGAGGTTCCATGCAAACCTCTTCTTCTAAATCCCCAGGTAAGAATGCATTTTTAACATCAAATTGTTGTAAACACTAGCCAAAGTTAACAGCTAAAGGCAAAAGAACACATACGGTATTCATTTTTGCTATAGGTGCAAAGGTCTCTTGATAATCTACCCAGTATGTTTGAGTATATCCTTTTGTAACTAAAGCTTTATACCTTTCTAGTGAACCATCAACTCTATATTTCAATGTGAACACCCATTTACACTCCACTGTTTTCTTTTCTTTAGGCAAGTTTGCAATTTCCCAAGTCTTATTTCTCTTTAGAGCATTCATCTCCTCTCTCATAGCTTGTACCCAATTCTTATCTCTAAGTGTCGTTTGTAGTGTTTGTGGAATTGGAATGGAGTTGATGGTGGTAAGGAAAGTTTTATGTTGTGGAGAAAATTTATGGAATGATACAAAATTTGAGATTGGATGCTTAGTGCATTCTCGGGTTCCTTTTCGAACAGTGATAGGCAGGTCCAAATCATTAAAATCACAAGGAATATAATCATATTTAACACCTGAAATTTCAGTACCTGATTGTGGTTCAGACTCTTGAATTTGCATAGGCTCAGAAATAGGAACTTTCTTCCTTGAGTAGACTTTAAGTGGTGTAGTAGGATTCAAACCAGTGTTTCGCTTTGTTAGTTTAGTTTTAGGGGCAGAATTTTCGTTGCCAACATGTTCATCTTCATATTCAACAAGTTCTTGATCAATTTTAGGCTCAGTTCCATTGCTAGCAAGTTCTCCTTTATAATTGGGTTCAATGTGAGGTGTATGATCATATTTGGAAGACTTCAAGTTAGGTGCAAGATTTTGAAAATCAAAATCAAGGAGAAATTCCTTATCTTCCCAAGAACTCTCCCTTTGAAGATGAGAATTGTTACTTTAAGAGTATGGTTCATTTTCAAAAAATGTGACATCCATGGAGGTAAAAAATTTTAAAATAACACTTATATCTTTTCTCTCTTGGATCAAGTTTCCCTCTTTGATGAGTATGAATATGTATGAAAGCAACACAACCAAACACTTTTAGTGGCAATTTGTAAGAGACATTAAAATCACGGTAAAAATCAGAAAGTGTAGTTATAGGACTTTGATTATTTAAAACTTTGGAAGGTACTCTATTTATCAAATATACATTAATTAAAATAGCCTCCACCCAAAAGGTTTTTGGAACTTTATGTTGAAACAAAATTGCTCGAGTTACATTAAGTAACTATCTACTTTTCCATTCGGCAATCCCATTTTGTTAGGATGTGTCTACACAAGATGACTCATGTATTATACCCTCTTTTTGAAAGAAAGATGAGAGAATTTGATTAAAATAATCTCTTTAATTGCATGATCTTATTCTTTTAATCAAACTTCCAAATTATGTAAAAATCATTTTATGGAACATTGGAAAAATACTACTTACATTTGATTTTTCTTTCATAAGAAATAACCAGGTAGTTCTAGTGCAATCATCTATGAATGTGATAAACCACTTAGCTCTAGAAATACTTGAAATTCTACATGGTCCCCAAATATCAGTATGTATCAAAGAAAAAGGTCTAATAGATGTTGTATTACTCAATGGAAATAACACCCGATGATGTTTAGAAATTTTTCATGTATCACAATGAAAACTATTAACATCTTCATTCTTAAAAAGTGAAGGAAACATTTTTTTCAGTAAAGTGAAAGGAGGATGACCGAGACTGTAATGGTGAAGCCAAATTTTAGTTTTATTAGGAGTGAGGTTACTTGAGGAGAAGGTGAGGGATAGCTGATTATTTTTGTTTTTGTTGCCACTCGTTTCCTCAAGGTAATAGAGCCCATCTTTCACCTTAGCAAGTCCAATCGTCCTCTCTGTAACCAGATCCTGAAAAACACAATGAGTATAATAGAAAGTTACTTTGTAGTTTAGATCTTTGGTAATTTGATGAATGGATGTGAGATTGGTGGACAATTTTGGGACATGCAGCACATTATTTAGGAACAAAGAATTAGATAGACTTACTTTTCCCTGCAATGGTTATAGAAGATCCATTTGCAACAGTAATTTTTCTATTTACAGGACATGAGTTATATGTCCTAAATTTGATTGGGCTGTGAGTCATATTGTTAATGGCTCATGAGTCAATGACCCAAGAGCTTAGGGAAGACATAATCGAGGCACTTAAAGCATAAGAGTTAAGGCACTTACCTGATTGAGCCAATAAATACATACCAGAGGACTTTTCGAGAGAACTTAGGAGGTTTCTCAACTTATCTATTTCTTCTTTATTGAATTCTCCAATATTAACGTGGTCAAATTTTTCTTAATTTTGGTCTTCACCATTAGTAAAGTGGGCTTTTCCTCTTTTGAATCCTCCTTTACGGCTAAGGACTTGTTCCTTCCTATAGAGTTTGAAGCAATCCTCTTACGTATGGCGTGGTTTTTTGCAATATGTGCACCAAATTAGGTCTTTATTTGACCCTGCACGCCCATTACTTGTCTTTGTTTCCTTATTTCTCAATTTTGTGGAAACCATTGATGATCCTTATAATGTTTTAGGCTCTAACATAACTTCTCTCTTATTCTCTTCAGCCCAGATCAGTGATATTGTCTTATTTAGAGATAGTAATTTTTCCCTTCCTAATATTTGAACTTTTACCTGATCAAATTCCATATTGAGACCAATAAGGAAGTCATAAATTCTATCCTTTTCGATGAAACTTTTCAAGGCGGTTGCATCTTCACTACACAGCATTTGAACACACTGGTATTGGTCCGTTTCTTGCCATAGATTTTGTAGAAGGTTGGCATATTGAGTAACAGAAAGGTTACCTTTTTTAATAGTCGAGATCTTCATTTTGATCTCATAGATCAGGGCAGCATCTGCTGCCTTTGAATAAATCTGTTGAATAGTATCCCACATGTCTTTAGCTGTTGGTAGGAACATGCAAGTGTTGCTTATTTCAGGTAACATAGAGTTCCACAACCATGACGTGACCATGGAATCCTCTTCATCCCAAGCAGCGAATTTAGGGTCTCCCTCTCTCAGTTTGGTTCCAAGTAAGTGATTGAGTTTGCCTTTTCCTTTGAGAAATGTTTGAACAAGTTGTGACCATTTCAAATAATTTTTTCCATTAAGCTTGTAGGCTGCCTGGATATTCTGCAAATCCCCTGTTTGTTGAGTATTTGATGTCTCCTCTAATTTGGTAGTGGAATTGATTTCTGAAGTTTCATACATGTCTAAGGTTTAAATAACAACAAAGGAAAAATTGGCAATCAAGGCCAATGATGGGAAAAAATCGCAATAAAGACTTGGAAAGAAGAGAATACTCAGCAATGAAGGCTGATAGAATGAGTAACTAACTAGGCTTATATGCATGCTCAAGGCCATATATTCTTTTTATGTGGGACAAACTTCCACATATATTTTAACAAGTCCTCCTCATATGTGGGCTAATTTAACACCTAACATGTGACATAGTTTATTATATCGAGGTGGTGACAATTGATCTAAGAGCAACTTGCTTTGATACCATGTCAAAAAATTGAATTGATCTGTATTTTCACTTAGTTCTGTGCTGTACATTATTTATAGAAATGGAATTTTATTTTTGTCAATCCCATAAAATCTATTGTCACCCAAATATTAGGAGTAAATTATTTTATCCTAAAATAGGAAAGGATCATATCCTAAGATAGAAAAGACCACGGGCTATATATGGAATTTCTAGTTGTACAAGATATTCTGGATATTCCACAGATGTACAAAGTAGGATATTCTAGATTTTGAACACCGTTGAATGAAGCTTGCTCTGAAGCTTGTAGAGCAAGCTTCAATTTAAAGAAAAGTTTAGTATATTTTAGAATTTGTTATAAAGAGATTGTTGATAATTTTAACACTTCCTCTCACCAACTATTCTCCGATCTTTGATGTCATGTCAAGTTGCTCTCGAAATGTTCATCAGGCTCAAATTCTTTGTAAATATATATGTAACTTGATCCTCGATCTGGATATGTTTCATCTCAATCTCTCTTTATAGGGCCTTCTCTTACAAATAGTGATAAAGAACCTCCACATACTTGATCCTGGCATGAAATATTGAATTCTTAATCAAGAATATTGCTGACTAAATAGCAAACTTCGACTCTACGGAAAGATTAACAAATTTGTTAAGACATTTCATTAATTTCCTCAACCAAGACAACTCTTTAAGTTACAGTCGCAACTTATTAATACTTTGCTATGGTACTAGGCAACGACATAATTGGTTATTTCCTACTACCCAAGGCACCACTTCGGTGCCAAAACTAAACATATAATCGGTGGTTGATCATCTTGTTTCAAGATCACTAATATAGTTCATATCACAATATCCTATTACTTCAAAGAATTTCCTTTCTATACAAGATATCATAGTTAACTGTAACTTTAATATACCTTTGTATCCTGTATACTATTTCTTGGTGAAACTTCTTTGGGTTTCGCATATACTTACTAACAACTCCAATTATAAATGATATATTTGGTTAGGTCAAGATGAGATAGATCAAGCTCCCAATAAACTTCCTATATATGGTAGCATCCGTGAGATCTTTTTTTTTAGCTAAGCAAAATTTGGTATTAGTCTTCATTGGAGTTGTCATCAATTTAACTTTTGTAGTAGATATCTTGCATACTAATGCTAGCAAAGAAATAATCCTTCATCAGTGTATTCCATTTCCAAATCCAAGAAATGCCTCAATTTTCTAACCTCTTTCTACTGGAAGCTATCAGAAGGTTCATCCCTACTCTAACAGTTCTCATTTAGGTCAACTCCTATGATGATGAGATCATCAACATAGACTAATACAACTAATAGCTTTTTGCCCCTTATCTTTATGAATTAAATTGAATTTGTTAGCATTACATTGAAACTAATTTGAGTTAAGAACTCTATGATCTTATCATACCAAGCTCTAGGTGCTTATTTTAGATCATATAAAATATTGGTCTAAGGTTGGAGATATTGTTGTAGTATTATATGTGTTGGACTTGAGATACAAAATAGACAGGGTTGAATATATTTATAATGCATTGTACAGTAGTGAAGCTCAAGAGTGTCTACATACCATGAAACAATGACGGTATCAATTGTTTCATGATTATGAAGTCAGAATGCAACAAACTCATGACCAGGATGCAGGCAGTTCAACTCAGACTTTAGTTTCAAGTTCGACTTTTTCTTCTGAACCATTATTGACAGATTCTCTTTCAGGTTTTTTGAAAGAGAAAAGGGCTAGAATTTCTTAAGATGCAATTGGATCAATATTTTTCTTATTATTGTGTTCCTGAAACTAAAGATGAGTCATTCGATATATTGTCATGGTAGAAAACGTCTGTATAGAATTATTAGAACTTGCAAAACATTACACGGGACTTGTTAGCTATTCTATCATCCATCATTGCTTCAGAGTTTGCATTTAGTACTAGTGATTGGGCTTGTTAGCTATTCTATCATCCATCATTGCTTCAGAGTTTGCATTTAGTACTAGTGATTGGGTCATTACTCCTCATCGTAGTTGACTTCATTATCGCACTGTAAAAGCCCTTATGTGTGTTCAAAGTTGGTTAAATAATAAAGATATTAATGGTAAATTCTTTTTTAATATATTTATTTTATCTATCTTTATATTATCTTACCTAATATTGTGTTTTTTATTTTTTTACAACCATAGGTATTAATGCGAAGGGGACTAGTGAAATTAATCGACCAATTGAAGATTATTTTGATCAAATAAATGAATATGAAGGTATTTTTAATTTTGTTTTTATTTAATATTACATAACTAAATATTCTTTTTATTTTAATATTATAATACTAAATATAATATTTGTACATACAAATGATTAGATCCAAACTATTAACGATCTTACCAACAAGTACAATTAGTCAATTAAATGATGTTCTCTCGGTCTCCACTCTCCAGTCAAGTCTATCCAGCATGATATTATCTTAATTTTGTAAATTATATCATTTCTTGTAAAATGATTTGGAAAATCATTCATGTACAATGAAATTTTCTATAGTTAATGAATTTGCTTTTATTAATTATCTATTATAATAATTATTAAATTATTTAAGCAAATTTAAAATTCATAATTAATTGAATTGAAATTCTTAACTATAACTTAATTGACTTTTCATACAAATTTCTAATCAATTGAATTAAAATTCCTAATTAATCATACTAATAAATACATCTCAATGTTTTAATTTTAAACTATATTTTCTCATTAATGATATTCGAATGTATGTAGCATTCTTCAATCTAAACCCGACTTAATGATTTTTAACACAAATTTTGTTAATGATTAGGTCATTATACCTAAAATATTACTTAAAACATTAAAAAGCTAGTAATGTTACGCTTTCATTTAATATTCGATAAAATTAATAACTTAATTATCTCATAATTATATGTTGTTATAATTTAAAGTTGTGTCATATATATATATATATATATATATTAAAAAGAAAAAAGTTGAAAATTTTATAAATTTTATGAAATATGGTATGCTTATAATACTCTAAGGATGAGAAGGATTTAAAGTAAAACTTATATCAAGATTTCGATTATAAGGAATTATTATTAACAAACTTTTAATTAGAATGACTTAGGAATGAATCTTTTAATATTAGAATTTAGAAAGGAGAAAAACTATGAATATAATTTTAGATTAATTAGAATATAATGATTTTAAAAAAAATAAAAGAATCATTTTCAAAAGTAATAAAAATAATAATTTATAAAAACATATTAAAAGTATTTATAAAATGTATTCTAGTTTTAATAAAATAATAATAGCTATTTTCAATATAATATACTATACGTGTTTGTTTTTATAATTCAATTACTTATATATTGTTTTGAAATTGATACAATAGGACTAATAAAGTGAATAATTCATTTTAAGATTAGTGTATACTTATATTTTGTTTGGAATTGATACATTAAGATTAATATAAATACATATATGCATAATGTATATATTGTGTAAATATGAAAAATAAAACAAAAAAATTTAAATGTGTCAAGATTAACGATGATATTAAGTCAAGCTGCATATTTCTTTTAATTTGTATAATAAAAATATAAAACTTTACAATGATTATTTAATAATAGATATAATATGAAAAGACAATAATATTTATACAACTATACAAGTAAAAAAAAATCAACAATAACTAAAAGTACAACTATTACATCAATTAAGAGTTTTGTATATAATTTATAAAAACATTAGAAGTTTGAAAATATTATATTATAAACTTAATAAACCTATTTTTTAAATGCATATTAAAAAGAAATATAATAATTAATTAAATGCTTAAAAATAATATTTGAAATAAATTCATTGTACTTAGATAATAAATTTTTTACATTTATAATATAATTAATTGTTATAATAAAATCACAAAATTAAAATTAAATTCGCTTGTTTGTAGGGAATAATTATGACAACACTATCATTGTTACATATTTTTAATAAATATATATTGGTTTGTGTTTCACATCTTTAATTTTAAATAAATATTTTTGTATTATTTATAGGTATTTTCATTTTACACTTTACTATAAATGGTTATAATATAATTTATAATTTATGAATTTTAAAAGCTACAACTACAACTTTTTTAAATTCTCTTAAAATAAATATATAAAAAATTTAAAAATATATTAAACGATATGGCTGACTGAAGTCCGATGGGCTGCCTGATTGGTTTCGGCCCGCCCACAGGCCACGGGCCGAATCATTCCAATCTGCTTGAAAAAAATTTTGGGGTGGCCCGAGCTTGTTGACACCCTTAATGATGAGGCTCAATACTTTTCATTATCTCTTGTCATATGATTAAGCATCCCAAATCTAACATCCAAACTTTCTTATAATTAATTAATTTCTCACTTAAAGTTGTGAGGATTCCCTTTTCTCTTGTTAGCTCACTCAGACAAGACATAGTAAGCTCCTCTTTGTACAACTCATACTCTGTGATTAAAAACAAGACTTTAATCCCATTCATTATCAAAGTAGATGAAGTCACCATGTTCTCTTTAGCACATTTGGACTAACATCCCGAGTGTAGTGACCCTTCTCGTGGCATTTGTAGAACCTAATCTCCTAGCTTTGAATCTTTTTATCATTATCTTGGAGACGTTTAGCTCCTCTTCGTTGAGAGCCTCTTCTTTGTTGTGGAGCATTCGATGGTGAGTTTCTCTCTTGTTTATCTTTCTTATCTCATAGCTCTTTATTGGTTTGGCCACCTCTTGGTCCCACAAGTCCATACCTTCCTTTACCTTGTTTGGTGAAGACTAGCAGAGTTGCGCAGTTGTAATCTAAACTAATATACCCACTTAGTTTAAATTTCAAAATTATTATATTAATCAATATATTCTAATAAAACAATTTTAGGGGAA
This sequence comes from Erythroxylum echinodendron, assembly GCA_027575705.1. Lineage (NCBI taxonomy): Eukaryota > Viridiplantae > Streptophyta > Magnoliopsida > Malpighiales > Erythroxylaceae > Erythroxylum > Erythroxylum echinodendron. The sequence goes on from JANZXR010000003.1 coordinate 12,441,394, forward strand.
AAATAGAATTTTTATATTGTAAGTTTAAATTTTTAATAGTTACATGATATATTTATTAATCGTGGTTGTTTTTTATATTAGTATAATAATTTTGTTAAAAAGAAAGGTTAATCGATAATATTTGTAGGATGGGTATAAAACGTAAAAGTTGTTTCAAATATAGTAA
>JANZXR010000003.1:12506107-12516837 GCA_027575705.1 Erythroxylum echinodendron
GTAAAATAATAACCAAGTGTTTTAGTAATTGCAAGAGCAACGTTCATACTACATCAGAGACCATAACTTGTAACAAATTTTCTATTCGAAAAATGAAAATAAAAATTATCACACAAGGATCTGTTATTCGACTGAAATTTCTATCTAAAAGGGCATATTTGGTAATCATGCCTAATGGGAAAGAAGACCATTCGACCATAATTTTTCTTGAATTTCATATGTATGTCCTCCAAGTATGAAAATGGAAATCTCCCAAGATGAAGAACCAAACATGAAAATGGAATTCTCCCAAGATGAAGAACCAAACATTCACCAAGAGATATAAGGCAGAAAATATGATTCTTGCTGAAGCAGATGTAATCATTAAGACGTCTTTCAACACTACCAGAGGCATTCGATACCATTTTCAGAACTTGATCCCAAAGTTAACCCCCAAAAAATGCCATCTTTTCTCACATCAACAATCCCTGAAAATTTAATTTAAAAAGTCACAAACTTTCTACAACAGAATTAACCAAACACAATTGGGAAAAACATACATACCTCTCAAAGGAACTCCGTACGCATCATCTTCATCTCCAATTCTACTCTCCCCTAGCCAGAATCACGCAATATCCAAAATTTACCGAGGGAGAAAGAAAGAAAGAAAAGAAGCAAACAATCCGACAAAGAAATGAAACTAAACCAAGCCAGAGAGGATCAAGGAAGAAACTTGTTAATGATTAAAGAAGGAACAAGGAGATAGAACCAAGGAATTTCATAGAAGTGACCGAAACTCGAACCTCTCTTTAGCTTTGCATTTGTGAAGAAGCTATTATTTACTCACCAACCCATGATAGAGACAGTGAGAGAGAGAAATTTTTAGTAATACCTTTTTTCCCCTTTTCGTTTGCTTCTATCTAACCACAATCCCTAATTATTAATTAACAACAAAACAAAAATTCATTCAGATAGAGAGAGAGAATTTTATAAGAATTCTCCTTCGCTTCAGCAATTTCCCCACTCTGCAACACTGGCGACTATTCAGAGAACCAAAACCAGAGACCACGTTGATTCCACCTGAGCAAATTTTCGACAAGATTTCACTCGTTGGTAACTCGTCGTCAGTCTACAGAGTAGAGAGAGGAGAGACAAAGAGAGATTGAAGGTTAAAGAGAGAAGGATAAAGAGATATTGCTGTTGTTAGTTGGCGTTGAAATGAAGACAAAAGAAGGAAAAAAAAAAGAAAACCTGACCAGAGGTACAAGGTTGTCACAGCAGCGTCTCCCATGTCCAGAAGCCATCAATGTCCAATTTTAAATGTCCCCAGGAGCTTTATTAGCTGATTCGCCCAAAACACATAGAGAAGAAACCATAGAAGAAACGCGTGAGAACACCAAAATGTTTAATTAAACAAAAGACAAATGTCATTTGCGACGTTTTATATTTATTTCGCGATGTTTTATTGATAAAACGTCGCGAAAGGTATTACAAATCCACAACGTTTTATTAAAACGTTGCAAAAAATGCGAACTTTTCGTAACGTTTTTTTAAACGTCACGAAAAGTCTTCACAATCCGCGACGTTTTATCAATAAAACGCCGCGGATTGTCTTATTTTCTTGTAGTATATGAATTATAAATTATGAGGGCAATTAAAAAAAATTCCAATTAAGAATCTATGGTTAGGAAATAGGAGCCACAATTGCACTTCCAAACGAAAATAAGAAAAAACAAAGATATATATCCTATGCCAAAAGAATCATAATAAAAATCGGAATGGTTATATGAAAAAAAAATAAAAAGAATATTAAGAGCTCCATATAATTTATAGTAATTTTAATTTCCTTATGTAATTATTATGCGGATGAGTAATTAATGCAGAAAAATTGTGTATTGAAAATTACAAATTATTTACAAAAGTTATTTCTTTTGTATACTCTAATTTGAATATTTAGACTTATTTTTTAGAATATAAACTTAAGTTATGGACTTATTCTTAAATTCAAATGATTTAATTTTTAAGTTTGAGCCAAATGACCAGAGTAAACTTGTACAGGCAAAGTTGACAGAGCATGCAACTTATATAAGAAAAATGCATCCGGTGATTTTATTTCACAAAAATGATATGCTAATGGTATCAGTGCCGTTGACGAAATAGGCAAGATTATCTTTTTGTCCTTACGGAGTCTCAGTATTTACCACATTACATTAATCAAGGGATCTTATGGAACACTGTATTAATTTGCAATATAATTGAGAATAGATAGCCGAGATCATTCAAAAAGCATACCATTTATGCATGTGTTACTCACAAGGAATGTATAGCCATTATCAAAATCTGGAATTTAATTACTTGATAGAGATAATCAATCCATTTGTCTTTTGACAGACGTCAAAGATTGTGTAGTTTAAATACTAAATTGAATATTATGTTTGGATGTTAAGATAATTAGGGCAGTGAGTTCCTGAATTGTAGTGATTAGAGAAAATCATGCGAGAAGGCAGCCTTACTGTAGAAAAATTAGTTTTTATTTTCCTTCTGAAGGTTGCTAATTAAGACGTTGATGCCTATAAATACTAGCCTAATAAGAGAGGCAGAGAACCACCAACAACGGAAACCCTCATTAGACATTGAAGAAAGAGGAACAGTGATAAAGTGGAAACTATGGAAGGGACAGGTTTAGAAAGAGCTACAATGGTACTTCTTGTGGTCTCAACCATGCTGCTTCTGTTTGCTTCAGCACAAACTTCTTTCCTACCCATCCCACCCCAAACTCCAAACTCTCCCATTATTCCTCCTCCAGCCCAAGAGGTCCCTCAACTTCCCATCCCCATTCCCACAACTCCAGAAGGACCTCGTTTGCCACCAACTACACCCCAGTTTCCTTTATCCCCACCACAAATACCCATCATTCTCCCACCACCTGCTCCGGATTGCGATACAAAATGTGCAGACAAGTGCATGCTCAAGAAATTTAACTTCCTTAAACTCATTTGCATGACTCTATGCAAAGCGATGTGCAGGTATTCACCTTTTGATTCTCGATACAGATGTATTGCTGGTTGTGCACATTCGCTGCCCCATGCGTTGACTACTGGTACGCAAGATCAATATCCACACGAGTTAACAGATGATGTTGTAATTTCTGTTACCCTTCTGACATCAGTTATTGTTTATGTTTACAGATGAGATCCAAGTGGAATCGTATATGAATTATTGCAACAAAAGGTGCGAGTCGATTGAGTAGCTGCATCTTGCTAGTTGCCTCGACGACATAGATAGTTTGTTGCGCTTGTAGTAACTTGATAATTATCCATATGCATTAGAATAAAAGAGCATGTACCTTCTACTAAAAATAAAATGTACCCCGTATCCTATGTTAACCATTTAATAGCAATAAGGGAGTGCTTTTCAAATATCCATTATTGGCTCAATTTTGTTTCATTATAAGAAGTGATCCAGAGTTTCATTAGACTTCTTATATTTCAGTTGACGGGTCAAAAAAGGAAATGCAAAAGAGAGAGGGAGAGAGAGCGTCCAAACCTTAAAAGGGCCTCCATTTAATCTTAGGAGCCATTTAAAAGGCTTACCCTGTATCGGACATCTGAGAACGTGGGAATGGGGGGCAGCGGCGTTCTGTGACATTAGGCAAGTTCCAATATAAATTCGGAGCTGTGTTCTGTGATATTAGCCAAGTTCCAATGACAATTAGAAATATGTTTCAAGGACGTGGAACTCAAATGCTTATTTTAATCAAGGAAAATGTTAGGTAACATCTAAATTACTTACATACACCTTAAATGGTTTGTAAATTGTAATGGTACTTTAGATTACATATATTAGTTATTACAAACATGAAGATAATATTTAATTTAATTAAATATTTAAATTTAAAATTTTAAAGTCCAACCAATTTTAAGAAATAGAGGAAGTATTGACTAAAACAAGTTTTGAGAGAACTACAACTTGGATCTTAAGGGGCATTACAATCATTATGATCATATAATTGACAAAAATATGTTTTGATAGGACTAAACTTGAATCCTAAGGGGCGTAAATCCAACTCCTTTAAACAATTTGTTTTAGAGCTTGTTAAAAAAGGATATTTTGCTGGGCAGATCAGTTGAGATTGATTGCTAGCAATTAAACTAAAGACAAAGTCAAGCTTCTTAATCACAGAAAGACCTGCATACAACAACGATATCGCATTTCCTTCGTTCCTTTCTTGTACACGAGACAATTGAAAGCGAAAGATCTTGGTGTTGTATTAAGTAGGCTATTTGAGCCAATCTGATCTAAATACTACTCTTTTGGTGTTTCAAATTTTGGAGGTCAAAATAGCCAACTATAGCTTTGTCTCTTTAAAGTTGTAGGTAATAAGCGGCCTTTATTTTGTATGAACTTCCCTCTCATTCTTTTACGACTTATGTTCTGTTTTGGTCATTTTTACACTTGTCCTGCACCACCACTACGACTATACCATCCTAATGATGTGTAGCAGGTAATCCCATCACCATGTCTCGTCTCTCTTCTTGCTTTTCCTTCCTACATTCAACTCAAGCAGGGATGAGGTGTCCGTGGCTGGTATCCCATAGTACTTGAAAGCAGAAAGGGAGCAAGAAACGGCAGTAATTCGGTAAGAATGAGAATGTTCTTCAAGCTTGTGTCTTTTTTCTGCATCTGCACAACATGTTCTGCTTGTGGAAGTCGTTACATTTTGTTCGGTGCTACGGTATGAGTCAATAAAAACACACAAATGGCTTAATATGCATTCCAAAACCAAAATAATTTCCATTCCACTCATATCAAGTTATGTTACAGTAGAAATGAAGGGACAAGGGAAGTGAAAAAAAAAAAAAAATTATTCTATACCCTTTTGCACACCCAAAAACATCAACAGCAATCCAATCAATAGGTTAATCCTCCTTCACTTTTTTCTCTGTTTCTTTCGTTGTAAATTGGCTAGGTGCCATTGTATAGTTATACTCTCACTAGAGACTATATATAGTAGGTTCTGTACACAAGCCAAATCAAAGGCGAAAAACTGGATCAGAAGACACAACACCCGAAACCAAATCAAGAAAACAAAAGAATCAGACACATAAATAGAACACGCTGGTTTGACTCGAGTATTGGGGTTTTACCCTTTTCGTGGGGGAAAGAAAAATGAGCTCAGAACACATTGTTAGATGTGTCTGAGAGGCTAGAATGCACCTTATCATTCTAGACCATAGGTTTTGGAATGCAGATCTTGATATGTCTCTCAATAAAACTGCAGGTCATTATGTCTGTAATTCTAAGAAGGCAACGGAAGCCAAAAATTGGTAAACAAATTATGTCTTGGGAGGGGTTAAAGATGGGGAATGAAGGGACAGAAGATGGTTTAGATGTGTACTAGATCAGGGAGGTTTGTTAGAGACTTTGTAGGAGGGCTCTTTTGCAGGGTGGTGCTTGAGATTGATTCGAGCTTGGATTGGCGCGAGGAGACTCCACACCAAGTGTTTTTAGTAGGAAGTTTCTCTCCTGAAAAAAGAAAAAAGGCAATGATTAGTCTTGCACTGAAATCAGAGATAATATCATACCTTGACTGCAACTATAATTGGAAAATAGTGTGAAATATTCATGAGACTAACACAAATTGCTTGTCGATATCCGGCTTCATAACAGGGGCATATTTGCTAAAAAAGTTTGTGAATACTGCGTAATCAAATTCTAGATTGTGTATAAGGACTTGAGAGGGACAAAATTCATTAGTTTTCGTGTTACATCACAAAAGTATCTGCTCCAGTGTATGTAGAGCTACACTGGGTCTAACTTCATATAGCAACTTCAATACCAAAGTTGGGGTTTCAACCCCTGCACTAGAAAGGCTTGCATATAACCAAGAGTTCCCCTAAAGGATGCCATGTAACAACTATGACAAAAAGGAAAATTGCTTAAAGAGGCTCCAGTACACTATTAGGGACATCCTCCATTCTTCTATTCTCAACTTCAGTAAACATTAGGGCTTAAAATGTGACCGGCAAAAATTATGGCCACTTTAGTTTCCAGGTTTCGTCGGCATTATCACAGAACAATTATAACAAATTGTTGACCTCGCAATCTTTGATCTGGTAAGGCTGGGAACTTTCAAATTGAGTCAAATTAATACGTACTGAAGATAACTAAACCTTTAGGAAGAAACTAGAACATTATATAGTTGGATTTGATGGTTTTGAATAAATATTCAGCAGCAATTGTTAAATGGCACAATAATTTCCAGAAGGCTCCACATGGAAAAAAAAAGGAAAAAATCCTAGTAGTGTCTTAATAGCTTTAAGTAGTTTCATGTTGATGACGATGACTCCATTATCAGGAGACAAAAATCCAGTAAAAGATTGGTCATTAGCAGGCAATCCCAGCAACAAAGGTACTATCATGACCAACCGTTTAGTCTCGCAAGATATTTAGAAAGGAAGAATGAAGTCACAGTAGGTAGTATAACCAATTCCACTAGGACTCTAGGCTACAACCTCTAACTGATTGCGCAAGTCTTACGAACACAGCTGAAGGTGACTGGTTCTATGCTATTATGTTAAAGAGATAAAAGGAAAAGTTCAACAACTGACTGGTTCTAAAGAACTTACACTTTCTGAAAATTTTGGGCTGGGAATTGTTGCTGCCAAGGATCTGAAAAGTGGGGTAACGTGAATCGGGGAGCTGAACTCCATACTTGATGAGACAGAATCCAATATGTCATTTTTCATGGGCTCATCGCAAGATGGGAAGATCTCCACTGCAGTAGGATTCAATTATGAGCACACCACTATGAAATTATATTCTCCCCTGGGAAATAAAGTTATATACTTGGACCATTAAATCATATATCAACATTCAATACCTTCGGTAATGTTTGTCCTGCAAACTGTTTCTTTTTCATATTCACCTCCCCTGTTTTGCTCTTCATTTAGAATTGACTGCAACTCAGTTTCAATATCCTTATGCAGCAAACCGATCTCAGTTCTAGCATCCTCTGTTTTGTTAGGCACTGTACATGACATTAGATTCGACCCTGTACTGTACTCAGAACTGGCCGGAGACGCCTCATATAGATCAGGTTGCCTATAATATTTTGATCGTAAGTCAAACTTTCTCCGAGCTATAGGTTCTTGTGAAGCGTGAATATAACACCCTTCTTTTCCTTACCTCCATGATGGCTGATTTTCATCATTAATGCTCCTTAGGTCCTCTATCAAGTCTTTAAAATCATCGAATTGAAAGCTACCATCACAGATACTGTGTCTCGAGCAATCATTTTCTTTGCTTTGGTTGAGGTAATCTTGGAGAACCTGTAAGTACACGTAAAATTCCAAAATAAGGTCATATAAAACATGTGCCCATAAAAAGTTTCCAATCCAACATAACATCTTGAGTACTGTTTTGCGTAATTGTGAGAACAGCGCCACAGCAAACACAATACACTGATGCTCGACAGAAAAAACTGACAACAAAAGCTAACCTTCCAAGCATTTTCCACACTTTGGTCCGTATTCTCTGCACTAACTTTCAGTGCAAGCGAGCTGAGAAGCTCTGCTTGTTGCATCAGAGCAGTTATCTTTGGATCATCCTTCTTGAGAAAAGTTCCTTGAGTTTTACTACTTCGAGCTGTTGGCAAATACCAAGTATGTAAATAAACTCTCAAGAGACAGAGCAGTAATAAGACAAAGTTGATCAGGATGATGAACTTGCGAAAATGGAATTTAGTCCTTCCATTTGGACTTTTCCATTTGTGCTGTTTTCTAGAAGTAACTTATACAACCGTCAAACAAATAAGGTTTGTTTGAACTTACCATTAACAGAAACTTCATTGGCATTATCAACATCAGGTTGGCCGGGCACATTAATATCATGAATGTTTTGAGCTAATACTGCAAATGGAGGTCTAGGCTGCTGATTTCCACCTTGTAGGTGAGATCTATCTTTGAATTTGAAACTTTCTGTATGTTCAGGGACGTGGGATCTCCTGAAGTCAACAAAAGCATGCTATTGATTGTTAAGAATTTCAAAAGCTTATTATGGCATGCAGACATCTGAAGCATACTTTACCTTAGCTTCTTAGCAGCGTCTCTATTCTCTGCTGTTTCGTCTGTGTTAAACCCATTAAGGAATATGATTCTTTCGTTGTTTGGGCAGATAAATGTACTTTTATTCTCTTTTGCTAAGGCCTCGTATTTTGCTCTTTTCTTGCAAAGAGTGGAGAATCGGTTTTTTACGGCATTGTCTGTCCTGCATAGGCAACACGTTTTGAGCTTTGTAAAGCTCATTACAGCAAACAGAAACGCCCAACTGCAAGACAGGGAAGGGAGAAATATGTACCTGCCTGAAACAACTTTTGCTATTTCTGTCCATCTGTTGCCAAATACTTTTTGAGCCTGTAGATGATCGTAAGCTTTCAGACTGTTGTCATATTAAATATGTAGATTACTAATTTTGTTGAATCCGAATAAAAATGATGCTCTCTTCCAGTTTAAAAACTCCACAATTACAGCATCACGGGACAAGCATAGAAGGACCAGAGACAACATGACTGAAGAGAGATGATCAATTCGTTTAAACACGATTAGTTATAAATAAGATAATACGCAACAAATGAAACTCTGGTATAGGACACACAATCAATTACCTCACATAAAAGCATGTCTTCTTCTGGGGACCATCCTCCCCTCCTGAAGTCAGAATTCAAATAAGTATACCATCTGTAAAAAAAAAAGCTACTGATCAAATTGCTTTCTCTTGTTCATCAGGATAAATGGGAGACTTTTATCGGCTAAAAGGGGAATAAAGCAGACAAAAATTCCCATCCCACCAGCTTAGGATGAAGGTCTTAGCTACTTTTTAGTTGAGCTAACAAGGTATAAAGCAATGATTTTGATTGCGATCTAAAGTAGAACTCCACCGACCTTCTTCTACACTGTCTTGTCGACTTATCCTTAAACTCTGAGGCGATAATCGACCAGCTGGATTTAGAAGAGGAAATAAACCAAACACCCCTCAGCTCATACCCATTACAGAGTTAATAGTAGCTCGCAAGCGAACATCAAAAAATAAAGAGCAAAAAGGAACAATCTTCTCACTTTTCAGTTCCATGCAATTTAATTTGCTCACGAAGTATATCGTCCTCCTGCACCGCCAAAAGTCTCACAAACTTTAATCAAACAAAACTGATTACGAATGATCTCAAAACAAGAAGCATGAGCCCAAAAAAAAGGAGTAAAAAAAAAATGCAAGAAGCAGAGACAAGAAAAACCTGTGGAGTCCAAGCGACTATATGTCTTTCCTTCTTCTTGGAATCTTCATTTCTACCATTTATTTTCTTCTTGGCTTCTTGCATTTTCAAGTTAGCTACTTCCTTAATAAACGCTTACTATTTTACTCTTTCTTTCTCTACCTGCCTTCTTCCTCCCTTTGACGCTCCCTACTACTCCTTTTATCAAAACCAACTCGCATCCTATAAAGTCGACTCCTCTGCATGAACCCACAAACGAAAATCTAAAAAAAATAAAAAACAGTAAAAAGTTTTCAACAGAATAAAACCTCCACTTACTACCTAGCGACCTATATACACCCTATATTCCCCTAGCATATTATGAAGCTTTCAAGCTCTTGCTGTTCAAAGGTTTGGTATTCAACGAAATGGTATCTAACAAGTAACAGTACCAGAGACTGGACTATCAATGCCTTAAATGGAATGAAAAGCCTCCAATTTTCTCTGGGATTGGACTGAAACGGCAATCGATTGCTCGATATTCGAGGGCTTCCGTATACAAATAAAGTATAAAACTATTGCATATGTTAGATCAAATTCAATAATCGAGAATAGACGGAGAGAGAGAGAGAGAGAGAGTAATGGAGACACTGTAGAGATTGGAACTTGTGTTGAGATTGAACGCCGAGGGTGTAAGTGATGATGACTATGATCTGTCTGATGGTTTTTTATCTGAATTTTTAAAATGAAAGGCTCTCTCTCTATTTCTCTTACATTAGAAGGCTAAGACTAAGAAAGAGGTCCGTGCATGTCAGTTTGTGTAACTTACTCGGTGATTTTTGTTTTTGTTTTTATTCTAATTCTAAATGATACGAAAATAGTTATGGACGGGTTCTTGTTGTCTTGGTGTGCTGCCCCTGCGCGGGTACGAAGAAGAGTTTGAAAAGATGGGAACGCTGAAACCCATGACATGCAACTATTCATGATTCATGAATCACCTCGTGAGTCATGACTGTGCCACTTTCTCATAGTCCTTTTTTTTTTTAAAAAGTGGTATTAAAACTAAAGAATTGAAATTGTAGAAAAATAAACCACATTCCTTCTCTAATCTCTACACATTTATACTATACATCTCATTTTAAAATGAATAGAAAAGGAAAGGCTTATTTATTTGTTTCTATTCAGTCTTTAAATTTTAATTTTTATGTTCAAATTAATTTAAAATTTTATTTGTTTGTGTTTTTAATTTTAATTTCTTCTAATTTATATAATTTATAAAGACTAAAAAACTGATTTTTTTTGTTTTTTCTTTATCATAATCTGATTTATGAACTATGGTTCAGCCGGATTCTGACGAGGCTGTACGTTACCGTTTGGATCCATAGAGACAACTGTCGAACACAAGAATTCTGGCTTAAGGATTCCTACAAAACAAAGAAGGCACGTCGGGGGTTGTTTCCCGATAGGCCTCTCCGACGCTCAAGTTAGTTTTTTGGTGAAGAAA
>JANZXR010000003.1:12523511-12543802 GCA_027575705.1 Erythroxylum echinodendron
TATGGAAGTCTATATATATATACGGGAGGTCTCCTGTGGTGGCAAGGTAATCCGTGAGCATTTGAGAGCTCCGACCCGTTAAGAGCGCCCACGTTCTGTGCAAACCATGGAAAGACCTAGAACTCGAGCCAGTGATCAATCTCAATAAAGGTACCAGGAAGTTTCGAGCGCGTTTGGCTGCAGAAAAAGGCATTCAAAGTTTAGATGGAACTAAAATCAGGTATGTCACATTTCTTCATTTCTAATCCATTCACGGCCGATCCTAGGTGCGTAGTAAAGCCTGCTCTACGCATTACACAAGTTAATTTTGATAAAGTAGGATCCAGTCCAGTAATAAAGGAGAGAATGATTGATACCGCCGTAAATATGTTTTCTTTCCAAAACTATGGCCACATTATGGACTCCGGAGATGAATAATTTGACTAGCCTAACCTACACGGCCAACCCTTCCCTTCCTTCCATTATGAAGTAAAAAACAGAAACATAAAGACTACTGACGCCCGGGCCTAATCAAACAAATTTACATTTAAAACATAACTTATTTTAATCAATGAACTTAATGATTTATTTGTTGGGAAAATTTTAAAAACATTTATTTTTTTAATTAGAGTTTAAAACTTTGTGAAAGCTCTTCTTTACAACGGGAAAAGAGTGTATATGGTCCTAGAAAATGAGTAAAAACATCTAATAAGCAGCGGAAAAAAAGAAGCTAATCGAGTGATTAATTAGTAGAGTACAATCGGCCTAAGTTCCCAAAGAGATGTATTGAATTGACAGGAGGGAGAGGTGGGGCTTAGGCAGTGTGCTTTCTGTGTGAAGTCCCCGTAGTGCTAATTAAGCAGAGCGGCCTTGCAACCAACCACAGTCTGCCAAGTCTCCCATTCTCTTTCAGGCCATAAGAGAAACAGCACGTGGGCCCTTTTGGAGCTTCAATTCTCATGAAAAGGGTTTGTGAGATTGATTCGGTACAGGATATTCATCATAAAAGGTTTTAAACTCCTATTAATTGGACTGGATATCAGGGTTATAGGCCAATCTTATCACGCTTGATTAACTATTACGTTAATTACGGTCTGATCATATTCTTATGCATTTCAATTAATTACTTTTCTTAATTGATTAAAAATATTAGATTCCCTTAAAATCTACAGAATTTAGGAAAATCATTCTCAATCCTTCACTTTTTTTCACATTTTTTAGAATCATTCTCGGGGTTTTGATCTCAGAAAATGTTATGAGAGTCCTTTTCTTTAAATTTTGACTCCATATATTGCATTTGTTTGGTAAATAGTCTGAAGATAACAATGCCTAAACATGATCGGGACCAATCTCAATTTACAGATTGAGAAAAGAACAAAACGATAACTATCTCGCTACATTCTCGATGCTTTGATAGACTAACAAAGACGAACTGTGCTTCGTGGGATATTTTTCTTAATTACTCAGACCCTCTGCGAGTGAAAAAGTTTTTATCTTTTATTGGCTATTTTTTTGTCTGCTAATGAACAGCGCATGATAAATCTCTTTACACTGATCCAACTTTCCAAAAGGTGGCAAGAAAAACGAACAAACAAATCCAAACAAAGTTGTGAAAGAAAAAAGAAAAGAGTCCATCAACTACGACCATATTACATTACACTTGCGGTATGGTTGTAATTAAGTATTGGCTCGAATATCAGTTCTTTACTTTAGATAAAATAAAAGGGGACTATAGTGGTGAATAATGCATGATTCACGTTCCTAATTTCAATATCAATCCATCTTTCGCAAAAAAAACTCATCTAAACCATAAAACTCTCTATCCCTATTTTTGATCTCTCACTGTTTTAGGGAAGGGAGAACAACTTGTCCCGGACGAACTTTACCGAGTCATAAGTGCCTTTTTGGTAGAATACAATGCAAATACTATTTAACTTTTTTTTTTTGGCTAAGTACATGTTAAGTTTCTCTCATTCTTTACATGTTTATGTACCGTCCCATAACCAAAGAGTAGCTTGTTCACCAAAAGAGATCCCTACTTTTATTTCCAAAGGGAACCAACTGGGGATTTGTTTAGGGTCTTGCTACGCGTTTCTTGTCTGCCAAAAACGAGTTGGACTTCCTTAAAAGGAAGTCAAGAAAGTCGAAAAACAAGGCTGAAAAAGAGAGTATGTTTTACCCTACAAATAAAGTTTGAGGCTCAATGTAATACTAAATAAAAGAAACACCAGTGACCTTACACACCTCACCAAAAAGAGAGAGCTTAATTTCATTGTCAATGTCAAGCACATATACAAACTTTAATTATCTACGTACAATATTCATGCATCTATTTCTTTTGTTTACTCTAAATGTAAAAGCTTGTTTCGGTAAGTAGCATAATTTCAAGAGCACTAGCGAAATATTCCTTTCTTGATCGCATGTAAGAAAGAAAGGAAAAAAAAAGGAAAATATATGGCCCCACATGTGGAACCATAAATTTTGGGCATATATATCTTAATCCAAATTGAGCTTTCATGTATGAGTTTTGGGTTTCAATTGCTTGGGATTCCTATAACTCATACACATGGTGGGTTACCGTCTTTTGACATAAGAGCCACCTTTTCAAGGCTTCGGCATCACTTGCACTCACTTTCTCCTCTATCCTCAAAGGACGCTCTTGTTAAAGATAAAGGTTTTGGGAATCCTACGCCTTTTCTTTCATATTAATTTGTATCATCCCTTCGCATATATTTATTACCCTTTTGCGTCTATATGGCCGTGATTTCCATGTTATCATTTAGATAACCACACTTTCAAATTCTTTTGTTTACGGTTGTTACTTATTCAAGAACAAAGAAAATTTTCACGTGGCAGAACAATACCAAGATTAGAACGTACTAGCTATTTAGCTAGTAATTAATAATCACTATTACTTAATCTTAGGATGCAAGTGAGTTAGTAAGGGTTCTTCTGACTTAAGTAAGGTTGCGGGTTCAAATCCCTCTTATGTATGCAACTATTTAAAACTTAAGGTCAGAGCTTTGCCTCTCGCAAGGGACCTACCCGGTTCGAGCGGGGATTAGTCTGGGTGTGAATGACTTAAAGATGTCTTCCCATAATTAAGACCCGCCTAAGGCACCTCATAAGAAAAAAATCGCTATTACTTTCTGAAAAACAAATTATCACCGTTACTTGAACATAAATGTGGTCAAATGTGCGCACTTATCTTGATGATATGTTTACGCATCTATGTAAAAGTTGTTTTGAAATAAGATTACGCACCTTCATTTGGATGATTATAAAAGTTGGACCGCCAACTTGATTGTTTTATACAATACACTACTAGTTCAATTACAAGAAGAGCTTAAATACCAATCCCCATTTCAAGACTACTCTGTTACGATAGATTTTTGTCATTAAGGCTGATCACACAGAAATAAGGTTCCAAATATGAGCGACCTCTTAGGATTTCAAAAAAATATAATATATTTCCTAATTGTTATCTCAAGTTTTAGTCTAGAAAATGTTCCCAAAAAAAAAAAGTTCTTCTAGGAGAATGATTTAGGACTAGGCGTCCGGAGATAGGTTGGAATGTAAACAATGATAAAGCAAACTCATGCAAGGGGGGGTGAATCATGTGTAACTTAAAAATTTTTAAGTTACTATCAATTCATGTAAACGATAAGAACTTGCTAATTTTTGACAGAAAAGTCTGTAAATAAAAGGAGCCTATTAAAATGATAAAAGGAGTCTTTTAACGATTAAAAAAGAAAAGAGTTTGTTAAAAATGAAAGAAGCCTGTTAACTTTTAAAAAGCAAAAGGACCTGTTAACTTTTAAAAAGCGAAAGGGACATGTTAACGTTTACAAATGAAAGGAGCCTGTTAAAAATGAAAGGAATCTATTAACGAAAGAAACGTCTTGCAATATTAAAACAGAAGGAGCCTATTCTAAAAGTGAAGGATTCTTTTTTAAATTAAACACACATAACTATAATGAAAAAATTTAAAAGTTAAGAGAGAGAGAGAGAGAGAGAGAGAGAGAGAGAGAGAGAGAGAGACTGACATAGTCGATTTATACTGGTTCGGTTTATATCGAAGCCTATGTCCAGTCTCAAAGTATTCAACTTGAGTATTTTACTATAAAACTCCAAATAGTAAATTTTTGCCTCCAAAGCTCACAAGTACATATTTTTCAAGGTTCTTCAACCTTCTATACTCATAGTGTTTAACAAGCCTCTGTAAGCTCTCAAGAAAAAAAATGTATAAATGGTTTAACAATCTCTCTCAATATAGTGATTTCACTTTTTAAGACATAAGGAGTTTGATATAAATATAACTTTTAAGAATATTGATGCTGCTGAAGTATTTCGCAAATCTGTATATCTTTCGCAAATGCAATGACTCATCCTTAAGTAGATGTTTTCTTCAACTAGTCGTTGCTTCATTTTAATTCTGAGTTGACTTTATATCTAATGAATTTTCGATATCATCTCTGCTTGAATCTTCCAATATTCAGATGTGAAGAGAAAAGTTTAGTCAAAATTTTTGGAGCTAATTGTTTGAATTAGTAAGATCCTTCCGGATGTTGTGGAATCATTTCTAATAAAGTAAGTTCATTAAGAAGATTTCTATAAGAAAGGAAGCATTTATCCTATGATATCATTTCCTTTTAAGAATTATATTGTTACCCATACAAGGAAGTAAATCCAATTTCAATTTTGAAATATTATAGAGTTATCATTAAAATCATTAATAATAAACCTTGAGCTAACAATCTCCTCCTTTTTGACGATGACAAGTAATAATAGATATATTTTCAAATTTTAAATTCAAAAATACCTGTAAACTTTATATGTTCTTACTCACAATCATGATTAGAAGGAGCCTTTCTTATAACAGGAGCCTTTCTTACGACAAGAGCCTATCGTTTATGCATATCACAGATTTAAACTTCACAGATTGAGTTCAACAATATTTCAACAGTTAGTAAATATATCATAGATATATCATCAAAAGCAAATATATCATCAAAAATATATCATAGATATATCATTAACTCACCCCCTTTGTCATTATCAAAAAGAAATAAACAACCATGAAGCAAAAAAAATGCACAAATATGTAAGAGTAAAAATAGGCATTAAAAGATTAGAAGGAGCCTACTAATATCTGCAAAGAGAAGTAGCATAGAATCTTTATACAAAGTTAATATTAGATAATTTGCACATGCCAAGCTCTTTTCTTAACATACAAAACATATCTTCAGACAGTGGCTTAGTAAGGATATCAGCTACTTGACTTTCAATATTAATAAGCAAACGATCAATAGTTCCTTCTAAGATATGATTTCTAAGAAAGTGATGTTTGATTTCTATATACTTAGTCTTAGAATGATGCACAAGATTTTAGAGAGATTTATTGCATTGTCACATAGTAAAGGAATATGATCAAAATTCAAAGAAAAATCCTGGAGTTGATGTTTTATCCATAAGATTCGAGCGTAACAACTGGCAGTTGCTATATATTCTGCTTTAGTTGTCAAAAGCATTGTGCAATTTTATTTCTTGCAAGACTAAGAAACTGTACATCCCCCGAGAAATTGACAGTGGTCACTTGTGCTTTTCCTGTCAACTTTATCACCTGCATAATTTGCATCACAAAAACAAACTATATTAAAATAATCAATTTTTGGATACCATAGTCCAAAATTCATAGTTCCATAAAGATAGCAACAGATCTTCTTGACTGCTTGAAGATGGCTCTCTTTTGGATTTAATTAAAAGCGTGAACAAAGACACACACTCAGTATAATATCTGGTCTTGAACTTGTGAGACATACTAGTGATCTTGTGGCACCCCGCTCCCATCCAACACATGCCCGTACATCTTTCTGACATTTGAGCACATGTCGACAGAAGCAGTGCGCCAACTACATCACTTTCACATAACTCATGGCATTATAAATTAAAGCCATAAATATCATAATAATTAAACCCCAAATTCCTCATTTCATTTCATAAACAATATGTACATTGTAGCTTTACAAGTCATCCATATATGTATAATATCAACAACCTATTAGAGTCTATAGCTCTTTCTACAAAACATGCTATATAAATGAGGAATTATACAAAAATTTTAGTTTAAGTCCTTCAGTCCAGGTGACCGACCTTTGAGCCATGTCTTCTATCCCAAAATAGTACTAGATCTCTTCTAAGCTATCTTAGAAGCTATATTGGCTCTCTTGAGCCTGAGAAGTCAACGTTATAATTTTGGTGATTTTTGCGAATTCTATGAATAATCATCCTCGATATCAAATAACACATCAATTCAAATAATCACATAATTCACATTATTACATTTATCAACATATAACATTGCAATACACGTTGTACATAATTTTCACATTTCTCATTCAACATAATTCAATAATACATTTCAATCATTCAAAACATAAAGACATCATGTGTATATGCAATGTTCATGAGACTCACATTCGTTGATTTCATTGTTGTGACAGAGTGCCTTATTTACAGTCTCGTATTTATTATGGATACTGGTCTCATTAATACTGTCTCTTATCTGTTGGAGATACAGGGCTCATTTTACATATTGAGCCTGAGGCTCTTACCCCATTTTGATCTTTAAGCTCTTTTTTACTGGCGACTCTGGTCACAATTGCCTTTATCTTTCATGCATTCATATAATGGTATGCACCACATGGATTCAATCAATCATGCTCATTCGGTCACATTCAAATTCTCTTTCTCATTCACATTTGTCATTGGACCTTACGTCTAGCATTCAACATACAAGTTAAGAATCACTTATTTTGTTAAATTTAAATACAATGAGCACTTCCAAATATGGTAATCATGCATCAAATGCCTTGGACATAAAAGGTTCGAAATCAGTACATGCACATCACATAATAATTCAATGCAAAATTTAACAAACACACATTCGAAGTTAGACCATCTTAGGTTACTTATAATTTTTCTCCCGTTAGCTTATTGCCTTGAAGTCTCAACAACGTCTGGAAACGGTCACTCAATATGCTCTTTTATAATATGTACACATATACATTTACTATTACTATTTTTCACATTCATATGAATACTCGATCATAAGCACATGTATACATGTCATATATAATGCATGTTCAATGACAGATTCCCAGGTATATTTCCTTAATACACATCTTATAATCAATTAACATTATTTTCCAATCATCCTTTAATATCTAATACACTTTGTCCACTTTAATCACCTCATTCAACATCAACTAGGTTCATTCAAGATCTCATTTAAGCCTAAATACCTTATATGGGGACACCCTAGCATTAATTGGTTCATACTTTACTCAAAAGATAACTTTTTTTCTCTATAGGTCTGGCCACGATCGTGGTGTTCCTACCACGATCGTCACAAAAACTTTTGGAGCTGGCCACGATCGTGCTGCTACTACTACAATCATGGCAGAAACTCTTTCTGGTGAGGCCATGATCGTGGGGATCGTGGCAGAAATGTATTCTGAAAGGCCACGATCGTGGGGTAAGGGCCACGATGGTGGGGTAAGGGCCACGATCTTCCTTCTTTTTCGCATGAATTCAACAAATCTCCTCACATCCATTTCACACCAAGTCTACATGAATTTACATCTTCTAATACGACCTCATTTTGTACTAATTCAACTACCATATTGATTACATTAACTCTATGAAATTCAACTCATTTGATTCATCATTTTCAACTTAATTGTATCATTCATGAAATCCTATCTCTTTCTATAGTATATCTAATTCATAATGCATCAAACAATTCATTCATTATGTTATGTCCTCATTTAACACTCTAAACATTTCACATCTAGATGCATTGACATCAAACATCCTTTTCCTTAAAGTATAAAATTAAGTTCAATCAAAACTTATCACACATTTAACCAACCTTTCCAACATCAAAATTATGTTCCTTTAAGCCCTAATTAAGTCCAAAAGCATCATAGTTATATGCCCCCCATTCTTAATGGGTTCAACCATTACATAATCAAAACATTTCCATGAAAAATCACTGCCTATGATCGTGACAGAAACTAATCTCCTATTTTTCCTGTAATTTTCCAGTTTTTCTCAGGACAAATTTTTAGGTCAATTTTTTATGACCATTATGACCTAGAAAATGAGGTATTTAGACAACACTGTCTCTAAATAAATGTTCATATATGTCTTAAGTTTCTAATGACATAAAATTCATGCAGTTGGATTCAGTATTCTGCAAGTTATATCTAAAATACTGCAGACTGTTCTCATACCATGATAGCACACAGTTCTCAACTTTAAGCCAAATTTCAAGACCCTTAAGGACATAATTCAAATTCACTTCCTTCATGAAAATTGTAGCCATATGTCTCTAATTTTAATACAAATTAAAAATAACCTAATTTAGATATCCAAAATGAAGATATGGCTAAAATACAGATGTATGTTCAGAGAAAGCACTCCATCTAGCATATTCCAGCACACATTTAACTTCATTTTCAACTCTACTTTATCTCCAAACTATCATCCTACTTCTTATTTCAAGACAATACACTAGCATTTTCTTTGGTTTTAAACTTACGAATTATCATTCATGTTAGCACAAAGTAAGATATAAATCTATTTAGCTCTCTATCCACACACATCATCATCATACTTCAAACTTCCTTGTTCATACTCATTCATCTCTTAATTCATTATCTAATTGATTCATTTACCAAATAATTCATGAATAACATTAACTCAATACAATTTAGATCATGATCTATTTGTCACTAAACTACACCTATGTTAAAACACATATATAAAAACTCATGATCAATTATTAAATTTCTTATCATACATGTTCCATTTAACAATACCCATGAAGATTAAAGCACAACTTACTTGATTTAGCTTCAAAATTTTCAAACTCTTCAAGATCTGACTTAACTTTAGCTCTCTATACAACCCACGTACATCATCCTTCAAGGTGGTAGGGTTGGGTCTTTAGTGAGAAATGAAAGTGAGAGCAGGATGAGAGTAGCAAGTGAAAGATGAGAGGGCTAGGATCAACGTGAATGGAGATTGGTGAGAAAAATTTGTGAAGGAGGAGAAGAAAGCCACGAAAAAGAAGAAGAAAGCAAAATACAAACAATTAAATGGTCTTGAAGAAGTTAAAAGAATCATGGGTATAAGACATGGCTTGGCAAGTGCCACTTGCCACATGTCCAATCCCTATAGGTTTATACTAGGTTCTCTCATTTAACTAGTCCAATCAACTCCAATTTCTACTCCAATTGTCTCCAAATTTCAATGACATATGTCATTAAATGCAAATATCATTTATAAAAATTTCTACTGCCATTTGACTCTTAACTATACTTTCATTTATCAATTGTCCTGCCACTTGACATTTTTTCTAGTTCAAAATTTAACCAAAAATTTAAGAATTTTCTAAATTTCACCAAAATTTCTAAATCGATACCTATACACACCAATTCAATTTTTAATACATATGAACTACAATTCATATCAAAAATCACATTTATAAATTAATTATACCTGAAAATGTTAATGAATGTATGTACAATCATTTTAATGTGCAAACATTAATATTCACATGTGTATGCGTATGTCATATTATGCATGAACATGAAATGCAGTTTCTAATTTCCTATTAATCTCTCATGTACCATATTCTAGGGTCCTAACCCTTAACGTGGGGTAACAGGATGTTATAGATCCAATCATTTATCTACACTTTGTCTCATCCGTAGCCTTGCCTTCTTCATCCTTATCAAGTTTAGTTCCAAAATACATAGGAGTACAAATCATCTTGGCATTCTCAAAATGATATTTTTTGATGAGTTACTTTGTTTATTTGTCTTGACTAATGAAGAGTCCTTTTTTCTGTTTTCCTAATTTGCAACCTAAGAAAGAAAGATAATTCTCTCATAATACTCATTTCAAACTCCTCCTGCATTAAAGTTGAGAATTCTTCACAAAAGGATTAATTAGTAACACCAAATATTATGTCATCAACATATATTTGCACTATAAGTAAATCATTCTCCTTTTTCTTAATAAATAAGGTTTTATCTACCTTTCCTCTTTCGAATCTATTATCAAATAAAAAGTTACTTAACCTTTTATATCAAGCTTGAGGAGCTTACTTTAGACCATACAGGGCTTTAGTCATCATGTAATCAGGATGGTTTTCATCTTCAAAACCTACAGGTAGCTTAACAAACACTTCTTTGTCAATGTATCCATTTAATAAGGAACTTTTAACATCCATTTATAATTCCTTATTAACGTCCATTTCGAATAATTTAAATTTTCTATAGCATGCAAAAACAAGTAAAATTCTAATCGATTCTAATCTAGCAATAGGGGCATAAGTTTCATCAAAATCAATACCTTCCTGTTGATTATAACCTTGAGCTACAAGTCTAGCTTTATTTCTTACCACTTTTGTTAAGTTTGTTTCGACATACCTAATGTATTCCAATGATTGACTTATTTTGTGGACGAGGCACTAGATTCTAGACTTTGTTTTTGCCAAACCGATTTAGTTTATCTTTCATAGCAGAAACCCAATTTTCATCAGTAAGAGCCTCTTCAGTAGTCTTTGATTCTAATTGTGAGATGAGGGCAACATAATTATTTTTTAAGGAAGATTTGGTTCTTAGACTCTCAGAAGGGTCTCCTAGAATGTACTGATGTGTATCTCAACCTCTCCATTCTCTTGGTGTTCTTCATTGCATAGGCTCTTGCTGAGATGAAGGAGCTTGTTTCGTCCTGGCTTCAGAAGGACCTTTTTGATCTTGTAATTTCAAAGATACTATAAGTATAGTTTGAGTCTGTAATGTATTTTTAGGAACCAAAGGATGCTCTTCATCATTTGAATCAGCCGCTATTGTTGATGGTAACGCTTCGTCAAATACCATATGTATTGACTCTTCTATCCTCTTTGTTCTTTTATTATAAACTTTGAATCCTTTGCTGGTAGTACTGTAATCCAAAAAAATAACTTCATCTGATCTTACATCAAAATTCCAAGATTGTCTTTTTCGTTATTTAATACGAAATACTTGTAGCCAAATGATTGAAAATAAACAACATTCAGTTTTCTTCCTTTCCACAACTCATAGGGGGTCTTTTTTAGAGTAAGTCTTGTAAGCCACCTGTTAAGTATGTAATAAGCAGTAGATACAACTTCTTCCTAATAACCAGGAGGTAGACCACTTTCACACAACATTGTCCTGACTATATCAACAAGAGTCTTATTCTTTCTCTCAACAACTCCATTTTATTGAGGAGTCATTGGGCATGAAAAATCATGAGTTATCCCACTTTCATTACCGAAATCTTTGAATTTTCTATTATCAAATTCTCCTCCATGATCACTCCAAATAGATGTAATGCAATACCTTTTTTCAATTTTATATTTTCTATAAAATTTCTAAAAAACTTCAAAAGTATCATCCTTATTTGATAGAAAATAAATACATATAAAGCTAGAATAATCATTTACTATAACAAAACCATAATGTTTACCACTGAAGCTTTGAGTCCTAGTAAGACCAAATAAATCCATATCTACAAGTTCATGCGATTGGCTAGTAGAAACAATATTTTTAGGAGGAAAGCTACTTATGATTTGTTTTCCTTTTAAACAAGTTTCGCAAACTTGATTACTCTCAAACTGCAAATTTGGTAGTCATCTTACTAACTCATTTTTGGATAATTTTGGTAGAATGCTCATGCTAGCATGTCTAAATCTTCTATGCTAGATAAATGAATCCTTTTCTAGTGACACAAAACATTTAACATTTTGTGAAGACTTGTCTTCCAATTGAGCACAATATATATTCTGATTTCTAGTTGTCATTAAGATTATCAATAATTTCACAATAGGATGCAAAGAAAGTGACTATATATCCCTTATCTCATAAGTAACTTACATTTAAAAAGTTAAGTTTCAAAACTTCAACATAAAGAACATTATCAATATAAGCAAAATTAGAGTCACCAATTTTACCAATTCTAATGACTTTTGCCTTGTTCTTATTGACAAAGAAAACATCACCTCCATCTTTCCTTTCAATATAGTTGAAATATGATATTCTACCTATCATATGTCTCGAACAACTACTATCAACTATCCATTGATTTTCTCTAGTCTCTGTTCTAAAGCATATTTTTAGAATATATTATCTAATTTTAGGTACCCAAATTTTTCTTGGTCCTTTCAAGTTACTAGTTTGACCTTTCGGTCTCCAAACATACATATCAGATAATTTCTTCGTTTTCTAAAAGTTACAGGAATGAATAATACAAAACAAATGAATGAGAATTACGAATTACTATAATTTTAGTTATTTATCAGGTTCCTGTTGTTTTGACTATGGCTACTCTTGTATTTAACAAAGAAATTCTTGTATGGCGTAATATTATTATTTTCATTATATCTTACTCCAGCCTTATCAAAAACACCTTAATCATTCCCAAGTAATGCATGAAGTTTGTTCCTTCTATCAACAAAAATGGCAATATCTTTTTCTAAAGAAGCAACTTTTACTTTGAGTTGTTTTACCTTAACAGAATCATTTTCAAAGAATGCATTCTCTAACTGACTTACCTTTTGTTCCAAGAATTCCTTTTCAGATACTTTTTATTTGTTGTCATTTTCAAGGGACATAATTCTTGGCAACAAATTCTTACTCATATTCTAGTGATTTAATCTTATTTGTCAATAATGCATCATTATTTATGGACTTCTTAACCTTTTTGAAATACTACACTGTTAAGTTTTGTACTACTCATACAGTTCATTGATATACATCTCCTAATTCATCAATTTCAATAATAAAGCTAGAATAATATAGCTTATCGTCTCTTGATTTAGCTATAAGCAAACATTGCAGACTTCTTCGGGCTTTTCCTAATAGTTATGAATTACATCATATTTTTAGGCTTAATTTGTTATGTATTAAGCGTTAATTTGAGTGATTAGTATGTGTTTAGGTTAGAATTATATTAGTTTGTGTGTTTAAGTACTTTTTATGGGTTAGTATAAGTCTTTGAGCTTAAATATTATGATTTTGAGGTACCTTAATGTGTTTGTTAGTGTTTAAGGCTTAACAATGAAGAACAAAGGAGTTTTGGAGACTTTCAAGCTGAAACCACCACCCATGATCGTGGCACAATTGTGACAGAAATATGGGAGCTAGCCCACGGTCATGGCCTAAGGGAAACGATCATGACAGAAGACTTTGCCACAAGCCATGATTGAGGCATTCCACGATCATGACAGAAAGGATTTATACAGGCCATAATCGTGGCTAGCAAGGCCACGATCATGACCTATGTTAGGCAGACGCGTAAACAAGAGAATAAATCAAGTTTCGAGAGATTTTTTGAATCGTTTCAACCTCGAAAAAGCCCTAAGGTTACTTAAGACACACAAAGTATTTAAAGAAAAAAAAGAGGGAGCTTTGGCATTAGCCACATTCTTAAAACCCTAGAAGGCTTTATCGAGAGATTGAGGATGAAACAAAGGAAGAGAGACGTAGAGAAGAAGCCTACGTGAAGTACTTCTCAGAATAGGAGGTTTCCCACCGTTCCTACCTCTGTCATGCATTCCTAGTTTATTTATGGTTTTATTTCATTCTTTATGATTCTGTAGAAATTAAGATAGCCATAGATGATAGTTTCGTTGAATGTTGAGGATTTATTTAAACTCACCTTTAGGATATTTTGTCTTTGATATTTGTGAAATTTGATTGATTGCATTTTTATTGAATTTCTTGTGATTTCAATTATGGACTTGTATAATTAGGTAACAAACTGAGAGGGTGAACCGAGTAAAAAATCATTAAATTGGGCTAATGAGAATTAGGTAATTTAATAGATCAAGAATTGAATCAAACTGTAAATTTGTGTAATGAGATATCTTGCATAGATTTTTGGTAGTTTATTGGATAATTTCATATCTAATTTAGGTTTTGGATAAATTGTGAATCGAGAGGTTGCAATTCCCATAATCTAATTAGGGTTAATGATTATAACTTGAGAGAGAGTAATCAACCCTAGGACCGTCTAGAACCTGTAATTCGATAAATTCATAATCAATTAGGTTTTCTTTAAAGTTAGATAAAAATCTCGTTTCTCTCACTTAGGAGTTTTTAGGTTGTTTGGTGATTAGGTGTTGCATATGCTATCTTGTTATTATTTTCGAAATTGATTATTGGAATTAATTGTGTGATTGAAATATTTTCTTATTTAGTTTTGTTCTTTTTGAATTATTATGAATTGAGTTCAGCCTTAAATTTTATGATTAGATTAACCCTCCTCGTGGGATCAACACCTTAGGTACTATGTGAACGACCCTTGCGCTTGTTAAATATCGAGGTTAATTATTAAAAAATTTTCAAATCGAAAACCTACAATCAAGTTTTTGGTGTCGTTTTCAGGAAGCCAATTAGTTTATTTCTATAGTTTAATACGTTTAGTTTACTTTTAAAATTTATTCTTTCCTTTTTATTTTACAAATCGTGCTCTTACATGAACACAAGAATCACGAGAGGTTCGAGTCATGTAGCTGAAATGTTAGATTTAGACATCACTCGACTAGGACGAACCATTAGGAAAGTTCAACGTGAAGAAGAAGAGGAAATTATGAAGTTAACAATAGCCGAACAATTTCAGCAGAAAATGGACTAGAGCGAACCAAGGATATCAACTACAAACCCTGATGGACTTCATGAGGCTAGGGTTCAATGTGACTAACCAAGGAGTAGCTAGGTCGCCCGTTCAAGCAGCCTCCTTTGAGATTAAAGCAACCCTCTTGAATATGCTTCAACAGAATGCGTAGTTTTATGGATTAGCAAACAAAAATCTAAATGCATATATAGTGAACTTTCTTGAAACCTGTGATACCTTTTGGTATCATCAAATGTCGAAAGATGAGGTATGAATCAGGCTTTTCCCCTTTAATCTTAAAGATAGAGCAAAGGCTTGGTACTGTTCCATTAGCGCAGCCAATGTCATGACTTGGGATTAGTTAGTTCGTGCTTTCTTGGATAAGTATTTCCCATTGACCAAAACCACTAAGATCATCAAGGAAATTACCAATTTCTAACAAGGTGATGGGGAATCGATCTATGAAGCATGGGAGAGATACAAGGATTTGCAAAGAAAGTGCCTATACCACAATCTACCCAAGGAATTCTTATTGTAAACATTCTACAATGGAGTAAACCCACCGACGAGAGGCACCATTGATGCAGCTTCAGGAGGATCACTAATGAGGAAGACAATTGAGGAAGCGGAAGAGCTGATAGAGGAGATGGCGAGTAATAGCTACCTCTAGATGAACGAGCAGAGTAAACAGACTACTTCATTCTAAGAGTGAAAAGGAATTGTGGCTATTGATCAGATGACTAAAATGTAAGAAAAAAACGAAAACTTAACATAACAGCTCAATAGCATAAAGGCTTCGTCCTCAGCCCAGGTAAAGGCTGTATAATTAAAGTGTGAACTCTGTGGATAGATGGACTATGATACCGTGGACTGTTACTTGATGAAGGAAGATAATCCGGAGCAAGTTAATTATATGGGAGCGTAATATGGACGAGGAGGGAGCAACAATCCCTACTCCAATACCTACAACCCTGGGTGGAAAAATCACCCTAACTTCTCCTGGAGAAATATTGTTGGAGGATAGTTCAGGCCACAAGGATAAGCAAGCTTCCATCAAGATAAACAAAGCTCAATGGAATCTAAGTTGGACAACATTTTGGATAAAATTGGAGGCATGGAGGATGCACACAGAAGGCTTGAAAG
The DNA here is from genome assembly GCA_027575705.1 of Erythroxylum echinodendron. Classification (NCBI taxonomy): domain Eukaryota; kingdom Viridiplantae; phylum Streptophyta; class Magnoliopsida; order Malpighiales; family Erythroxylaceae; genus Erythroxylum; species Erythroxylum echinodendron. Next base: position 12,539,346 of record JANZXR010000003.1, read on the forward strand.
CAAATTTCAAACAAGTAACAAAGAATCATGCCTGGTCAATACATAATCTGGAAGTCCAAATAGGCTAACTAGTAAAGGAATTGTCTACTTGGAATGTAGGAACCCTTCTAGGCAACACTGAGCATAACCTAAAAGAGAGGATCATGGCTATCGTTCAAACCTAGGAGAAGGAGCCTAAACACGTGAAGGAAGACAGAGATGAAGGAGAAGGACATGCAATTATGGAATTCCTTCAACGTGAGCTCGAAATTGAGCCAATTAGAGAACCTCGATATGAATTCCCATACCCTATTCTAGCTCAGCGGAAGTAACTATCAAGTATGGCAACAAAGAATTATAAGGAGGTTGAATCAAATAGGGTTGAGAACATTACGAAACAACTGCAAACGAGGCTCACCCTAAAGGAATCTATCCAAAAGAAGGTTAAAGAGCACTTAGAAGAAGAAAGCCCATCTATAGCTTAGAAGAAAGAGGATCTAGGGGATTTTTTCATCCCTTGTAGTATAAATGGAGTCAATATTGATAGGGCATTCGTGGATTTGGTTCGAGTATCAATATGATGCCTCATACCTTTAGTCTAAAATTGGGGTTGAGAGAGTTAGTACCTATGAAGACGTTAGTGAAGAATGCTGACATAACAGTTCATTAACCGAAGGGGATCATTAAGGATGTGCGTGTACAAATTGATAAATTTACCTTTCCCACAGGCTTTTATATACTGGACATTGGAGAAGATGTGGAGACCCTTATAGTTCTTGGACGACCGTTCCTAGCCACTTCTCGTTCAATCATTGACGTTGATAGGGTTGAACTAACTCTAAGAATAGGAAATGAGCAATTAACCTTCAAAGTATCAATGAAAGACTATGGTTCTTCTTTACCTCCGATGGATATCAAGGAAGCTGAACCTCGAGGAGAATGGGAAGATATCAAGGATCCTGGGAACGCTTTTAGAAAGAAAAGATCGCGTAGAAGAACATGAGGAAAGGAGATTCATAAGGAAGATGGAAGGTGGAAAACATAGTATGGTAGCGTATATGCAAATTGTAAAATTAGAAACAACAATATCATTGCACGATTCATTTGAACCACCGTGAGCCTAAAAAGAGCGTCGAGCTACCTACGTTAAAAAAACGTTGCATGGGAGGTAACCTATGAAAATTAGTTCCTTTGATTATTTTTGCTACAACATTTGAATTCTGTAGTTAGGATTATTTTGTTTCTAAATAAAACCAAAAAGTAATAGATTTTGATATAAATTGGATGATCGATCAAGCAAGTAAAAGAGAGGTGAAATGGCCATAAAAGAATTAAGAAGTGAAATGGAAAAGAAAGTGAAAAGAACAAAAGAAGAAAAATTAACAATTGGTGGAAAACTGAAGGCCACGATCTTGGCCTACGACTGGGCAGAAAAAACACACAAATTTTAAAGAAATTTTTACCAGTTTACCCTCTAACCACCTATATATTCATTTCTAACTTCACTTTGTCATTCACTTTCACTTTCACTTTTACGTTATCTCTCTAGAATTGAAACTTACAAACACTCTCACATCTCTCTACAAAAATTTCAAATTGCTAAATTTCTTCTAAACTCTACCTATTCACAAGTAAATATGTCGTGCATTAAACAATCAACCAAACGGGAGTAATCATCATGACAGAATCAAGTTTTGAGATGTGGGAGAAGAAATAGAGCAGCAAACTTCAGAGTGCCCTTGCCAATCTACATAGAGGAGGAAGGTATTTGTTTCCAATCCTTAAATGCTAGACAAATAGTAGTTTCCAAATATTTTGATTTTGAAACGCTCGATAAGGTAGAATTGTGCAATAGAGTAGAGAATTTAGCTGAACAAATCCAGTGAGCCAAATTTATACATTTTCAATTTCCTGTCTACCAGGAGCTCACTTTGAAAATTTTCGTTTCCCTATCCTATGAACCTAGGAACCCCAAGGAAATGTGGTTTAGGTTGTAAGGAAGAGCTTATGAATTAAACATAGAAATCATGTGCGATATGTGTGCGTTCCTTGAATCCTCCATCATCAAGCAACATGATGATTTTTATCCTCCTCACTATTGGAACAAGCTTACTGGGATGGAGAAATTTGAAACAAAAAATGCCCATAAAAACATAATAAGTTTCCACGAGCACTTGTTGCTACAAAAATTCATGTGTCAGCTAGTTTTTGATAAATCAAAAACCAACAAGCGTTCCACAAAGAAACTCTTTATATTGTGGTGTATGAACCATAGCATTCCATTGTGCACATCCACACATATGCTAAACGCTATTGTTGTACCTCCGCGCAAGAGGAGAAAAAATTTAGGTATAGGGTACTTAGTTTCTACCATTCTGAATATGATGGCGTAGATTGCAGTGGGTTAACTGTTCATCTCACTGACTTCCTAAACCATCACCATTTATAGAGGGCTGAAATCCTTAACTCCACAACATGGAACTTCGGAATATCAGCCAAAAGACAAATGTTAAGATTAGGGCCAGTTAGGTTAGCTCGAGTTTAGCACCACCTTAACGAGTAGAAAAGGACTTAACCAATAAAGAGTCCAAGGAAGAAGAAGAGACAGAAGAACCAGGATGGAAGAAAGTTTTGGACACAATCTTCGCAAATAATGCGATGATTACCGATCAACTAGCGGAGAACTCCAGATTGATGAGGGAGATGGCCCACACTCAATGATGTCATAGCCGAGATATACATCGTATCCATCAATATTTTGAGGCTCAGGGCATTCAACGGCCACCTCCGACACCATCCCCACCTCTATCTCCATGAGCTTTTGTCTAACTTATTTACTTTTCTTTTTCAAATTAGTCTTCATTTTTATTTTTATTTTTATTTTTATGTTCTGTTTACTTTATGTTATGTTTCTTCTTTTATTTTATGTGCTTGTTTGTTCCCTTCTCATATTGAGGACAATGTGTTGTTCAAGTGTGGGGAGGGTTATGTGTTTTGTTTTGTATGTGATTTTGCATATTGTATGATAGTTACAGGTTGCATTTTGTGAATTGTTTGAATGTGTCAATGGCTTAGATGGATTGAAATTAATTTAATTTTGAACATAGTCTATTAGGTTGTAAAGAATCATTAGCTCGCAAAAAATAGTGAATTAGGGTCTTTGGATAAACGTTCAACTTAATTGGGATTTAGTGTGAGTTTTCACTCTTTAAATTGTCACATTTATTCATAATTTGAGGCCTTTTAATTTAAGTAGCTTTACTAGTATTTGTTTCATGAAAACCAATAGCTAAAACAACAAGGTAAGCAAATAAATTAAAAAAGTGTTTTATTAAATAAATAACTATTCCGCTAACCTTCGGGTTATGAAAAGAGCTAGTAGCTAGTTGAGAACATGATATAGTTGAGTAATCGGATCGACACACATCACAAATATGTGCCTCTGCATCAAACAGTTGTAATGACGATCGAACCTAGCAGCTTAATAAAATCATGACTTAGTCGAGTAACTGGATTGACATTCATTACCAATTTTGTTCTCCATGTGAAAAGACTAAGGCTATGTTCAATAAATAAATAAAATAAAATAAAAAATTGTTCTAATAAAACCCTACCAAACTTGTAATAGCCTGACTTTTCATGAAAACATACTTAGGAACAGTTACAAAGTCTAAATGACCAAAGAATTTTTAATGTTTGTGTGCAATTGAAAAGGGTAAATAAATTAACACTTAGATCTTGACTAATTTGTATATTTAGTTCAAATTCCCTAGACACAGATTTTTTATGTTAATGATTTGATATAACTTGAATGATTGTGTTTAAGATTAAATTTATTTCATAAAGTTGAAGTCATTGCCCCATTACTGCACTATGTGTTATGTGTTTGTTTTTTTTGTTTGCTTAAGGACAAGAAAATGTTTAAGTGTGGGGATGTTGATATTTATGAATTGCATCATGTTTTAAAGCTTAATTTGTTATGAATTAAGTGTTAATTTAAGTTATTAGTATGTATTTAGGTTATAATTATGTTAGCTTGTGTGTTTAAGTGTTTTTTATGGGTTAGTATAAGTCTTTGAGCTTAAATATTATGTTTTTAAGGTACCTTGATGTGTTTGTTAGTATTTCAGGGTGAATAACAAATAACAGAGGAGTTTCGAAGACTTTCATGGGAGCCAGCCCACGATCGTGGCCTAAAGGACACGGTTGTGACAAAAGACTTTTCCATAGCCCATGATCGTGGCATTTGGGCCACGATGATAGAAAGGTTTTATGCAGGCCACACTCATGGCTTGCATCGGGTAGACTTGCAAACAAGAGAAAAAGTTAAGTTTCGAGATATTTTTTGTGTAACATCCCCTCACCAATTGCCATGAATAGGAGTGTATAAGTGTACAGTGTCATATGCATGCATTCATATATGCACATGCATAGTAAATAAGTGAATTCTTGCACATGAAATGTTTGTACATGCATAC
>JANZXR010000003.1:12602127-12618294 GCA_027575705.1 Erythroxylum echinodendron
GGTGACATATAAGTAAGATATGTTATGGTATAAAAGCATGAAGATGAATTAATAATGGTTAAGATGTTTTTCATTGGTTTACGCCCACGTTATGGTGATAAGCTCACATTTTATGACCTCTGAGTTGGACTTCGAAAACGGGGTCCAACATTTGTGGTATCAGAGCGAGCAAGAGTTAGACTCCAAAAATGGGGTCTAATCGATCTAGTTCTTCAATTCCTGAATACTTCATTCATATTGAATCTCCAGCTCCTACATGTAATTCTACATGCCTTCCTAATTTGCCTCCATTCCTGAGTTTTGGTTCCTTCTACCATGTCGCATCATCTGTTATGGTCTAAGACAAGCTCTAATACCAATTTTTATTACAAGTAGTTATTTTGGGAAATAATTTCAGGAAATAAGGATTTCAAAGTAAGCTAATTATCAAACAAGAGAAAAAGATATAGAAATAGAAACAATGAAGAGATAAACTATAGTTTATTCAATTATTCACTGATTCTCCTCCTTCCATCTCTAACTAATCTAAGTTAAAAAAAAAACTGACTGACTGACCCATTGGTTAAAAACTGAAATGATCTATGCTTTGCCCTAGTGCTGCAGGGAAGAGACTGTTATACTAATGAATCTCATAACAATTGGTTACTATTCAGTTATTTTCTTACATGTGTCTCCTACAAACAATAACGTTTCTTTATGTATTTACAACTACAATACTACAACATTTTACAATTCTCCTACCATTTTGCATTTATATTTTCCCTACTATAACTCTTCAGCTACAGAACTTATTTAAAACTCAAATATATAATTTTATGTTATTATCTTATGTATCATTATCTTTTCATTATTTTCTATTATCTTATACTTGTGCATATTACGTGGCTATCTTTTAATGAGAAATACAAACAAACAATACATTCCAATTCATTATTTACTTCACCTTCAAAGAATGATCAAACTTGATCCAATGGTGAGGTGGGTGTTCCATCACAACCATTTCCATATCCAAATTCTTCTTTAGATTTTGGTACAAAACTCAAATGGAAACATATTCCATAATTTGACAATTAGGATGTCAAAGATTGTGTTCATATTTAAGAGATGTCGAAGTGAAGGCATTAAGTGTGACTCTAGATATAAGAGAACAAGCTGAAGAGAGGGTTTGGGAAATAAAATGAAAAGTTGAAATGGGATAAATTTAGGTAGGGATAGAAAAAAAGGAAAATAAATATATGATGAGTTCTTGAATGGTTAGGTACATAAAAATGACAATAAGAAAAGGAGTTGATGTAATTAAGGCAAAAAAGGCATATTTAATCCTAAGGTTTATCTGTGATGACAAATTAAATCCTATTATTTAAGAAACATTTAAATTCAACCCTAAGTTAATAGAAAAAGACATAAAAAGTGATGACAGTGTGACGCTGTCAGGTTCTACCATTTTAGAAATGATGAGACATATATTTATAATATTTTAATGTTGATGTAGGTCTCACGTAGCCACATGACAGTGTGACTTAACTAATTAACCTATTAACTAATGAATTTAGTTCCCAAATTATTAGAAGCATATAAAAAGTCTAATTCCTAAAATCCTTAACTTAGATATGAAATCCCTAGTTGCATTTATCTTCGTGGGTTTGTCTATATAGGTCAAATCTATGAACTAATTATCCCCAATATAGAAAATATCCCTCCATTATGAAGTGCTTACAGTCTAGATTGTGTCATCTCCCTCATTCACAACCTTTCATCACTGTTGCCCTTCACCATTGTCACAATTTATGGTAATGCAAATTATTTTGCTTCTTTTTACCTACGCTTTGTTTGCTTAGCCATTTTTTTCAAAAGGGATGTTGTGAAATGGAGGAATATTATGGAAGCTAGAGTTAAATTGCTTAGTTAATGAGAGGGAGTTATGTCGTGAATTGTCTGATGAGAAGTCTAGGTGTTTCTTTGGTGGCTATCTGGAAAAAGATATAAACAAGGATAACAATGTATGCAATCTAGATATTGTTGTAATTTTAGGTTTATCTTCATACTTGCAATTGATAATCAAACCTTAAGCAGTAAGGGAATTTGGGTGTTTCTTTAGAGAGCTTTTTAATTTTTAATGTTTTTTCCTATTTAATATTATGTGTTTGATGACTATTTAGTAGAGGACAAAAATGAAGATAATTTAATATTCTATGATTGGTGACTGTCTAGTAAAGGATACAAATGAGGATAATTTACATTCGTCCTTACAATTGACATTCATACCTTAAGCAACGTGGAAGTTTAAGGATTTATATTTGTGTTTATCTCTAATGCTGTTATTTTGTTGGAGAAAAAGAATTATTAGTTGATTGATACTTCTTAAGCTTTCTGTGATTACAGTACATTGGAATTGATTTATTTATATTTAACTTATTTGAATGATTATCTCATCTTGGATCTAGTTGAAAAATTATCTTATCTTGGAGCTAGTTGACCTAATTGCATAACTCTAATTTCATCACCTAGCAAAAATTATCTTATATTTAGTAATGATGCTTTCTTTGTAGGTGAATTTACATTGTGATTTTCTTTAGTATGCAGATGGAATCACTAACATTGACTAATATAATAATAAGTTCAAATGTAGGAAATATGGTTGCTATTGTAGGATAAATGCCCCGTTAAGGACTTTTTAGAGAGATTATAATCCCGATTGGAGATTTTATGGATGCCTTGATTATTCAGTGAGAATTTATTATTATTTGATTAAAAACTTATGTTTAATATTTATATAATGAAATTAAATATTTTGTGTTTAGAGATGTAACTTTTTCAAATGTTATTGATAAAAAATTTATCTGAGTTCATGCCTCGCGAGGGTGGCATGTTATAGCACTCGATCATTCAAACTTTAGTACTAAATTGGGCCCACTCTATTCGCAAACTTTTTCAAACATAGCAATACAATTAACAAAATTTTCAATAGCCATTTGGGCCCATTACAAATACAAAACATTTCCACTTCAAAAAATTATTACATATCGTAATATTTATTTACAAATAATACAAAAATTTGCGGAATATACAATTCAGTATAAAATAAAGAAATGCAATGTAGACGCGAACTGATCCCGACCTCTTCTTTCACTCACATGCAATAGATATACTCCTGATGTCTAACGGGGTATTCTTCTGAGTCCTGAAAAATAATTGCAAATTTTGGGTGAGTTTTGCGAACTCAATGAGTGACCATCATCGATGGCTCACCCAGTCACATAACACATAATTCGCACATCACAAATTATTTCACATTTCACATTATTCACATTCGACACACTTAATCATTCATCTTATGTATATGCAATGCACATGAGACTCACTTTTCATTTGATATTTTGTTGTGACCGAGTGCCTCAACTGTTCCATATAGGGCTCATTAATAGCTGTCCCATATAGGGCTCATTAAACGTTGAGCCTGAGGCTCTGAATCACTTTGGAGCTCGAGGCTCATTTTCACTCATTGAGCTTTAAGCTCTGATCGGTGGCTACTCTGGCACAACAACCGTTATATTTCATGCATTCATGAAATGAAATGCATCTCTTACATTTGCATATTCGCAGTCACTCCCATTTACATATCATCAGACCGTAGTCCGGTATTCACATTAGAGTTGAGTATCACTATTTCATTTATATACATGATCACAATTTCCTTCGGAACTAAGTCCGACATTTAATAACCAAGTCACATATCACATATTTCATCCAATTCACATACAAGAAGCACTTCAATATGTCAATCATACATCACATTCATCGGAGCTTCTGTCCGGAAACCAGTACAATCAATTCACATCACATTCATGTCAAATCAAAACATAAATGAAGCAAACATTAAGGTAAGACCATCTAGGTCTACTCACAGTACGCTCTAGATTAGCATTTGTTTCCAAATTCTGGAAACGCCTGACTGCAGACTTTTAACTTGTACAACCTATTTATGCAATATGTTGCACAAACATTAATAATTTTGCACAACTATAAGAATTCAATGCACATGTGTGTCTATGGAATATGTATGATGCATGTTCATGACAATTCCGGTATCGATCATAAATTTAACCCGAAATATTTTTCCGAAAATAATCAATTCACATTCTTTTATCGGTTCACTCACTTTGATTCAATTCCTCATTTCCAAATTAATCTAAAAATTCACTAAATCTCATGGAAAAGTAGATAAATTACTTAGGAATCCGACGCTTCGAAAATCAGGTCAATTGGAGGTCGGACGGCCAAGTTATAAGCAAAAGAAGGGCAAAAGGGTCGGATTGGAAACATTAAAAATGGCTGGTCGCACTCGCGAGAGTCTCGCGGCCGCGAGGCGTACGCTGTATGCGGGCGCTCGTGAGGAGCGCATATCGCGCTTCGCCCTTGCACTCGCGAGGAGCGCACAATGCACTAGCCCTCGCGCTCGCGATCGCTCGCGCTCGCGATCGCTCGCGCTCGCGAGGAGCACACTTGCCAACTTCCATGCCTAACTCTGACTACCAATTTTTGTTTTCTTTCCCACTTGTTCTTCTTCCAAAACACATAACTTTTCACTTAGGAGTCCAAATTTGACAAATTTGGTATCAATAGAAATATAACAGAAAAACCTACACTTCCCATGAAGGATTCACAAACAATTTCCACTTCTATAGGGGTGAAAATTCACTTCAAACAAATCTTTCCTGTAAATCTCACCCTAAACAGTAATACAACTTCTAAAAATCATAACTTCCCATTCCATTATTCAAAAATTCCATGTTTTATATCAATGGAAAGATAAGAATGCATTCTACAATTATCATAAAAATTGGAATCAAATTCGACTTCTAAAAGGGTCCAATTCGCAATAAAATTTTCTGCCCCCATAATTTCACTCTAAACCACATCCAAACTTCAAAATTTCATAACTTTAAATTCCTACATCCAAAAATAGCATATTGCACATCATTGAAAAGCTAAGACATTACTATATAACTTTCAATAAGGTTACTTGACTCAATTAAGACCATAACAATCCATAATTTGTCTTAAAGAACAGTACTTACAAAACCTATACTTATGGACATTTTCACAAACATAAGGCACATTAATCCTTAGAATGACATCCATAAGTCAATAGATCATAACTTTCAACCCCGATATCAGAAAATGTCATACTTTATAGAGATGGAAAGCTAACAAGAAAATATATAACTTTCATGAATACCAATTTAGCAAAATCTTCCTAAATCAACCCAGAAAAATTTCCAAAATTTCAGATCACTAATTTTTCTAGCTATTGTTCATCCCTGTACATATTCTCATATCCAAGTCAAAATTTGGAACTCTTCAAGCCAAAATTAAACATCACTTCCTTCACAAGAGTTATAGCCAAACAACTCTAGTTTAATTCAAGCTAAAAGGCATCTCAATAGCACACTTATAGAAGAAGTTATGGTTAAATCATTGAAACATACTCAAATAAAATTTCCAGATTTTTATTCTAACTCTCCTCCTACCTCTTCCACACCATTACCTCACTCAAACACTACTCTATTCACTCAATATATCAACCCAACCAAATCAAAACCTCCACTTGAACAAGAGTCCACAAAATGGCAGCAACATACACACAATCCTTCAAACATTTCGACACTCATCTAAATCATCAATTAACTTCCAAAACCTCTATAACATCTCTGAATTACATTTATCACCTTCTACCTCATCAATCATCAACCAACGCAAGAAATTCACACACACACACACGCCCAATATACTCCAAACATGATTTCCATGCAATTAATTTAAATAACAACACAAATAATTGATTTAACTACAAACTCATCATATATAACATATTTCTTAACTAAGCAAGCTTCTAAATCTTCCAATCTTCAAACTCTTTAAGAAAATCACAAGTACTTAGCTTCAAACACCACCCACGGTCATTACCATCTTTAGGGTTGGAAGGTTAGCAATTTGTTTTTAATGAGAGAGAGCAAGTGGAAGATGAGTGGGAGGTTCAACATCAATGGAGGTTAGAAAGATCAAAACTCATGAAGAAGAGGAAGAGAAAGCTACGAAGAAGAGAAAAAAAAGAACCCAAAAACAAAACTCCAATGGCTTTTGAAAGGCAAGCATCGTGAGAGAGAGCAAAATGGTCCTCAAAACTTTAAAGCATGGTTGGTTTTACGACATGGCTTGGCAAGTGACACTTGTCACTTGCCACATGTCCAATTTCTATTAATCCAACCATGTTTCACTTGTTAAACTAATCAATTCACCCCAATTTCTAATCTAATTGCCTCTTTAATCTTCGATGGCACGTGTCACTAAATCCTAAAATCATTTATCAAAAATTCCATTGCCATTGGGCATAAATTGTTTTACTACTGGTAAACCATTATTTTGCCACTTGGCATTTTTTTTCTAATAGACAAGTTCTGGAAAAATGTCCCTGAAATTTCCGGAAAAATTCTAAAATTCACTAAAAATTCACAAACCTCAATGACCATCTCCAACTAAATTTTCAAGAACACAAATCATATTTATTCACAATCACATTTCTTCACACTTATACCGGGAAAGGTCATGAGTGTATGTACAATCATTTTTATGTGCAAAATGTACTATTCACATGTATGTGTATGCATAAACATGTAGGGGCATTTCTAAACGCCCATGGACCACTCAAAATTACTATTTTACCCTTCCCATCGGTGATGGAATGTTACATTTAAAGGATTTTCATGTGGTCTATACAAGTATGAAACCAATTTATTTTATTTAAGAAGCAAATAAAAATTAGAGATTTCCCATTTTCTTTAAAATACGATGTATATGATTGGCTCTATTATTTATCTAGAGAAAGTGTCACCACATGGAATAAGATGAAAAGACTATTTTTGGAGAATTTTTTCCTAGTCTTAAGAGCCATTAACATTAAAAATGAGATTTATGAGATTAGGGAACATAACGAAGAATCTTTGTATGAGTACTAAGAGCATTTTAAAAAGTTGTGTACAAGCTACCCATACTTCCAAATTAGTGACTAACTCCTCATTTAGTATTTCTATGAGGGTTTTCTATTAGCTAATACGAATATGATCAATGTCACTAAAGGTGGGACATTAGTTAAAAAAACCCCTGAAATAGCTCAAGACAGCTTGGGACTTAATTGCCAATATGGAGCTTGGGACTTAATTGCTAATATGGAATCTAACTCTTAATAATTTGAGATTAGCCTGAACTGTTCATCTCAATATGTAAACAAGGTACATCTTTCTTTATTTGAGAGATGATCAGAAGAACTAATGTTTTTTTTTGTAAACTAGTTATAATAAAAATAAAAGTAGCAAAAGCATGTGGAATATGTTTAGCTATGGGAAATCGAACTAATTTGTACCTGACCTTTCAAGAAGATTTAGTGGAACAAGCTAATATTGTAAGTGGATTTTTGAGGTAACTATTGTGAAATTAAAATCCTTTTTTCTAATACCTATAACTTAAGTTACAGGGTTCATTTAAACGTTTGCTATATAGTGAACTACTGAGCAAGTTTTACTTTTAATAAAACCCTCAATATTTCCGCAAGCACATGGGTTATAGCATATTATATGAGATGTTGATCCCACGAGGAATCAGAGAACTAATTGAATCCTAATTTTTCTAAGGCTTAAAAAGTGTAATTAAAATGAAAATAAAAACTAAATAGAAAAGTAAACAATCAAATATAGAGTGATTGAAAATTGTAAATCTAAATTAATTGAGAAATTAAATTTGAGTACTACCAATTGACGATTGAATTTGAAATAAGAAAGATTAACAAGTTATGAGAAAGGGTATTTATCATATCATCAATGCTAATTTAGTCACTTTTGTATTAATGCGGTGTCAGTCCTAGACTTTCGAAGGGTGGATTAGTTTCTCTCAAGTTATAATCACTAAGCTCTAAATCATACTAATTCAGTTGAGTTACCGAACATGTAATCTCTCGATTAGTACAATAGCATATAACCTAATTAGTTCTTAAGCATTCCAATAAACAATCAGGTCCTGACACGAGATCTCTTTCTACATAATTACCTATCTGATTATTTGCATTGTTAGACCCCGCTTCTGAAGCCTAACATCTGGAGTCATAAAACATGAGTATATTACCCTGCAGGGTTATTTCAATGAACCCTCATTAGCTATCATCCCACACCAATAATTCACCATAATCAAACTCATTTCTCCTATTTCATAATAGATTTTGGAAAACTTCAAACCAAAATTACAAATTGACTTCTTTAGAACAACTGTAGCTCCATTTCTCTAGTTTATTTTGAAACAATTGGCATAATAGTCTAACTCATGCTTTGATAACCTACCTGTTAGACCCCGTTTTCGGAGTCTAACTCGTGAGTCATGAAATGTTAGCGTAGTACTCTGAAGGGTTCTTATAACATCCCAAACATCCATAATTGAGCACTTGACATACGATAATCCATTCTTATGTTCATATCCTCAATCGTCACCTTAAACACATCACTCAATTTATCTCTTATTTCGAGAACCAACTAAGTGTACTATAGATAAGCAATGATAAGCCCACAAATTATAAAATGTACATGATTTGGGACAAAAAGCATAACTTTCACTAGGGATGTTGGATTAATACCATTCTAGGACAGTTTCAAAGAGGACTTCTAGATCTACAACTTCCATTAAGACTTTGAAGAGAGATTTTGTCATCTAGAGGGTAAAAAGTATTATGTATGAGATGACTTGTATCTTAACAAGCATTGCACTGATAAGGTAGTGAGATGATACGTACCTAAAACTGAAAATTCGTTCATTCATACTTTTTACCATTCATATGCATGTGGAGGACATTTTGTAGCTAAGAGAATAGTATGGAAATTTTCATACTGCAGTTTCTTTTATCCTTTTTTATAATAAGATACGTATGCTTTTTATAAGTCATGTAAATATTGCTAAAGCAAACTAATATTTGAAATGAAATGAAATGAGATGCCCTAAACTCCAATTTCAGTTTGTTAAATTTTTCACATATAAAGTTTTGCTTTTATAAGACTATTTCTTGTTTCTTGTGGTTATGTTTACATTTTATTAACTGTTGACTTTATTTAAAAAGTGGGAGGAAGAAAATCTAACACATTTAATAGTTCTGTCATTTTAGGATCCCTAATAAGTGATCAAAGGACACATTTATATAACTAGAATGTAAAAGCATTAATATAGAAGTATGGTGTTACACACAAAGTACCATCTACAAATTAGTAGACAAGTTGAGGTTTAAACTAATAAATAGTCCATCATAGACAAAATGGATAGTTTGAGTAGAAAAGGCTAAAGTCTATGCAGATTTGCATATAGAATAGCCTATAAAACACTAATTGGTATATTTCTATATAGGTTAATATTCGGTAAGCCATGCCATCTTCTAATTAAATTAAAACATAGGGCTTAGTAGTTGTCAAACAATATAATATGAATTCGGTTAAAAGTAGTGAGCATAGGAAATTATAGATGCAAGAACTACAAGAAATTTTCAACAATGTCTATGAAAGCTCAAGAATTTGTAAAAAGAAATCAAAAGGTTTTCACGATAAAATGATTTTTATTTTTGTTTACCAAAAAGTTATCCTTTATCAATCTAAGCTTTGATGATTTCCAAGTAACCTGTGATCTTATTAAATTGGGTCTTTTGTTGTTTCTAACATATTTCCTTATGGTGCAATAGAAATTCAAAGTCTACTAAAGTTAATGGACATAGACTTGAGCCTTTTTACGAATGTTTGCAGTAAAGAATATGGAGGAGATGGAGTTTAGAGATCTCGTCTATACTGATAAGTAATGGAAAATGCATGTTGAGACATTAATAATAAATAAAGTGCTACTTGAGAGGCAAATCAAGCTTTTAATCTTATTTTATTTACTTTGCATATGTCCCACTTTTGCGAGTGTTTATTTTTAATTTCTAGTTTTATATTATTTTACTCATTTGTGTATTTTTTGACTATATTGACGTCACTTTAGAGTTTAAATTTATTTTAAATAAATAATAAGACAATAAAGGTTATTGTTTTGCTTTCTTGTTCCTCTTATTATATATTTTCATTTTCTTTTTGAGTATAAGGGAGTAATTTTTAAGTCTATGAGTCATGGTTTTTATATAAGTTTGGAGGCCTCACCAATTTAAAGCATAAATCCGTCTTGTTCATTCCTACTCCCTGCTACCACCAAATCACTAGTTACCTTCATCATGGCATACATGGGTAGCATAAGCTCTCATCTCTCCTTTCCCATACTCCTAACACACTAACCCAAGACACTCACCTCTATTTTTCACAATTGTTTCCCCATTGCCATCCATAATCCACTATTCCTTCACTATCTTTAAACATACATTTTCGTTTGCCACCACTTGCTATTTCCCTTATTACCATGACCTAACTATAGTGCGGCCTTATTTTTAAGTTAGGAGACCATTTTAGTTAACCCATCGAGGCTCATCATGAGATCCACCGTTATCAAGATTACATCATCACCCATCACACTTGCCAATATGTTTACTATTGAAGCAAGCTAGTGCTAACCCCTGTCCTTAGATGCTTATTATACATCAGTCTTTATCTCATTATTTAGCTCACTCACCGCTATAAACACAACAATGAGGCACTTCTCTACAATTTTGAACCCAAAAAAGGGGAAAAGGTGGAGTCAGTAAGTAAATTGAAGCTCAAGATTAAGGGATTTAGTATTTTTGTTAATGTGAACAAAAAATTTAATATATCGGTTGTTCAAATTTTGAAAAAAATTATATAAGTGTGAGGTGTGTTAGGAAAGAGAAGGAGAGAAGAATAATGAACAACAATTGATTGACACAAATTGCTAATCTTTACTGATGCTACCTTTTATTTTGAAACAGATGTCTCTATATAAGCTTTTACAATGAAGTTTAAATCCTAAAAGATAATAACTTTATATTAAAAAATAAAATTTTATCTTCTAACAGATAACAAATCTTATCTTTACTACTCTATCTCACTACTCTCAATGCTAATAGATAACAAATTTTATCTTTAAACAAAGACCAAGTCAAAACAAAATTTAAATCAATGTTCAACACTCCCTCTTGATTTAACATTACATACATGGAGGAATTCTCCCTAAATAAATTGTAAAGTACTTCCCTTCAAATGTGATGCACTTCTCATTACCATCATCTGTTAGATTCTCATATCGATTGGAGAGGGGAACGAAGTAGGCCTTATAAGACTATGGAAACTTCTCCCTCATAGACGCATTTTTCTAAAGGTGGGAAGAGCAAAAAAGAGAGGGCTTAGATGGGCCAAGGCCCAAAGCGGACAATATCTATGAGCGAGTGGTCCGGGCTGTTACAAATGGTATCAACGCTAGTACCCGGATCGGTATATCAGACTCCATCCTAAGTGTCAAACTCCACCTCTTTCTTATAACAATTAACCCTAGCATGATGTCTCTCTAACCAGTCAATCCACAATATTATCTCAAAATCTTGGAGATCGAGGGGAATAAGATCTACCTCTAATACAACATTACCGACCTTTACCTCACAAGCCATATATGCTTCATCACGAGCCACTTGCTCTCTAAGAGGAGTGATTATAATAAGAGGGGGATCTAATAGCTTCAGTGGGCAACTAATGTTATAGGAAAAGACCTTTGCGCACCAGTGTCAATCAAAACTCTAGAATCTTTAGCAAGAACACATATAACACCTTATAACACTACGCGTCAGTAGTTTATATTATTCAAGAATTTACCGGTACTACACAGACCATGCATCACAATATAACAATACAACAACATAAAATGATCATCCTAAAAATACCTTTAATCGAGTCTGGATTGGCTTGAACGTCCTCCTTCATCATTGCATAAACTCGTGCCTGAGCTCGCTAAGAAGAATGCTGCTGTCCTGCTGGAGGCATACTACTGCCCACACCAGTTCTCTGTGTGGATCCAGAAGATTAAATACCTGCCCTGACAGTCTCCCTTTGGAGTCTCACTAGTAGCACTGAACTGTCTCCCCCTCTAGTTGAAGTCCAAGTCAGGTGTGGATAATCTCTCTTCAAATGCCCTATCTCTCCATACTGAAAACACTTTCTCGGTTCCTTACACTTGCCGAATATATCTTTCTGCAATTTCTACACTGTTCAGGCCGAGATGATCGACCTCGAAAAGCGGAGCTGGTAGTAGGGGCAGTGTTCTGACTCCCTGGTTGTGGTGACCGTAAACTGACAGTCGATGAAGCAGTGCTTCCAATACTACCCGGAGCTAAACTACCACAACTCCTCTTGGGTTGTTGGCTGAAGGGACCCCCTCCCTTCCTTTTTTGATTCTTTTCCTCCCACTGTCTCCTGCGCTCTTTCACCAGCCTCTCGGCTTTCTTGACTGACTATACCATCTCTTTGAACATGGTGGTAGGGGTAACCATCATCGTCTCTTGGATTGCCAAATATAACCTAGTCTCAAACCGAACACATAGATTTTCTTCATCTGCCATATATTCTAGGACATAGGTGGTAAGTTCTCTTAACTCCGTCTCAAACTCATGCACTGATCTATTCTCCTGTGTTAGTGCAAAGAAAGCAACTTTCTTCTGATCCCTATCAAATCTTGTATAATATTGACAGTTGAATTCATTGATAAAGTCCACCCAGGTAATCTAATTAAGGTAGCTTCCTCGGACATTTTCCCAACAGACTCTAACATCACCCTCCAGTAATAGAGCAACTACCTTAAGCTTCATCTCATTAGACAGTCCCATATCGTGGAATGTCTTTGAGGTTCACCTCATCCATGCTTTGGCTTCAGTGACATCACTGGGTCCATCAAAGGTATAACACCCGAGGTTCCTTACTTATTTAATATACCTCGAGATTTCAAACATCGGATGTTTCTCTGGTGCATGACTAGCTACCATTACTAGCTGCTCAGGTGGCGGTACCTGTAGTGGTGTCTTTGGCGCTCCAACCTCAGGCTGCTGCTGTATAGTGTACTGTGCCCATCATGTCATCACCTGTTGTAGAGCCTCTTTCGACAGCAGTGGCACACCCAACTGCCCTTCCTTTAACACCAGGTTCTACGACTTCTTTAACACTGTGTTCCTCTGGCTCAGGTCGTAAAGGTCCTGGGACGTCTTGCCCTTCCTCGTCCAACCATACTATCACTATAAAATCAAATAAATGATGTTATGTAATAAAATAGATCGGACTAAGCCTAGCTTATCTGATATCCCAAACACCCCAAGGAATGTTGACAAGTACTCTTGTCGAGGTCAAAATCATCCGACTGTTAAGGACATTAACTTAACGATCTGAGACTCAACTTTTCTATCAAAGACTTTCGACACCTAAACTGGACTCGTAAGGGTTATGAATCTTTTGAAAATAGTAATAACACTTTTGAAAATGTAAAAATCATAATGTTTAGTATTACTTTTCATGCCCAGACTGATGGTCAGTCGATGAGGACTATTCAGACACTAAAGGACTTGTTAAGGGCATGTGTAATGGAATTCCAAGGGAGCTAGCACCAGCACTTGCCTTTGATAGAATTTGCTTATAACAATAGTTATTAGACAAGAATCGGTATGCCACCATATGAAGAACTTTATGGGAGAAAGTGCAGGATACCTTTATATTGGGATGAGGTTGGTATAGCTAAGGTTGAAGGAGTTAAATTGATAAAAATTACCACTCAGAAACTAAAGGTCATTTGGAAGAAAATGAAAGCTGCCTAGGATCATGAAAAGAGTTATGCGGATAAGAGGCGAAGACCATTAAAGTTTGCAGTTGGTGATATGGTTTTCTTGCGGATATCACCCTGGAAAGGTATAATATGATTTTAACATCGAGGAAAGCTGAACCCTCGATATTGGGCCTTTCTATGTCCTAAAGTGCGTCGAAACTGTGGCATATTAGTTGGAATTGCCACCAGAATTGGATAGGATCTATAATGTGTTCCATGTCTCAATGCTTAAGAAATATGTACCAAACTTGTCTCGTATTTTAAAGACACCTCCAGTGGAGCTAAAAGAAGACCTAAGTTTTGAGGTTAAACCAGTCCAGGTTCTGGATTGATAAATAAAGAGGTTACACAGCAAGGAAGTTGCCACGATCAAAGTTCTTTGGAAAAGCGATAGGGTCGAGGAAATGACATGGGAACCTGAAGATGCCATGAGATGTTAATACCCCCATTTATTTGAATCCTCGACTTAGGAGTTTCGAGGATGAAACTATTTTGAGGGAGGGAGGACTTGTAACGCCGGACTCTTTGATCCTTTTTTGTATTAGTTTGCACTTGGAGATACTACTGTATATTGACATATACATGATTGTATATGAGTTTGAAAGTATATTTTAATCCTTTCGGTATTATTTCAGTGATATGTAATACTATATGCCCTTACATGAACTTAGAGTTCATCGGTATGCGAAATCTTGAAGATTTCTGACATATAGGTTTCTATGTGTGTAAAATAGATTCTGTTTGATGGATATGGCCATGGTGGCTGAGTTAAATGTGTTCTAATGCCTTAGTGGTGATTAAACATGATTTATAGACTCATTGGACACTTAGAAAGCTTAATTTAAAAAGTTGATGTACATAAAGGACTTAAATGTAATATTACAATTCTTGGAGGACCAATATGTAATTTTATAAAGTTAAGGGGCTTATTTATAATTTGCAAAAGTTTGAGGAACAAAATAAAAATAAAATTTTTGGTCATTCTCAAATTTTGGGCTTAATTGCAAATTTAGGAAAGTTTGGAGGGTATGATGGTAGGTTCATATAAACTAAGTGCAAAAAGGTAAATTCACGATATTTGATCAAAGAAGAGTCAAATTCTAGACAGCCATGCACTCCCTTTATTTCGCATTAAACCACTTTGTTTTAATTAAAAGAGAGGAGAAAGGAGAAAAGAGGAGGAGGAGAGGGAAACATTCATCCATCACCAAATTTCACCAAGTTTTTTATTCTTCAACCTAAATCAAGGTGATATAAGGTAATTTGAGGTCAAGTAACTCAAATATAATTATATTTGAGAAATTCTCAAAGAATTTGAAGATATCACCAAAGGAAAGTTTAGGTAAATTTTGTCTCATCTCTCTCTACATTATGATTTTGAGTTTGGTGTTAAGATATGTTGTTTTCCATCCTTGAACATACATGAAACATGGTTTAGATGAATGAAAAGAGTTATAGAGAGGTTTCTTTAAGACAAAACCAAAATGGTCTCTCTTTAGTGAAAGTTGGTGAAATTGTGAATATCTTTTGAAATTAATGGTTTAAATGAACTCTATGATGTTAATTGTGTATGTATAATGTGAATTGATGATGAAAAATGAGGGAAATGTTCCTTGGAAGAAGGCTTTCAAGTTTATGCCTTTAGGTGTTTGATAAAAATGTCAAAGTGAACTTGGTTTAGGATTTAAGGATTTTGATGGTGTTATTGGAAAGAGACTTTCATGTTTACTTAGAGTAAACTTAAATTATTGCTTAGATTGATGAGTATTGGCCTAATGTGCTTGGATTAAAATGTGCTCAATTATGCTTTGAAATGTGTAGGTATTGGATCAAGGCATTACATGCCTTGGAAAAATGTAAAAGAAAGCTTATATCAATAAGAAGGGAATTAACTATGTGAGAAGCTTAATGGTCGAATCATATAGCTAATGTGTTTACACATTTACATGTTGAGGTATAAATATGAGTTATATGTTGGAGTAGTAGCAACTATGTTACATTTGTATGTATACCATCTTTTGAGGTGAGTTGGGGAAAACAAATCTCTCAAATGGGATTTGGACATCCCAAGACATGCATGATGACTTGTATGTGAATTTTGAACCTAGGTAATGCATAGTAGAATTGATTTTTCAAATAAATGCTAGTATACTTATATATTTAATAAATGACCTTGTTTTGAATAACTCTTTGCACTTGAAGTGAAATTGATGTTTTTATTTCATATTTTGAGAAATGATATTGTTTTCAACAATTGAAGGGCAAAGGACAGTGTTTGATTTTCTTACTACAGTTTTGAATACTTTTCACTAAAGTGCAAAACATAACTTTCAATGCATGAAAAATGTT
>JANZXR010000003.1:12618394-12630627 GCA_027575705.1 Erythroxylum echinodendron
GGTTGAGTTTTTACGTTGCATGTGTTGATCCAATAAACTGAGGAGTGAGAACGATTAATGATCACGTCTAGGTGATTCTGACCTAAGTCTCGATTAAATGAGAGCAGGTGAGAAGGTTGATATAGTGAAATAAATAAGGTAGATGCAAAGGAAGATACATAGGAAGAGTATCCTCTGTGATGACATCATAACACAGAGGCAAAGAGGATTTAAGAGTATAAGTATCCTATGTGATGACGTCATAACACAGAGGCAAGGAAGATTTAAGGGTAGAAGAGTATCCAGTGTGATGACGTCATAACACAGAGGCAAGGAGGATTTAAGAGTATAAGTATCCTCTGTTATGACGTCATAACATAGAGGCAAGGAGGGTTTAAGAGTATAAGTATTCTCTTTGATGACGTCAGAACACAGAGGCAAGGAGTTTTGGAGAGTATAAGGATGGATAGAGTAAAACTTAGAAGATAGAACATAGAGGATAGGATCGTCTGTGTCACTATTCACAGCCTTCGTCTGTGTGACTATTCACAGACTTCATCTGTGTCACTGTTCACAAACTTCGTTTATGTCACTGTTCACAGACTTCAGACGATAATTCATAGTCGATAGAGAGTCAACCCAGAAGATAAAAGTCAACCACAGAGGATAGAACATAGAGGATAGATTATGGGCCAAAGATTATAAGGAGTTAAAAAGTTACTTGAGTTGAAGTGCATCTTCTATCTTACTGTTCACTGTGTATCTTCTGTCCCATTGTTGACCACTTAGAAGATAGATTTGACCTTTGAGGTCTTCATGGAAGTTGTAGGCCTTGAAATTCTCTTTCAAACTGTATAAAAAAATACCTTAAACTGATTCCTTTAGAGAAAGTTATGATGTTTGTAAGATACTGTCTGTGTTTCCCAGACTTCGTTTGTCACACTGTTCACGCCATCGTCTGGGTTACTGTTCACCGCGTATCTTCTATCCTATATTCGACCCTTCAGAAGATAAAGTTGGTCTTCGAAGTCTTCGTGAAAATTGTACTTCTTGAAGTGCTCTTTCTATCTATCCAAAGAAACCTTAGTTTGGATGCTTATCAGAGAAGTTATACTAATAGCTCCGAAGTAAGTATATGTGTAAAGTGAGGACTCACCAACGCTGATCATTGAAGGATTCAGGTTGAAAGGTAGGAATGGACTAGTCGATTATTCTAAGAGATGAACTGAGACTAGAAAAGGGGAGTTTGATAAGATAATCCGATAGTGGTCAAGGTGTTTCTCTTTGTTAGATAACTTACGTATTAAGGTATTCTACATGCAAGTTAGACTCCGAATTCGGGGTTCGACCAATGTGATATCAGAGCAAGTAGGAGTTAGACTCTGGAACTCGGGATCTGACATTTATGGCATCTTATTTTAAAAACATGAATAATACAGTGACTAAAGATCAATTCCTCATTTCATTTCACAAACAAAATGTACATTGTATCATTACAACATCATCCATATATGTACAATGTCAAAGAATCATCAGAGTCTACTGCCCTATATAGAAAATATGCTACATACATAGAGAATTTAACAAAAATTGTATCTAAATCCTTCAGTGCAGTTGTCTGACCTTTGAGCCATTTCTTCTATCCCAAAAGTAGTAATAAGCTTCTTCTAGAATGTCTTAGTATCTAAGTTACCTCTCTCATGCTTGAAAAGTCAACATTGCAATTTTAGTGAGTTTTGCAAACTCAGTGAGTTAAGCATCCTCAATCGTTCGCTCATTTCACATAACACTTCAATTCATATAATCACATAATTCACAGCATTTCATTTATCATTATGAAACATCACGAAACACTTTGATCACAATTTTCACATTTCTCATTCAACACAATTCAACAATACATTGCAATCATTCAAAACATACATATCAAATGTGCATGCAATGCTTATGAGACTCACATTCGTTTGTTACTTTGTTTTGATTGAGTGCCTTTTTCATTGTCTCATATCCATTGTGAATATCGGGCTTATTAATAAATTTCTCTTATCTGTTAGGGATACAGGGCCCTTTATACATAATGAGCCTAAGGCTCTTACCACATTTTAAGCTTTAAGTTTTTTTTCACTGGCGACTCCAGTCACAACTTCCTTTATGTTATCATGCATTCATATAATGAAATACATCTCATGTATTCATTCAATCAATTGTGCTCAATCTTTCACATTCATATTCACGTTCAATCTCATTCACCTTTATCATCAGACCTTTGTCTGACATTAAACATTTAAGTTAAGAATCTCTTATTCAGTCAAATTCACTTTCAATGAGCACTTCCAATATGTTTTACATGCATTAAATGCCTCGAACATTTAATGTCCGGATTCAACACATTCACAATTATCATAATAATTAAATACAGAATTTAAAGCAAACAATTATTCATGTGAGACCATCGAGGTTACTCACTATTTGCTCTAGATAGCTTATTGCCTCGAGGTCCTGGCAACATCTGGATGTAGTTGCTTTAATTGCTCTTCTATATCATGCAAACATACATATTTATACATTACTAATTTACACATTCATATAAATACTAATTTATGCAATGCAGGCTCAATGACAATCCCAGGTACATTTCCTTAATGCACATCTCATAATCAATTTACATCATCTTTCAATCATTCTTTAATACCTAATACTCTTGACTCAGTTTAATTGCCTCATTCATCATCAACTAGGTCCATTCAAGATCTTATTCGAGCCTAAATACATCATATCGAAGCACCCTAACATTAATTGATTCAAACATCACTCAAATGACAACTCTTTTTCTTCATTGGTTTGCCTACAATCACGGTATCCTTGCCACAATTGTGATAGAAACTTTTGGGGTTGGCCACGATTGTGGTGGTCTTGTCATGATCATGAAAGAAACATCTTCTGGCCAGTCCATGATCATGGGGTAAGGGCCACAATAGTGACAAAAACTTATTTTTGTCAGGTCACAATTGTGGGGTGAGGGCCACGATCGTGACCTGCAATTTCTTCCTCTATTCACACGAATTCAACACATATTTTAACTACCATTTCACTCCAATTTTACCGAAATTCATCTCATCTAATGCAACATCATTTCATACTAATTCAACTACCAAATTGATTGCATTAAACTCTCAAACCTCTACTCATTTGATTCACTGTTTCAAACTTAATCTTATCATTCATAAAATTCTATCTCTTTCTATAATATATCACATTCATAAGGCATCAAACAATTTATTTCCATAATTCATCACTTCTAATTCATAAACTATTTATTTCTACCTCAATTACCCATGTAAAACATTCATAAACACAAGTCACACAAGGTCATTAATCAAAACCACAAAAATAGGATGTCAACATGTCCTTATGATCATCAATGTTTCAACCCCCATTCACAACACAAAAACAAGATATAACTCTATTTACTTCTTCATCTACTCCTCATCATATTTTAACTTCCTTTTTTATAATCATTCATCTCTTAATCTATCATCATAAATGCCTTTTTATTAAGCAATTTATGAACAACATTAACACACTAAATTTAAAACATAATCTCTTCATTATTACTCATCATACTCCCAAACAAACAAGACATCAATATTCTCATTCTTCATCCACAATGCATATGTATAATGACCACTATTCTCGTGATCATTTAATATCAATTAATCACCATATTTGATTCATAATCAGGATGTTGCAATTCTCCCCTCCTTAATACCTATCCATATCTCATTTTATTTTAGGATATAATTTCAAAGGGACCCGATTAAGTACATATTTGATTATTAATCACATATCACCTTAAGAGGTGATAGGCAAATGTGTATGCACCATTATAGACCTAAACATGAGAAGAGTTTTATTTTTCATCTCAACACTACCAACTTGTTAGTGGATTCAAATGATAATCATTAACTATCTATTCAATATTCATCATATAACCTCTTGATTGATCAATTTGATCAGTTCTTAAAGTCTTTATCAACTTTATTTTGACTAATTCTTAACTAAATTCACTTTTGAGAAATCAAATAAATATAGAATAATACTGAGTATAATTTTTGATAAATGTGATCAAATAAGTCCTTTCGTGTCGTGCTCTCATATCCATTTAGCCACATATATCTTAATGAGTTATTTACAATAGCTTAGTAGCTCTTTGTTCTATGCTTAACAGTTTTCGCTATTTTGTTAGCTAGACAATTGTCATAAGTAAACTATTCTACTTTGTGTAGGTCTTCTAAACAAAATATGCTCGACCAATCAATTCAATTGATTTTATCCTATGTGACCCAATCTAGCATGCCATAAATTGGCATAGATATTATAAGAACTAAATGATGCTATTAAAGAAAAAATCATAATTTTATTTGTTTAAAAAGTAGCAACTAATATCATAAAACCATCCAATATAAAATCATAACTACTATAATTCCAAGGAAATTTTTGTTTCCAGCATTGTGGAGATTAACATCATACCTAAGGCTAATTAAACTTGACATAAGCAATATTTGCTCTCTATGGAAGGTTCTTTTCCTTTTCTATTCTAGTTGGCCTTATTCCTTCTTGAATTCCTAAGAATTGTGAAAGGCTTTCTTTCCAATTTTCACTTAGACTCGTCATAGTGCTTCCTCTTCTTTATTTTTAACTCCTTATGAGTATAACTTAGCCATATATGTCATAGCATATGGCTTAGAAACCTCAAGATGTTTATCGATGGGCGCCTTATAGCATTTCATATCATCTTAATATCTATATTATGGATTAAGTTCATATTCATATGCTCTTAAAGTGGAGGCAAGAAAGTGTAACAACTTACACTAGCTCAATATAAGAAGAGAGATAACTAACATTCCTAAGTTCACTATGTTTCACATTAGCTTTATATGCCTCAGCATTAAATTATCCTATCTTATATTCTCATTTATAATTTATTTATTTATTATGGTATATATATGTACACATATATGTCAAACATAAAAGTGAGTGAGCATTATATGGTCATTAGGGTGCCACTATAACATGTTACTACCACGAACCATATGTCCTTGACATAGTCATACCTCTTGATTTTTAACATAACATTGTCATATATGTTGTACAAGCTAAAGATTTTTTCTTTTACATAAGCCACATGCCTTATAGTTTTCTTATTTGAGTCATAGTTTCCTTTTTAAAAACAACCATGATTTCATGTAATGAAATAAGATACTTTTGTTCTTTCAATACATATTAGATTTTCATATTTCCAAATTCTAAATTTTTGCCATCAAATTTTTCATCTTTAATAAATCCTATGAAAGAATTTTAGCTAATTAGTCATTTCCCTCAAACATATACATCTATAATGACACATTTAATAGTAATTGTTTTCAATTTCATTTAATTTGATGCAATCTTCTAAATAGAAACTTTGATTGTTTTCATAAATATCTATGGAGTCAAAAGGTCACTAAGCTTCCAATCATCATCCATATAAAATTAATCTATAAATAATCATTCTATTTAGATGTATTAGTTTACGAATATCTCAAGTATAATAAGTATAACATATAAAACAAACAAAACTACAAGATCAATGCATTTCAATAAACACATAATATTCAAAATTTAAACTTACTATAGACACGTAATGCTATGTAAGTAACATTAAACATTTAATGAAAATTGACTAAGACTTTTTGACTAAAACTATAAAATTTAATGAACTTTACGAATATGAAACTGAACAAACTCTATAAGGAATTGTCTCAATTATGTAACATCCCATTCCATAACCAAGGGTTAGAACCCTAGATTTTTGTAAATGAGAAATGTCAATGAGAGATTAGAAAAATGCATTTCATGCTCATGCACAACAGTAGCGTACACACATGTGTGAATTGATTTTCATACACATTGTAATGACTATGTATACACTCATTTGACATTTTTTTGTTATAAATGATTTTTATTAGAGTGATTAATATGTGAATAGTGAATGAAATGTCTTGAAATTTTGATATGGTGAGTATAACTGTTGACTTAGAATTTTGGTCAAAATTTAGGAAAATTTTGATAATTATGAGTATTTTTTAGACTAGGAAAAATGCCAAGTGGAAGAATAATTGATAAATAATAATAGAAATAAGTGTCAAATGATAGAAAAAATTATTGATAGGTGGCATTAGGATTTAGTGAAAAGTGTCATAGAAATTTGAGAGATAATTGGATTAGAAATTTGGAAATAAACAGACTAGTTATTAAAGAGGTCCCACTAATAACCATAAGGAGGTCACACGTGGTAAGTGACAAGTGTCACTTGCCATGCCACACACCTTAATCATGATATTTTCATTGAAAGACTATCTTTTGTCTTTCATTTGGTTAATCCATGCTTTCTTCTTCTCTTCTTCTTCGTGATTTTCTTTTCTCTTCTTCTTCTTCATTTCTGCAACAGCTTCAAATCTCCCTATAGTGAAGCTTACCACCATCTTTCACTTTATGCTTCACGATCCTTGCTATTTCTTCATCTTGTCACCAAAAGTCCCGCTCTATTCCACCTAAAATGTTGATGATCGTGTATCATAGAGGAGCTAGGGTTTCATGATGATTGAAGAAGCTTTGAGCTAATCAAGTAAGTAGTGTATTATTCTGCATGGCTTGCTTGATAGACATGTTTTGATGATAGAATAAGAGGTGAAATGTTCTTGAACTTGTATATGTACTTTAACGTGGGTGTAATAATAAAGAGGTTTATGTTATAATGGTAATGTGTTAATGTTATTCGTTAGTTGTTTTTAAGAAGAAGCATTTATGATGATTAATAATGAAGGTGATGGTTGAATGAGAGTTAAAAGTTGATAAATAAAGAAATGTGGTATATCCTAATTTTATGTTGATGATGAATGTAGGAAATTGATGAATAAATGTATATGACGTGTTCTTATTTTGAAGATATGAAAGCCATGAATTATAGCCTATTATGTGAAGAAACAAATTAAGAATTTAAAGTATGCTTTTTATGATCGATGAACCTTAAGTTATGAGTTGTCTCGTGAATGTTATTGAGATAGTTTTGAAGTAAAAATGAAGAGGTTATAAATCCTAAATGATGAACTATGGAAATGAATTGTTTGATGCATTATGAATGAGATATATTATGGAAAAAGTTAGGATTGTATGTACGATAAGTCTAAGTGAATGATGATGAATCAAATGAGTATGAGTTTTGAGAGTCTAACGCAATCAATATGGTGGTTGAATTAGTATGTAATGAAGTTGCATAAATGATGTGAATGTTGCAAAAATTTGGAATGAAATTGATGTTAGTATGTGTGTTGAATTTGTGGATGAAATGAGGAAGAAAATGTAAGGCACGATCATGGCCCTCACCCCACGATCGTGGCCTGGAAAAAATATGGTTCTGTCATGATCATAGCCCTCGCCCACGATCATGGCCTAGTAAAAATATGGTTATGTCATGATCGTGGCTGGACCACCACGATCATGGCCAGTCCTAGGAGTTTCTGTCATGATTATGGGTGGGACACCACGATCATGGCCAGAAATAAGGAGTAAAAGGTTTGTCTTTTGACTGATGTTTGAACTAACTAATGTTAAGATACTTCTTTATAATGTAGTTTGAACGAAGCTTGAAATGAACTTAGTATATTGCTTGAATAAGTGATTAAATATGTGATATGCTTAGGGTGATAATCAAGGTTATAACGTAAGCATGGATGATTTATATCAATGAGACAAATTCTGGAAGTTTAGAGACGTTATAGAAATTAAAGTGAATTTTATATGGCTAATGTGACTCAAATGAAATGAATGATATGTTAAGTAAGGTGAATGAGAAATTGGATATTATGTGATCATATGATGCTGGAAAAGAAATGATGAATAATAGAATTGTGATGTTAGAATAACCGAGATCTTTGAGCTATGAACCTAAGTGTGAGATAGACATATACATATCAAAATGAACTGTTTTGACTTCTCTGAATGTAAAATGTGAAATAAGTGAAATAATTGTTATTTGATGCTATATGATGAATTAATGAAGTGATGTGTTATATATGTTAAAACTTATCTACAAATTGAAATGAACTGCGAACTAATTGTGTTATGCGATATGAGTGAGTCATCGAGGATGGTCCACTCACTGAGTTCGCAAAATTTACCAAAATTGTAACATTGTCTTCTAGGTTTAGGGAATACACAGTTAAACCAATTGGAGTATAACCATTGCATTTGGATAAAAGATAGAAGTCGGGATCAGTTTGCGTCTGCATATGTATTCCATTTTTTTGTATTAAAGAGTGCATTCACAATTACTGTATCATGTATATGTAAAAGAAAAAATTCTATTATGTAATGACTTATGACTAAAAATTTTTTATACTTGAAAAAGTGCCCAAATGATTACTGAAATTATGATGATATGTATATTGTTCGTAACATTTGCAACTAAAAATGTTTATGAATAAAATGGGTCGAAAAGATTATGAGTTTTTCTAAGAATGTGGGAGTTGCATGAGTTATTTGGTATAAATATGATTGATTGACTATCCTAGTATGCCACCCTCATAGAGTATGTTCTAGAATACTTATGGTATGTTCGGCAGTCTGCCCTATGATAGTTGGGGTGCTACAAGTTGGTGTCAGAGCCCAGGACTTAGAGTCTTACATGGGCATTTTTTCAATTTATGTGTCAAGGTACATGCATTTTAGACATGTCATAGCATATAGTGGCAACTGATCCCCAGTCTGAGTCACATCTACATGAGTCACAAACATAAGCATTCATTAAGAATTGAGCAGTTAAAAGCTAGGAGAAGGATGATAATTTTTCAGAATGTGAGAAAATGAAAATTTGTGGATATTTAGAAATGAGAAATAGTACATGGTTCGATATGATAGATAAGGATTCAATGCATTTGTATTTGTGGATGTATCATCGAATATGACATTAATAATGTATTGCGAGATTATATCCTTGAATGTGATATAGATGTGAATATATTATTGAGGATTGATTAAGGAAAAAGAATATATTGTCGAGGATTGATTGAGGAAAAACAGAGAGATGATAGAAATGAAAAGATGTAAAGTGTACAAACTAAGTTGAAAGAAAACAAAATTTTATATGACATTGAAAGGTTGAATTTGGACTTGAAATGGTTAATTGATTAATGTGATAAGAGTTATGATTTAACATAAGGATATGTCAATGGAATTGAGATTAGAACTCCATAATGGTTATGCTTCTATAATTTTGAATTGATTGAGAACGTATGTATGTTAGATGAAATAAATGATGACTGAGAGAAGAAATAAATGATAGTGAGATATGTGGAAGTCCTCAAAGTTAAGTTGATTTGTTATTGTAAGTGCATACCTGATAATGAGATCTCCATGAAAAAGGGTTGTCTTTTGAGTGATGTTTGAACTAAATAATGTTAAGATACTTCTTTATGATGTATTTAGGTTTGAATGAAGCTTGAAATGAACCTAGTATGATGCTTGAATAAGTGATTAAATGTGTGATATGCTTATGGTGATAATTAAGGTTATAACTTAAGCATGGATGATTGTTATCAATAAGACAAATTTTGGAAGTTTAGAGACATTATAGAAATGAAAGCAAATCTTATATGGCTAATGTGACTCAAATGAAATGAATGATGCGTATTAAGTGAAGGTGAATGATAAATTGGATATTATGTGATCATATGATGCTAGAAAAGAAATGATGAATAATTGAATTGTGATGTTAGAATAACCGAGATCTTTTAGCTATGAACCTAAGTGCAAGATAAACATATACGAGTGAAAATGTTTGATTGATTGAGATATGAGATTAAAGAAATATACCTGGAATAGTCAAATTGAGCATGCATTATACATTACACATATACATGTGTACAATTGGATGTTTATGTGATTATGCAATTAGTAATGTGTGTGTAATATGTGTATTGGATGACGTTGATACACAAGTTAGAACGTCAGCATCCAGACGTTTCTGGATCTTGGAAGAAAATGCTAATCTAGAGCGTATTGTGAGTCGACTTAGATGGTCTTACTTTAATTGTTTGTTCTATTCTAAATTTCTGTATTGAATTACTACTGATGTGAATGTGATTGAGACCATTCCAGACATAAATAGTCCGAGGAGTTTGATAAATGTGAATATATTGTAAGTGCTTCATTGAATGTGAATGAGGAAGGAATAAGTGATTATCAACATTATTGTTGAATGTCGGACATAGATCTAATGAAAAATGTGAATGTGAAAATTGAATATAAGTGATTGTTTGATCACATGTGAATGTGATGCACTCCATTACATGAATGCATGATCAGATAAAGGCAGTTATGACTAGAGTATCCACTGAAAAAGAGCTTAAAGCTCAGAATATGGTAAGAGCCTTTGGCTAACTATGTATAGTGAGCCTTATATCCCCAACGGATAAAGGAAAGTTATTAATAAGCTCGGTATCCGTAATAGATATGGGACAGTTATAGGCACTCGGTCACAACAACGTAACAATTAGAAGTGAGTCTGATGAGCATTACATATATAATTGATATGTATGTTTTAAATGATCAAAATGAATTGTTTTGACTGCTCTGAATGTGAAATGTGAAATAAGTGAATAAGGTGTTATTTGATGCTACATGATGAATTAATGAAGTGATGTGTTATATGTGTTAAAACTTATCTGTAAATCAAAGTGAACTGTGAACTAATTGTGTGATGAGACATGACTGAGCTATTGAGGATGGTCTGCTCACTGAGTTTGCAAAACTCATCAAAATTGCAATGTTGTCTTTCAGGTTCAGGGGATACCCAGTTAAACTAATTGGAGTATAACCATTTCATTTGAATAAAGGATAGAGGTCGGGATCAGTTCGCAACTGCATATGTATTCCATTATTTTTATATTAAAGAGTGTATTCATAAGTATTATACTATGTGTATGTAAAAAAATTATGTTATGTAATGAATTATGAATAAAAATGTTTTGTACTTGAAAAATGGCCTAAATGATTATTGGAATTATGATGATATATATATTGTTTATAACATTTGCAACCAAAAATGTTTATGAATAAAATGTGCTGAAAAGATTATGAGTTTTTCTAATAATGCGGGATATGCGTGAGTAATTTGATATGGATATGATTAATTGACTGTCTTATCATGCTACCCTCGTAGAGTATGTTCTCAAATACTGATAGTATGTTCAGGAATATACCTTATGAGAGTTGAAGTGCTACAAATTAGTTCTCTAAATGAATAATTAAAATTCACATCTGTTATTAATTCTATAATATCCTTTGATAGGCCACTAAAAATAAGACCTCTAGATATCTCTCTTCTCATATGCTCTTTCAAAAAAGTTTG
Organism: Erythroxylum echinodendron; assembly: GCA_027575705.1. Classification (NCBI taxonomy): domain Eukaryota; kingdom Viridiplantae; phylum Streptophyta; class Magnoliopsida; order Malpighiales; family Erythroxylaceae; genus Erythroxylum; species Erythroxylum echinodendron. The sequence continues at coordinate 12,629,823 of JANZXR010000003.1, forward strand.
CACCACCCAATATATGTGTGAATATAATCTAATGGAGTATTCTACACTCTAATTAACAAATCTCTATGTTAGGGTATGAGTATTTTGCAAAGTGTTTCATATTTTCTCATCGAAATGGAAAAGTCCTAATAACTAGCAAAGATAAGACCTTGTATCTTATTATTCACCAATATAACACGTAACATTAGGTTTGTCTTGGGCACCTTAAGAAATTGATCCAATTGTGCCTTTATGAAATTTACACGATTTTGTTAAGCTGAAGTTTGGATTGAAGTTAGGGTTCTCACTATAACCATTTTCCTTAAATGAATTTAAGGAAAAATAATATTCAACACTTTTAAATAATAAGTTAATGTGTCTCATATTATAAGCAAATCATTACAGCCAACAGTTGAAAAAACATTAAAAATTTATTCCTTTTGAATCATTAAATGCAACGTTTGATTTACTTAATTTAATTCAATTAAAAACTTATTTCTAATTTATTATTACACTAATAATTTTATTTTAATTAGAAATTGTTTCTAATATTAAACTTGTGAACATTCTAATTGAAATTTAATTAGAAACTTATTTCTAATTATATATATTGTTTAAATAGAAACTAGTTTCTAATATTCAACTTACGAACGTAGTAATTTAAATTTAATTAGAAACTTATTTCTAACTTAGATTGAACTAATCAATTCTAATTTTATTATTCACTTAGAAACTTATTTATTTGTAATATCCCCTCACCAATTGGAAAGGGTATTTTGGTCATTTTGGATCGGGTTAGAGTTATTGAACGTGTTTTGACATATTC
>JANZXR010000003.1:12640014-12654385 GCA_027575705.1 Erythroxylum echinodendron
TGTATGTGCATGTTTTGTTTAACAAGTGTGCCAACGGTTGTTAGTCTTAGAATAGCACGTAAGAGTGGGAAAGATTGTATGTGAAAAACACAAACGAAAGGAATCGTCTGTGATGACGTCACCATACAGAAGAAAGGAAGAATGTAGAGGAAGAGCATCGTCTGTGCTGACATCAGAACACAGACAAAAGGGAAAATATGAAGGAGAATATCGTCTGTGCTGACGTCAGAACACAGATGAAAGGAAAAATATAGAGGAGAAGTATTGTCTGTACTGACGTCAGAATACAGAAAAAAGGGAAAATATAGAGGAAGAGTATCGTCTACACTGACGTCAGAACACAGACGAAAGGGAAAATGTGAAGGAGAAGTATCGTCTGTGCTAATATCAGAACACAGACGAAAGGGAAAATATGAAGGAGAAGTATCATCTGTGCTGACGTCAGAAAACAGACGAAATGATGAATCAAGAGTAAAAGGATCTTCTGTAAGGACGTAATAACATAGAGGATAGACCACAGACGATAAGGGGTCAACATAGAAGATAAAAGTCAACTACAAAGGATAGAACATAGAGGATAGATAATAGGTCAAGGATAAGAAGAAGGAGATAAGAGGTTATGTTGGTTGAAGGATTCGTCTGTGTTACTGTTCACAGACGAAGGAGTTAAGAGATTATGTTGGTTGAAGGATTCGTCTATGTTACTGTTCACAGACTTCGTCTGTAGTACTGTTCACAGACTTCGTTTGAGGTACTATTCACGGACTTCGTCTGTAGTACTATTCACAAAGATTCGTCTGTGTTTCCGTTCATAGACTTCTTCTATGTTTCGCTTCTTCTATGTTCACCTATACCTATCTTTTGTCCCATTGTTGACCCCCTCAGACGATAGAGTCGGACTTGGGAGTCTTCATAGAAGTTGTAGAATTTGGGATGCTCTTTCGAACCATATAAAGAACACCTTGATCCGATTTCTCTAGTGAAGGTTATGGCAACTGGAAAACATCTTCTGTGTCACAGACTTCGTCTGTGTTACTGTTCACAAACTTCGTCTGTGGTACTGTTCACACTATCGTCTGGGTTACTGTTCATGGCTATCTTCTGTCCTATTTTTGACCTACCAAACGATATGATTAGCCTTCGATATCTTCATGAAAGTTGTAGTTCTTGCAATTCTCTTTCAAACTAGCCAAAGAGAACCTCAGTTGGATGTCTATCGTAAAAGTTATGCTCATAACCCTGAATCACGTATATGTAAGGTGTGTACTCGCCAACGCTATCCTTTGAAGTTCTTTTGGTTGAAATAGATAAATGATGGTCGAAGAGCAGTGATGAACTAAGAAGAAGAGCTGTTGAGGGCAATTATGGGTGATGAATAAGTGTAATCAGTATGTGAAAGTGGTAATATCGGAGAAGAGAGGATAAACACGATAATAGATCAGGTGTTCTCTTTCGGAGAATAACTCACGTCTTAGGATACGCTGCATACGAGTTAGACTTCGGTAACGGGGTCTAACAGCCTAACCTTGTGAGGCTGTAATGGAAAGAATTATATAAATGGTAGTCATCTTAGCTATAAAAAAGAAATTCCTTATAATCCACCATATATTCTTAGCAATTACCTAATGCAACTAACATAAATTTAAAACAATCAAGACTATTATTAGACGTAAGTTTGATTGAGTAAACCTATTTACAACCAATTGTATACCCTTAGGTGAGCATGGAATAACATCCCATGTATAATTACCTTAAAGAGCTTGAACATTTTATCCCATAGTTTTTTATCAACATCTACGCCTCATTTTTTAAGTATAAGAAGCTGGAAATGAAATAGAAGATAAAGTAGAAATAAATAAAGCAAGTTAAAATTCTAACCAACTCGAAGGATAAGTAAATCGTATAAACTATCAAAAGAGCCTGTTGTACAACCTATACATCGTAAGGAGCAAAAGTATTTGGTGGGTCTAAATCAATAATAGGCAATATTGTTAGTTATGATACATGTAAACGACTTAATTGGTGATGATAAAATTTAAAATATCAAAACTAGGAAAGGTAACAAGTGCATGATTTTCTATTAATTGAGAAAAAGTTAATTCTCAAAGAAAATTAAAATTATATGACAGGTGCATTTTCTTATATTCAAAGTCATAATATACACAATTTTTATAGATTAGATTGTATCCTATGAAGACAGATTGATATGATTAAGCAAAGGAATTTTTTCGTTAATGAGATGATAAAAGAACAAAGCAAACATAACTAAAGATTAAAAAATGATGATAAGTAGCATTTTTACCATGATGGTAAGCATAGGAAGAATCAAGGTTAGGTGATTCTGAAAGTAATCTAATAAGGGAAATTATAATAGAAAGAGCCTCAACCTAAAAGTGAGGTTGAACAATTGATTCAAATAATAAAGTGCAAGTAACTTTAAGAAGATGTTAATTTTTATTATGCTACATTATTTTATTGTTAAATGTACTTATAAGAGTACTATTTTATAATTCCTTTCTTAACCAAAAAATCATTAAAAGCAATATACATAAATTATAGCTAGAATTAGCTGACTTTAATAATAAAAGAGAATTGTGTGTCAGTATATTTATGAAATAGTTGAAATGTTAAAAACATTTTGAATTTAAAATAAAAAATATCCACGTAAATTAACTGTACTTATTAATAAATATTACAAAATAGTTACAACATGCGTAAGAAATTACAAGAGTGGTCGCCTATACATCACTATGAATAACTTCAAAACATTTTTCAACACAAATACCTTTAATAAGAAAATGGATAAGTTTGTGTTTTCCTAATTGACAAGTTATATGATGAAAAGGGAGAATACCTATGTTTATTAAGATGACTTAACAAATTAAAATTCATCAAATGAAATAAAATAGTCAAATTGGGACTTTCTTATCAAGGAGTAACATAGGCTCCTATGTGATTGCCTCTCTCATAAACTAATCCTTCACATCATAACCAAAACAAGAAAAGGATACAATGTACTACTAAATGTTAGAGAAATACTTCTTAACAACATAAATATGTAAGGTTGTCCCATAACTAATTTTAATATGTGTTAAACCATGGTACGTATGAAAATTATTAAACAAAGTAGGTGAACTTGTCATATGGTTGGATGTTATGAAATCTATAAGGTATGGTTTAGACAATGTTGAATTGTTACCTTTAAACCCTAAACCCTATTGCAAATAAAGATGAGATGACCATTTGATGTACCATCTCTTAGATATGAGTAGGTTGCTTCATATTTTGATGAGTTTTTAGTAAAAGTCGAGGAACTAAAGCAATCTGCTTTTGTAAAGTTAATGGTTTGACTATTTCGAAGCTAAGCAGCACAATCTCCATTAATATCACTAGAATTTTTACAATGTTTGCAAAATTGTTTGTCATAATTTTCAAGAATCTGACCATAATTTTTATCTAAAACACTGTACCTTAATCATATCATACTTTTTCTATTTTCTTGAGCCACAAAATTCACAGATGTCACAACTAGTTTTTCTTGACCAATAGTAACTTGGGTTACTAAATGTTGTTCTTTATAAAGCAACTCACTAAAGCACTTATTAAAGCTAAAAGATGGATGATGAATCATCAAATTAGATCGAGAATTCTCATCTACTGATCTTATTTTCATTAAGAGCTTATAATGTTTTATCATTTTAAGATACTTTAGCACAAATTTGATTAAGAACTTTCAAATACATAAGCAAGAGAATTTTAAGATACATTGGCACAAATTTGATAAGAAAATTCAATTCATAATATTTGAAAGAATAATAATATTCATGAATAAAAAGATTTCTGTGATTGAACTAAGTATCTCACTCTCTAATTGGAATTATTTGATTAAATTAGTTTGTGTATATATCTTTAAATATTCTAAAGGATATAAACACATATGATGGTGAGCATCCGATTGTCATATTGCATATAAGATTTGGTTTTTAAATTAATCAACATAAGGAAAGAAGAACATCAACAAGGAAAAGGATTGTGCAATTTTCTCTTTTAACTAATGGAAGAAAGATCAAAATCCATTAGTAATTTTGTTCAATATTAGTTCAAGTGTTCATTCCTTTCTTTACATAAAAATACAAAACTAACATTGGTATTAAAGTACATACTAACTTTCATTTTTATACAAGAACAAAGGAGACATCCAAAATTGTAACAAGTATAGAGGTATCAAACTACTTAGTGGCACTATGAAGTTATAAGAGAAGGTGATTAAGAAGAGTGTGAAAAAGGATGTCCCTACCTTGGAATCAATTTGGCTTCATTCCAAGAAGGTCTATGATAGAAACTTTTCATCTCTTCAGAAGATTAATGGAATAAGTACGCTACACATGGTATTTATTGATTTAGAGACGGCATATGATAGGGTACCTAAGAAAATCATATGGAGGTGTTTAGAGGTTAAAAAAGTTCCTATAACTTATATACGAGGTTACTAAAGATACGTATGAAGGGGTAAAGACTAGAGTAAGGACGATAGGAGGAGATATAGAGAATTTATCTATCGATATTAGGCTACACTAAGGCTCCTCATGGAGCCCTTTTTTGTTTGCCATAGTAATGGATAAGATCACCAAGAATATTCAAAGGGGTGTGCTTTATTATATGTTGTTTATTAACAATATTATTGTAGTGGAAGAGACAAAAGAAAGTATTAATGTCAAGATAGAAATATAAAAGGATACGTTAGAGTCAAAGGATTTTAAATTGAGCAAGACTAAGACTAAATATTAACTAACTAAGGGCCTTGGTTACCTTGCTAGTGCCCTTGGCAAACCAATCAACATGGATGAGCACAACATCATACTAAATATGATTGGATTTCCCAGAGTGTGCATTAAGGTCTAACTTGAAAAAGAGCTACCAAACTTAATAAGGAATATAAGGGAGGTAAGACTATTAAATATTTTATTATCTATGGAAACCCTTAAAAAAGGGAATGACAAGAATTTGGAAGACCTAAAAATATAGATCAATTGATTCCAATTTCAAAGGTATCAAAAGAACCTAAAGCTAATGTAGTTACTGCAATTATCCAAAATGTGAAGGACCTATAAGTGACAAACCTAGCAAATCCTAAGGAAAGCCTAATTAAAACACATTCTGTTCTAAAGGAGCCTAAGAAGGAAACTCAAGAGTTAGCTAATACTCCTAGAGAAGGTGATTAAGAAGAGTGTGAGAAAGGATGTTCCTATCTTAAAGAATCAGTCTGAGTTCATTCCAGGAAGGTCCATGATAGAAACTTTACATTTCTTTAGAAGATTAATGGAATATTATAGGAAAAGACAATGTAATCTACACATGTTATTTATTGATTTAAAGAAGGCATATGATAGGGTACCTAGGAAAATCATATGTAGGTATTTAGAGGTTAAGGAAGTTCTTATAACCTAAATACGAGTTACTAGAGATACGTATGAAGGGATAAAGACTAGAGTAAAGATGATAGGGGGAGATATAGACAATTTATCTATCTATATTAGGCTACACCAAAGCTCCTCATTGAGCCCTTTTTTGTTTGTAATATTGATGGATAAGTTCATCAAGACTATTAAAAGGGATATGCTTTAGTGTATGTTGTTTATTGAAGATATTATTATAGTGGATGAGACAAAAGAGGATGCTAATGTCAAGCTAAAATTATGAAGGTATATGTTAAAGTCGAAGGGCTTTAAATTAAGCAAGACTAAGACCAAGTACTTAGAGTACCACTTTTTGGGTCATGGAGTGGCTTCTAATGTGGAGGTAAAGATTAGTTCAGAATTTATATCATAAAATGAGTGTTTTAAGTATCTAAGATCTATCATTCAAAATAATGAAAAGATTGATGAAGAGATAGTTCACCTATCTGATCAGGGTGGATTAAATAGAAAAGTGCATCAAGAGTTTTATAGGACAGGATGATATCACTCGAGCTCAAAGGTAAATTCTATCATTTATCAATTAGGTCAGCTATGCTATATGAGATAGAGTGTTGGCCCATCAAATAGATGCATAGTCATAAGCTAATGGTGGTGGAGATGAGGATGTTACATTGGATGTACAACCTTACTAGAAGAGATAAAGTCAGGAATGAAATAATAAGAGACCAATTAAAGGTGACTATTATTAATGAAAAATTAAGAGAGACGAGGCTTAGTAATTTGGACATTTTAAAAGGAGATATCCTGACGATATAGTGAGAAAATAGTATTTAGAGACTGTAGAGATGATAAAAAGAAGGCGTAAGAAAAATTGAAGGGAAGTGATTAAGAATGATGTGGCTCAGTTGGAACTTAGCGAGGGTATAGCCCGCAATAGAAAAACTTTAGCATACTAGGATAAGAGGAAAGGATCTCACTTAGAGTAGTCATTCTTGTTCTCTTAGGTCTTTTAAACATTTTCATTATAGTCTTATGTCTTGCATTTAGCATAAATTTTTAATACATAGTACTTTCCTCCTAGTTATTTAAACTAAACACTTTCTTACTGAGCTTAATTGTTTTCTTGTAATGGTTTGTTTGATCTATTCTTGTACTTGTCTTCTTTCTGGCTTGTGCATTTATTTACTAATCCTATCTTTTACTGTTACTTTTTACCTTGTTCTATATTTATTATATTATGTATTTTATTACATATTTTTTTATTTTTTTTATACATATTTATTTATATTATTATTATTTTAATGACTATTCTTATTGTATTTGCACTTGTATATTTTATTATTATTATTATTATTATTATTATTAGCATTTATATATAGATATATATTGTTTATATGGGTCTATCAAAAACAGTCTCTCTACGAAGTAAGAGTAAGGCCACGTATTACTATACCTCTCAAAACTCCAAGTATCGATGGATTCTCACTGGATATTGTTATTGTTATTGTTATTGTTAACTTGCATTCTTATATGCATAATATTTATCTAATGACTTTGAAATTTCAGCTATTTAGAAGATAATTTTTTATTTTCTTTAAGTGCTAGAAGAGAGACTTATGATCATCGCTTTGAATATGCAAGGATTAAGGGTCTCTTGTTTTTCATCTGAAAAATGATTCAAGTAAGATCAAATGTTAAATAGAATTGTGTTTAGAAATCTGAAAATAGAACACTGGCCATTATCATCATCACTCTGCAAAAAACACGGCCATGACAATTAATCCCTTAAAATGTTGGGGAATTATGGGTCGGAGAAGTCATGAAAATATAAACATGTATTTACATCGAGGAAGATGTTTTATTTTTGTCTTGGCCGAAAAACTCCAATCTTCGTTGATCCTGCACCCCATCTGATGTGTTTTTCTTTTTTTCCTTTTCTGTTTGCTCACTGGAACTATAAACAAAAGATGAACATGACTGAATATTTACACAGTAGTGATGGCAAAGAAAACAAATATGTATAAATTTTTAGTCGATTTCTTCTTCGTCATTATGTTTGACTTAAATTGTCCAATCTCTGGAAGAATGTAACTTAATATAACCAACCAGTGGATTTATCGAAGAATCCATTTGTCGATGGATATCCATGGCCCAAAGGTTACTGTGACTGGCTGCGCGACTGTCGGCAATGAATGGCAGCAACTTTCGGTATTGGTTGGCCACTTGGGCTGTTTGACTTTGTCTTTGTTCATTTCCTAAAGGTTGAAGACAAACTTGTTTGGTTATTGGGACAAACTATTATATGACCTGAATAAAGGCTTGTTTAGTTATGAGTTATTAGGATTCATTAATTCTAATCTTACAACTCTCATTAACTAAAATTGGAATTTAAAATAGTCTTATATTATAAATTAATTCTAAATTAAATTAATTATTTTCTTGATTAGATAGATTAATAATTAGAGATTAAAATGTAATTAAAGTAAAATAATGAAAATAATAATTAAATTTGATTACTTCAAATAATAAAGTTATTAGTATAAGAAAACTACTTGAATTGTATATGATAATATTTATGAACTCATTAGTCATTGTGTTAGTCAAATAATTTGTTTACTGATGTTAGTCAAATAATTTGTTTACCAATATATGATTTTTAGGTTTTATGAGTTATTAATAAAACTATCATTCTTGAAATTTTATTTTCAAGAAATGCCCATTATAAAGAAGAGATGCAGGCTTCTACTACACACATGAAACGTCATCATCATGTTAAGATAGTCATTACAGATGCAATTGTTGCTTAGAAAATCCAATACAGCATGTAATTATTATTAGTAACATAATTCAAGAACTATATTTTAGAAGATTGTTTAGCATTTGAAAATGTTGAAGTATTAAAAAATGCTAAAGTATACAACCTTACTTTTAATATTGTCACAACCAAAGGTGAACTATAAAGTATGTTTTGGAATCTGGAATCACTTAATATAAAATTGTATTGATAGTCAATGGTGTCATTTTTTGAGAAAACAAAAGAAGGGAATTGATTAACACCTTATATCATATAGGCTTCTAGAATAGGAGTGTTTTAAGGCTAGAAAGATGGTTTCAAATCCATCGTGTCATAACTTAGTCCCTCAACCAAGTTCTAAGCGAAATTCTATCAAACAGCTTTAGTGCACTGCACTTAATCAATTTGTCAAACACCTTCTAGGCACTCTTCTGAAGCATTTTATTAAACAAGTGTTAAGCCCACTAGTATCCACTCTTTAAAGGCTTAGCCAACTCTATTTGTCAAGTTAAAAGTATTGGAATAAGGTCTGCAAATTGAAAAACATGAATACAACCAAAATCTGGACAATTGAACATATAGAAGTCTCATTTCACTGTTTGAGGCATTTCATTAAACAAGTTATGTACATTTGGTTTTATGGTATTTGGAGTAGTAAATAAGAAAGAATCAGATAATATATGTGTAAAAATTGTTTATCGATATCTCATAATAAAGGTTACATGAAATGACGTCTAGAAAGAGGCAAAATCAACTCATTATCTAGCCTACATTTTGCATATATATAAGCAATAATTTTGATAAGTTCCAGTTATATTTTCACCAACAATTATGACTTTTTATACTCAAGTTATCCTAATTTCAAATATGCAGATGTTTGAAACATTATGATCCTTTCAAACATTTAGATTAAGACAAACAACTTACAGCTAACATAATTAAAAAACTGACATAACCGACATAACTGAAAGTAACCGTCATTCCATAAGTATCATTTTGTAACTATCATGACTCGAAGCTGAAGTGGTCTTTAACTTATCCCAAACTTGAATTTCCAGATGCTGCGATGCCACATTCATTATACTTCTGAATATGGATGTATTTTTTCGAAATAGACAGCTTGCACACTTTCCAACTATTTAGATACTTAGAAATTTTTTGGACATCTTTGTTACATCAAATTCTTCCTAAAACATGCCATCATCATGCTGCAAAAGTTGTACAATGTTAATGTTTATCGAACACCAAAAAGAAGGCCTCACAATTTCCCTACTGAGATAATTATAGTTACTGCATATAATGCTTTGAGAGCTTTACCATGTGTATTCCTTAACTCTATTTCACTTAGGTTTTGTTATATATATATATATATATATAATCATTAGAAATGGATAGCTTGCACACTTTCCAGCTATTTAGATACTTAGCAATTTTCTGGACAGCTTTGTTCCATCAAATTCTTCCTAAAACAAACTATCATCATGTTGCACAAGTTGTACAATGTTGGTGTTTATCAAACACCAAAAAGAAGGTCTCACAATTTCCCTACTGAGATAATTATAGTTATTGCATATCATGTTTATATATATATGTGTGTGTGTGTGTGTGTGTGTGTGTGTGTGTGTGTGTATTTGTTTTAAGCTAACTATGTTTCATTTAATTATAAATATTATGTTCATTTATTACACATAATTGTTATTTAATAATCTTAATGTTTGTACTATATATGTTATTATGCAAATTAAACTTATGTATTATAATTGGAAACTAATTTTCATATGAATATCGGTTGAGAACTTTATGATCTTTTAATTTTATAAGAAATTGAAAACTAATTATTTAACCTAAAGTATGTATGATTGTACATTATTTTTTTTCTTAATGTAAAACCTTAGTATTTCAAATATGGCTATTGTATCAAAGAACATTGTTGTTGAGCTCAATAAAGGTGAAAAGTTAAACAACGATAATCATGAAATTTAAAGAATGAAAATCTAATATGTGCTAGAAAATCAGGAGATTTTAGAACCATTAATCATAGCTATTGATATTGTTAAGAAAGGTATACGGTGAATATAAAAGGGACCATAATGCATATGAGATATGAAAAAAGAAATTATTAATTCACATTTTGTTGTTTAGTAGTATATACAATGATATAGAAAAATATATGAAGTTGTTAAGAATATGTGGTTCACTTTGGCTGCTTATTTTAGAGGTCTTTATGACTTCCCATTACTCATATTGGTTCTTCTATTTTTCAAGATGATTTTAATTCCTTTCCTTAAATAATATTTTACATCTTCCTACTTCCTATTTTAATTTAGATATGTTCATTCCTTTTATGAAGCAAATAACGTTTGTTTTGAATTCTTTCCTAAGGATATCCACACGAGGCAACCTCTCCATATAAGGTATATTGATAGTGGTTTATATTCCATGATGTTATAGTTGATTTATCAATTAATTGGTTTAATATAAGCAATTTCAAAATTCCTTTCTTAAACAAGATTCCTAGGTCTTGTCATGTTTATAATGTAAGAAAGAGTCATTTTATATAGGAAGAATGTAAACACTAAGGATAGATGATGGTTTATATATTAACTAGCATTCAGAGATTAAAGAATGGAGTTTTAATCATATCAAGAAATCAATTGGATCTTCAACCCAAATTGATTATGTGCTGCAACAACTAAAAACATTTATCTGAGACTCACTTGAAGGCCTCATTAACAAAATATTTCATTGTTTTGGATGTTAAAGAAGCCTTATTTAGTCTCAATAATGTTAAAGCATTAGGTTCAGATGGCTTCATTTCTTTCTTTTCTCAAAAAGCCTGACACTTAATGGGAAGTCTTATCTCTAATGTTGTTTTAGAGATATTCTCCTTAAGTTATATGCTCAAGGATTTAAACAAGACATTTTAAGCCTAATTCCTAAAAAGCTTAATCATAATCACTGAATTATATTGGTTCATATGATGTTAAAATATTACATATAATATTATCTAAATAATGCTTATAAATCAACTTAAATTTTTTTTGGGAAATCTCTGTGAATATAAAGTAGGGTGCATTTGTTAACGGGAGGAGTATTGGAGACAACCCACTACTTACCTAAGAGCTCTTTAAGGAATACAAAAGCAAAAAGCTGATGAGAAGTTGCTTAATGAAAATAGAATTCTAGAAGGCATTCGATTCACTGAATTAAAGATTCATATTGAACATTCTTACTGTTTTTGGCTTCCTAAACTAGTTTGTCACTTGGATTCAAATTTCCATCTACACAACCTTCTTTTCTATATTAGCTAATGGTAATCTAATTCACTACTTCCAAGGAGCAAAAAACCTACACTAAGGAGATCCCATCTTACCCTATTTAGTCTCTTTATATATGGAAGTTCTAATAATACTAATCCATTTTAGGATTGATCAAGATAATAAGTTAATATTTCACTATAATTATACAAAATCGAAATTATTTAATTAGTGGTGAAGGTCCAAGCTCAATCCATTTTCTTATAAATTCTCTAAGTTTCTTTATCTCTTTTTTAGGCTTGTTAATGAATAAATCAAAAGGTACTTTTTATATCTCAACTAATGCCTTAAGATAAGTTACTCATCTTTTAGCTATCATATGATTGCCACGCCAAAATCTACCATTTAAGTATTAAGGCATCCCTATTATTGATAAAAGAATTTCTTATGGTAAATGTCAACCTCTTTATGTTGCAATTAGGAAGAGAATTAACCACTACAATGATGGTTTTCTCTCTTATATTAAAAGACTCGAGCTTGCCTTAGTTCTAAATAGTATGAATGTTCATTAGCGCTTACACTTATTCCTTCTATAAAAATTGATAAAGGAGATTGAATAAATGCTAAATAACTTCTTATAGACTAAAGCAGCAGAGAACTATCAAGGAGAAAAATTTAGATGGGGGCATATTTGTTCATCGAAAGAGGAGGGTAGTCTAGGGAGATCATGGGGAGATCTTGGATGATGTGGTGGATAAGATTACAGTAGATAGGCATCAGCTCTAAAAAGTAAAGACCATGGAAGGATCATCTGAAGATAGTGGAGATCTTTGTGGATATGGATGTATCATTCCTAGATAAATATAATCTCTTATATTATTAGTTGTGATGTAGATATATCCTATCATTTAGAATCTTATTTATATGTTGATGTCATCTTATTGGATAATGTGATGTAATCTGATTAGGATAAGATGTGACCTAACTAATTGAGCTCAATCAGGATTCTGACTTACCTATCAAGCTAGAGTTGCGTATCAATAGCTCACTTAAGCCTTGCTTTTCACATTAGATTGAGAGAGCATTCATTTATATACTTTGAGGGAAGTAATAAAGGTTACCATTTATTATATCCCTTTTGTGCTTATATTATTGTCTTTGCTAGTTTAATTATTTCTCAATAATCTCAAAAAGTGTGAGAGTTAAACACTCAAGGGTCATAAAGCATTCAAAAATAAGTTAGTTTTTTAACGATCACGTGGGAAGGTTCAATCTTACTTAAATGAACCTAAGTAAAATTATTGTGCAAAGGAGTAGGCATAATTTGTGGTATAAGTTTGGTGCTTAGAAGACTTTTGTAACAACTGGTATCAAAGCCACACTTTGATATGACGAGAGGCAGCAATTTGACAGAGCGTGTCAACATAGTGGAGGAACACATAGGCCCAATTCCTCAAGGTGAGGAAGAGGTCATATCCTATAACACTCAAGTTGAGATGTTAGAGGAGTTAAACCAACAGTTGTAACATCAAATAGCATATTTTATGAGGGCACTATATGTAATATCCCACTACCATAGGGTACGCACCTAAGTTTTTAGGAACATAACCCACGATAATGGTATGTTGGAGCAATAACACAAATGCATCATCTAACATACTCGAAATCGTTATCATTTTCTCTTAAAAACGTTCACTTCATTTACTGATAAAACATACATTGTTCTTCTCAGCGATTGTTACAAAACTCTATACAGGTTCAGACAAAATTTACAAAATGACCATAACTATTTTCCTTCGGGAGTCAGTTCAGGAGTCATTTGACAAACCTCTGATCTATATCTCTATTCACAAAAACTTTATGTGTTGGACCCCGAACTTTTCTTAGAAGACTAGAACTAATATATGAGAAATGTGGAGAAGTTCATATTTGTATTTTGGCGATTTTGGTAGTGAGAGACTATGAAATGGGCAGAATTAGTGCAACATCCCACTACCACATAATACATACCCAAACATTCAAGCATATTCAAGTACATATCCTATGATAATGGAATGTTAGAGCAAAAGCAAAACCAAATTATACATGGCATCATCTAACATAATCGAAAGTCACTAAATTTAAAATCCATTCATGTCATTAATCCAAACAACTTTACACTATTTCCTTTAGACAAATATTTACATAACCTTTTATAGGTTCTAACAAAAACAACAAAATACAAGAGACGATACTCCTGGAGTCAGCTGACAGACCTCTGATCCATAAAAAAATCCAAAAGGGTCCTTTAGTCCTGTCTAAGAACTAGGTCTCCTGTCTCGTACCTGAAAAATCACATTTCAATTTTTTATGAGTTTTGCGAACTCAACGAGTGAACCATCATCGATGATTTCACCGGATCACATACACATAATACATATTTCACAGACACTTATTCAGATCATAAACACATTCCAGATGTTCACATAACACGGAATATCAGAAAATCACACAATTCACATTACTAAGTATAACAAAACAAATCACATCAATTTATTATTCATTCAGCTTTGCAATCGTTCAATAAATTTCAGTTATGCATGAAACTCATTTTTTTTTCTTATTGTTGTGACCAAGTGCCTATTACAAACTTATACAAATACCGGCCCATAGGGCTCAGTCAAACAAAATCACGGAGCATAGCTCTATGTGCAAAATCAGAAATCACGGAGCAGAGCTCTACGTGGAAGCTCATCATACTGGCAACTCAAGTCACAACGCCTTTATCTGAGCATGCAATTTATGAAATGCATCAATTTCAGAAAATTTCATATATCACACTTATATAAATACTCAAACAAGATTTCACAGTCATCGGACCTAAGCCCGGCATTCAACTTTCGTTGAGAATCAAAAGTCAAATT
>JANZXR010000003.1:12654485-12667233 GCA_027575705.1 Erythroxylum echinodendron
ACACAAAGGAAGATATAGAGGGAGGGTATCGTCTGTGCTGACATCATATACAGACACAAAGGAGGAACCCAGACTCATGAAATATAGACGCAAGGAACACAGATGACACGTCATAACACAGACGCAAAGAATCGTCTGTGATGACACATCATAAGACAAACGATAAAAAGGAAGACGGCAGAAAGACAGACGATAGGAGAGGGGTCAAACCCAGACGATGAAAGTTAACTATAGATGATCAAACTCAGACGATGAAAGTTAACTATAGATGATCAAACTCAGAGGAAAGAACTTAGTTGGTTCACAGAGAAATCAAGACACAGACGAAGCCGGGTTCATATAAGAATGCACCTTGACAGACGATGCATCCTCAGAGAAGAAGATAACTTTGGTGAAGAAGATCTCTTACAAAAGAGAATAACTCCTAGAGGACGTGTCTCTGCATCTTTACAAAGGATACAGAAAAAAGATGAAGCAGAACTTATCATCTTTCATGCCTATACAAGTTCTATACATCATTGTCATTGTTGTTATTCTTCCAACATGAAAATATCATCCATACGACTTTCTTTTTAATCCCAGAACACCAAATCGCTCAAAAAGACAAAACTCACATAAATGACAGAATTACAGACTACTATCCATACTTGTGTATTATTTCTGCATTTCCTTTCTTCCGCGTTCGCTTTTCAATTTAACCTACTTTCAAAACTCCCATATCTATTCTCTACACTGTGAACCCCTTTTTATGCAATTATGTATATCCAACATGTACATGCTTATTTACACATTAGAAACGACATTATAACCACTTACTTGCTTAGCAAGTACTTTAACACCGAAATAGAAATTAGCATCACAAAGACTGCTAGATCGCTATTCGGCGGTGAAGGTCAGGGGAGAGAATCTCAATGTGTAGTGTTTCATTAAGGAATTAGAACTATCATAGATTCTTCCTAACTTAAACAATATAATTCGTGAGTCCATTTCATGTCCCTTACGTGTACTACTTATCTCCAATGACTTACCATTTTACAAACTGTAGTGGAGTCTTCCTAACTTAAACACTATTATATGTGGGTCCATTGCTTGTCCCTTACATATGCTATTGATTTTTGCTTATTCACTATTTATCATAATCATAATTTGTCATACTTACCGGTAATTGCCAAATGAAAGCATGTATAATTGTATGAATGTGCCAAACAATATTTAAGTCACAATTAACTTATGTCTAACGTTTATCTATCTTAAGTCATATAAATGTCTCACAAATAATTGTTCTAGCCGTATGTATAGGTAACAGGATGTTACACTATAGGAGACTAGGTTCAAGATGACAATCCTAAGACATGTTGTTGCAACGCAAGATGTCAAACATGTCTAGAGCACCTCGGTGAAGGTGTGTGAACCCAACGTTTTCAAAGGTGTGTGAAATGTGAAAGAGCTTGAGAACTTTTTGTAAGATATGGAGCAGTATTTTGCAGTTGCTAAGGTATCTGATACTAAAAAGGTCAATGTGAAAACCATGTACTTGGATGGAGATGTCAAGCTTTGGTAGAGAATGAGGACTTATGTTCAAATCAGTGTGAGTAGAGCTCCCATTAACTCTTGGGAGAAGATGAAGAAATAGTTAAAAGATCAATTCCTTCTTATAGATTTTTCTTAGATCATGAGGGATGCCTTGAAGAAACTGAAACAAGATGGATCAGTAGGAGAGTATATTAAAAATTTTAGCTCTTTAATGCTAGATATTGATAATATGTTAGATGAGTACAAGTTGATTTTTTGTCTGATTTACAACTATAGGCGTAAACTGAGTTGCGGAGGAAAAATATGAAAGATATGGTTGGTGCAATTGTAGCTAATAATGCCTTAGTGGATTTTCTAGTGATGAAGGAAACTAAAGCCGACTCATCTACCTCTTCCAAGGGCAAAGGCCTAGCCTAATAGGAGAATAGTGAGGGGAAAAAGAAGAAAGACTCTAAGAAAGGAGATTTTAAAGGGAAGGGTAAGCAAAGTGGTGGCTTTAAAAATAGGGAGAAGTCTTCTAAGAAGGGAAATTTTGCTTATTATTTACACAGCAATCCACAATTTGCGAGAGAATTTCCAAAGAAGGAGAAGCTAAAAACCTTAATTGTAGAACAAAATGAGGAAGATTCAAAAGCGACAATGAATTTGAATTCCTTTTTAAATGCAGTTAAAGGTGAATCTAATCCTTTTGACAAGCTAATGTATATGTGAATACAAGTCAATTAATCAAATGTTGGATACAGGTGAGACACACTCTTTCATGGCTAAAAAGATGGTGCGCAAGTTAGGGCTTAAGGTTTCAAAGACCCTAACAAAGATAAAAACCCCTCCAAGTAAGGAACAAGTGGTAATTGGAGATACTGACAACATCCTAATGAGTATAGGGAATTCGTGCGTCAAGCTTAATTTCATAAACATACCATTTGAAGATTTTGAGTTCATACTAGAGATTGATTTCTTGAAGACAGCAAAGGTGGTGTTGTATCCAAGTTTGGAAGGTATGATGATTGTCCATGAACAAAATTCCTTCTATATTAACTATTGTAGATTCGATAGTGGATCGAAGGATGACAAAATGATAATAGCACATGTGTTAGCCATGAGCATCGAGAAAGGATTTATGTAAAGACCTATCTCACTGCTATGTGGCGGAAATCCTCAATGTGATTTCAAGTTTATTAAAAAAGATTCAGGATGTGATGCCGAAAGAGTTGCCTAATACTCTTCCCCCTCATCGAGAGAACAATCATAGGATCTAGTTGGCTCTTAAAGCTGCCCCCACCTACACGCACCCCAGATAGGATTTCCCCATTGGAGTTTAGGGAGCTTCAACAATAACTTGGTGAATTGTTAGAGGCAAGGTTTGTACAACCTTTCAAAGCCTCATCACTGCCCTAGTGTTGTTTTAGAAGAATCAAGATGAAGCGCCTCATATGTGCATGGACTATCGAGCCTTGAACAAGGTAACAATAAAAAAAAGTATCCTATTTCCTTAGTTCAAGATTTGATGGATAGATTGTCAAGCGTTGTAGTTTTTACAAAGCTTGATCTTTGGAGTAGGTATTGGCAAGTATGGATAGTCGAGGGTAATGAGCAAAAGACAATATGTGTAACTCGGTATGAATTATATAAATTCTTAGCCATGCCTTTTTTATTGACTAATGCCCCTACAACATTTTGAAACCTAATGAAAGACGTGTTATACCTTGACTCATTGTCGTGTATCTCGATGATATTGTGATGTAAAGCACTGATATGGTACAACATGTGAATCACTTGAGGAAGGTGTTCAAGCGATTGAGGCAACACAAACTCTATTTGAAGATGGTGAAGTGTGTGTTTGCATAGTCAGAGATCATATTCTTAGGTCACTAATTAGGATGGATATGAAGAAATGAAGGTCATAGTTAAAATAATATTCTTAGGTCACTAGTTAGGATGGATATGAAGAAATGAAGGTGATAGTTAAGTGGCATATTCCCATGGTAAGAGTTATGAAGTGTTTTTGGATTGGCTAATTACTATAGGTAGTTTATAATGGGGTACTCAAAGAAAGTGGCACCATTGATGGACTTGCTAAAGAAAAAGTAAGAGTAGTGATGGTCAGATGCGTGTTAGGAAGCATTTGAAATACTTAAAGTTTCCATCTCAACTAAACCTATGTTGAAGTTGCCTGAGTTTAATCTTGCATTTGAAATACATACAAATGCATTAAACAAAGCCATTGGTGGAGTTCTAGTATAAAAGGGTCATCCTGTAGTAATTGAGATCCAAAAGTTCAACAGTGTGGAGTAGCAGTACTTGATGCATAAAAAGGAGATGCTTGCCATGGTACATTGCCTTAAAACATGGTGAGTATATTTGTTAGGGACCAGGTTCGTTGTTCATAATAACAATGTTGTCAAAACATTTTTTAAGACCTAAAAAAAGTTGTCCACAAATCAGGCCTGATTATAGGAGTTCTTTGTTGAATATGACTTCTTGTAGGAGCATAAACTGAAGGGAACAACAACGTGGCAGATTGGAAAGAGGTGTTCATGGCCTATATACCATTACTAGGTATAATTTAATCTGTTAAAGCAAATCAAAGTTATAGCTCCGTTGCGTAACATATACTATAAGTTAATTTCACAATTCAAGGAAGGAGTTGTATACAGGTCTTAGCTTGATGATAATGGACTGTTGATGGCTAAGAGTAATCAAGTGTATGCGTTGAGTTTTGGTAGCTTACAGAAACAACTAGTAAAGGAGACACCTGACTCACAGTGGGCTAGTCACTATGGAGCTTAAAGGAAAATTGTGCTCCTAGCTCATTCTAACTATTGACCAAAGATGGAGAATGACATTGAGTTGTATGTCAAGATATACCTTGTGTGTCAGTTGGATAAGCCGAAGAGGAAGATGAAAGTCAGTTTGCTATAACCCTTATCCATTCCCAAAAGATCGTGGATGTTAGATTCCATGAATTTCATTGTTGGGTTTCCAAAGATAGACAACATGACAACAATCATGGTGGTTATAGATCGATTCTCCAAATATGAAATATATTTGTGCTAGCAGCAGTAATATGTCCCTCAAATGTTACTACTAAGTTGTTCTATAAGAACGTGATGAAATACTTTGAAGTCTCTACGGATATTGTGAGTAACTAAGAGGCCAAATTTATTAGTCGATTATAGACGTACCTTTTTAATATGATGGTATGTGATTTGAAGTTTTTAATAACAAATCACCCGCAAACATATGGTCACTCAGAAAGCATCAATGGTGTATTGAAGGAGTACTTAAAGCATTATATAAGTGCAAGTTTTGACTTTACCTAATAATATACAATTTTTCTATAAATTACACAAATGTTTTACTACGGAGAAGAGTCCCGTTGAAATAGTCTTAGGAGAATTACCTCTTACTCCACTCGAGATTGCATAATAAAGGACAGGTGGCAAATGTCCTACGGCATACAAGTTCGCAATGGAAAAGCAAGAGTTGTTGAATGAGGTGAAGGATAGTCTTCGAAAAGCTTCCCAACGAATGAAGAAGCAAGAATAATTATGGAGGAGACCGTCAGAGTTCGACGTGAAAGAAAAGGTACTGTTGAAAATTACCCCACAGATTTGGAAGAACATATCAAGAAAGCAAGTACATCATGGATTGGTACCAAAATACGATGGAGTAATTAAAGTGCTATTTAAAGTGTGAAACATGAAATACAGATTAAAGTTGCCTGAGAGACTAAAGATACACCTTACTTTTTATGTTAATTTTCTCAAACCTTACTATGAGGATACATCATATCCAAATAAGAGTCTAGTGAAGAGAGCTCCACCGGTTGTGAGAAAATAGTTTAAGCATTAAGTGGAGAACATCTTGGATCATCAGACAATAGGGAAACATAAACATAATTAGAGCATCAAATTCTTAATCTAATAGAAGGGAAAGCCAATCATAGAAGCTACGTGGGAGAAAGGCACTACCTTGTGGCAGCTCAAAGATCAGGTGAATGCCTACCTTTAGACTAGCTCGACGAGGGCATCGAATTCTTCTGGTGGGGGTGGTTTGTTAGCCCCTTAGCACTTGAAAGCATTTCACAACTATCTGAAAATGAGCCTTGGTTTGAAGGCTAATTGAATCACACACATGATAGTGAAATGGGAAAGCCTGAGATAACTTAGCAAGTTAAATTAAGCATGGTGCGACTTTTATTAGAGTTTCAGATGCTCTATAAACCAATTTGGTTAAGGTTAAGTTCTTAATGGACTAAGGACTTATATATGCCCAAATGAACAAACCATGGCTAATAGACTTGACATGGTTAAGCATTGGACTGGGCCAATGTGCTATGAAAGGTTTTGGGCTTAGATGACTTACCATCATGGGATAGAGAATGTGGGGAGATATGTGATAGATATGATCACAAGGATAGACATTAGTTCTAAAAGATAACGACGATGAGAGAATCATTTGAAGATATTGGAAATCTTCGTGGATATGGATGTATCATTCATAAACAAATATAATCTCTTATCTTGTTAATTGTACAACAACAATAATAACAATCCAATTGACACATGAGGTATAGATAAATCCTATAATATGCAGCCTTATCCCTAACTAGTAGAGAGACTATTTTCCAATTATCTTGATAGATATGGTGTAGATAAATCTTATTAGATAGAAATCTATTTAGATGAGAATGTCATCTTATTGGATAATGTGATGTTATCTAATTAGGATAAGATGTGATCTAACTAATTGAGTTCGATTAGGATTATAACTTATCTATCAAGCTAGAGGTGCCTATAAATAGCTCATTTAAGTCTTGCTCCTCACATCAGATTGAGAGAGCATTCTTTTATATACTTTGAGCAAAATAATAAAGGTTAGAATTTGTTATATCTCTTTCGTGTTCCTATTGTTGTCTTTGCTAGTTTAGTGCTTTCTCAATAATCTTCAAAAGTGCGAGAACTAAACACTCGAGCGTCGTGAGGCATTCGAAATAATTTTGTCTGTCAACAATCACGTGAAAAAGCTGAATTTTACTTAAACGAACCTAAGTGATATTGATGTGCAAAGGAGTAAGCGCAACTTGTGGGATAAGTTTGGTGCTTGGAAAACCTTTTTAACAACAACCATAAATAGGCTAAAGAACTCAACAAACAACTAAAAAATGACCCATATGAATATAAGGCTGGCTGGGCCCACAAAAAAATAACATAATTAAAACAAAATAAGAGACTAAAAATAAAGTCGAAAGCACCAAGATATAATTTCTATAATAGCCTAACACTATGTAAGCAAATGGATTTTGATGATCCGTTCCACTTTTAATCTCCTTGATATATAAAGATGAAAGAATATTTTAGAAGTAATAACGAGTGTTCTTAAAAGTAAATTAATTAGACAATTTGCGGCTTCGTTGAATTCTTATAGCAAATCTAGGTCCACCGGGTTAAATTCGTATGTATGGCAATAAACACACCAAACTGCGTGCGTACTTTGAGTTTCAATCCCATAATTGTCTGTTGGTGTCATTTGTCTGCCATATCCATTCAAAGTCAAAACCCTGAAGTTGAACCGATAACGCCATACCCATGTGGCAAGAATGTGGAAACACTGGCTATGAAGTATGAACCGTCCAACCGATAGTAAAAACTTCCCCCTTATCATGTGACATGTCCCATCTCCGCTGCAGGGACTCGGGACATTAGAGCCAGAAGTTAGCAGCGATATCCTTCAATCGGTCAACAACTAAGCTATGTCTTTTACACTGAAAAAAAAACTCATGATGAACAAAATAAATCATAATCTTGTTCTATCTCCAACTTATACACTAAAAGCTTAATCTCAAGAGTTTGGGTTCATACTAATCTTTATACAAAAAGAAGAACTCCCAATGTTCATCAGTTGTAAATGTATGAAATTAAAAATATATCGTAAATTATTTGTTGCAGAATCCAAAAGTTTCAACGCTTGGAAACTATTATAAAGTCCTAACCACTTGTACCACTCCAAAGGGCTTAAAACTTTTGATTTCGACCAATATGGCAAAATATGAATGGAAGTTTGCGTAGCTAATCCTTCCAGTTCAAACTAATCAATGGGGTTCCTAAGTTGCACAAGGCGACAACTGCTATAGGCCCTGTTTTCTTCAAAAAATAAATAGGAACAAATACATATCAACCATTTTGGAAGCTCGTCCGCGGCATGTGACGTGTTCCCCCAATGTTTATGCGAGGCGGTTTGGAGGCCTTAAAGGGGTGCGTGCGTCCTACGACCGAAACACCCCAGAGGACAGTTCGCAGTCGACCATTGTATGTTACGACTTTCTTTAATGTATGGGACGCCCCACATATTCGCAAACAAATTTGCAAATGCCATGGACCATGTCACCTTAGCAGCTTAGCTCCGGTCTTGGTCCTTGTATAAACTTCTAGCCTCTAAATTTCCACTAGAACTGGCAGGCTATGCAGAGTTCTGAAGTAAGTTCTTAATCTTGTGCAAGTAGAAACTACTGAAGCTCTCTGTACTTCAACTTCATCGATAAGTTAATCAAATTGGAAAAGAAAAATATTCTGGATTTGATTCAGTCTATTCCCATATTAATACTTCAGAAAAGATTCAAGTAATTATTTGAGAAAAGACCCCGATTCAAGTATCAATCCTTGGAAAGGAGTGGTTTCTTAACCTCATCTTAATGCAATTCCAAGTTTCTACTCCTTGGATTACGCCAAATGATCACATACTGAAGGCAATATTAAATGCGCCGATTCTTCAATAACTAGTGATATGGAGAACTCTGATAACATGATAAAAAGACAAAAGGAGACTGATGTAGCTCGTTGTAGTCACTAGTTGGAACATGAAAATCCAGTTATTTAACAAATTGAAAGCTCCAATTTGGTTAGACACACATCTGGCAGCACATGCTATGTTTTCCAGAATTTTTGAAATTTAGAATACTCTGTTGTGGTTGCGGTGATATTATGTGGTGCAAACAATAATGCAGACATATGATACAGTTAATGAAATGCGGTTATAGTCCATGTCTCTAAAGGATAGATAACAACACCGGATCAGACATGTGATTATTAACACTTTTATTGTTGTAGGGCCCTGATGCCAAAAAGCAATCACTCCTGCAATTTTCAACTCACAAATTGTTACTTCCTCCTCTACTATTCAGGATTTGGCAACGTTGACGGGTCTCCCAATTAGCATGCATCTCCCCTGACCATCTTCCAGCTTATTTGTCTCTATTTCAGTTCAGAACACAAACTGGTTGGCTATTATTAAATGTCACTGTTTATACTTCCAACCGCTAACCCCCGGCTAGAACAGTACAGGGAAAATTTTTTCACCAATTATAGTTCATTAGGAGATTCAGGATATTCAATGTATTGAATGTGTATCAAAATTAGAGACGAGGCTAGTACCTGGTACCCCAGTTTCATTCAGGCCACGTAATAAAAGAAATCATTGTTAGCGTTTAACTTTACAAATCCATTTTAATACAATCTAATTAATGAAGTATTGAGATCCCTTTAGTTTCTGATATCTGACCGTTCAGAATTCCATAGAGGCTAACATTTCTGCAGAAATTACAGAGTTCTTCCCAGACTATGACAAAATTTCTTTTCGAACCCGTTTCTCCATTCAAATCAGCGTGGGCATTTCATCTTCTAAAATTTTGAACTTGAGTTGGACCAAATTTACTGTCGTCATATCTACTTCATTAAAAGGTCAACAATGCATGTATTATGTACACTAATGTATGATCTAGTCAGAGGCCGAGACACGGGAAAGGCCTCTTTTTCTCTGGCTGTGTTCTACCCTTTCTCTGAAGAACCTATGTTCATACAAGGAAGACACTTGCCGTCGACAAGGTCTAGTACAGCTGCTACTATTTTTTAAATCTTCTGCTTATGTTAATCATGGACTAGAAAATAGAGCAGGGAACAGGCCCAATTGGCCATCACAGAGACCTAGTAGTGTAGCTACTAAACTTGGAGTATCGCCCTTAAATGTCTTTAACATGGACATATGAAAAGTATCATAGACACGACTCCCCTCTGATAGCTCCAAGTTTGAGGCGACTGTACCACTTCTCTGTAGCACTTTACAAGGACCAAAATATTTTGAAGACAACTTGTGAGGTCCTTTCTTCCTTACCAAAAGTTGTCAATAAGGGGGAGCTTTAACCAAACTCAATCGCCCTCTTCAAGGGATATCTCCCAATGGCTAGCATCATACGTAAGTTTCATTTGGCACTTAGCTTACAATTTTTAGTTTATACCTTTGCAACCAATTATTTGGATACAATTTGATGTATGACATTATTATTTAATTAATAAAACACATTCTTTATCTTTTTGTATTTAGTTAATTACATTTGAAGTTTTAATACTGAAGATAAAATCTCTAGAATAATTACTATATAATTGAAATTGTGATGACATCATAATAATGAGATTCAATTTATATTTATATATTATTCCTAAATATTCTTAGTTGCAATTTCATTAAGATGGGATATTGTTGAAATATTAAAGCTAGCACATATTATGTTTCTTTTCGCATAAATTAAAGCATGGAGATAAACTAATGTCTGAGTGATTATTAGGATAAGTCAGTCGGTAGTACTTGGATGCAGTATGAATTATATAGAGATAGTTGAGTAAGTTAATAAAGGATTCATCATTCTAAAGCAATTAAAGAGAATATTCTATTGTTCTTGATTAGTAGTAATTTATAGAATTCTCTTACCGGAGTGAATCAACATTTGAAAAAGGTGTTTTCAAATTTCAATTATAAATCAATTACTAATTAGTAAAAAGAAATATGATTGGACTAAAAAGTAGATATTATATCCATACTCTTTTCAATTATACTATTGGATGACGAAATGATTAAATTATACATAATAACCATGTATGGATAGGTTAAGTCAAATCACTTTTATATTCCTAATATTTGAGTGACCATGACATGTTGATAGAATGATTATAAATTGTTTAATTTTAATTTATCTGATTTTAATTATGAATTAGAATTATAATTTATAGTCAATGACAATATATTAAGAACTTAATAGGTCACATATCAAAGAGCAATTTGTGAAAGAAAAATCAATTTAATTAAGTTAGACTTAATTATAAAGTTTGAGAAACTTTGAGGGATCAAATATGAGATATTTGATTTTATTAAAGTTAAATTAATTAGATTTCAATTTTGATTTGAATTATAATTAAACAATTTAATTTTAATAAAGTTAAAAATTCTAATGATTTTTCTATTAATAGGAAGAAAGTTTAAAAGCTATCATTTTTCTTTTCTTCCTCTCAAAACCGTCTTGAGAAATTGCTTTATAGATACTATTAGAGACTGGATGATTGAACAGATCATGGTTGACACAGCGAATAATTTGTCAAAAGATTTCAACAGGAAACGGGAATCAAGTGTGATTCATACTTTACAATTCATGTTTTTATTCAAGTTATGCAATTATCGAGATTCGATTAGAAATCATAAAAAATTTGTTTTTCTACTATACCCGTTATTCGATCACGGTTGGTCCCCAACAAGTTTTATCAGAGCCTCTATTAATTGTTTAACTTGGATATGGTGCTTGATTATTATTGATTTTGATAAAAATTACGATTTTGAGATTTTGATTTTGTTAATGCCACTGTTTTGTATTTCTGTGATTATTTTTTACTGCATCTGAAATTTGTTTCCAAGACTATCCATATTTTTGTGTGTGCATATGGTTGCGATTATATTGTCTATTGTGTGACCATTTTTTAACTGTTCTCCTGATTATTTTCTTTTTACCACTTCTAGAAATTATTTTCATATTGCTCCTTGCGTTTTAAGTTATAAAAATGAAAAACCCATGAAAGCATTAGAGCAAAAAAGAGGGAGCATTGGAGAAGCCCAAACGAAGAGTCACAGACGTTACCAATGAATGTCTGCGAGAAGGATGGGTGCGTTTCAGAGATACGCCACCGTTCTCTAAAACATGTCTAAGCATACATTAATGGCACGTGCCTGCACAATAGACATCCTCTCCCACTTGATTTTTTTGTTTTTAATGATTTTAAACCTTATTTTCATTAAGTAATTTAATGGAGATTAAAATTAGTTTATATTCCTATTAAAATTGAAAAAGTGTTTTTAAATTTTTAAAAATTTGTTTTCAAGGGGTAATGTTACATTAGGCATACTTTTTTGTAATTTAGTTTAATTTTTCAAGAGTTTAATTATTAAATTAAAAAAATTATTATCAAATCAATAATTAAAATCAAGCAAAGGTTTTAAATAATTTCTTTCATAATTAGATTATATTTGAAAGCATAAATATAATGAGATTATATTTTTATGATGAGGCAAAAAAACTGAAAATTTAAATCCCTTAATTAAAAGTTAAGTGCATATTAGGAATATGATGGTTGCCTTACCTAACGATTTTATGGGTCACATAAAATGTGTTTGATAAAAATATTATCTACCTAATTTAAATTTAGTTGGTTTGTTGTGCAAACTCAAAATCAATTATTTTTAAATAGGCTTCTAGCGAAATTATTTGATAATTTCTAAATTTAATAGTGAGCGCTATTATTTTGAATAAAATAGTGGGAGTAATCAAATATTTTTTAAAGTTCTTATTTTATTCGGTTTTGGATATAAACTAATACTATCTCCTTTTATGGTTTTCGGTTATCGAGTCACAAGATGAGTACTAACCTAACATTGAGGAGCATCATAGATGTTAATAAGTTGACTGGATCTAACTTTACGGGCTAATTTAGAAGCCTGAGAATAGTTCTTAGGCAAGAAAAGAAATTGTACGTTCTTAACACATACGCCTAGTTCAAATTCAGCTGATCAGGTTTAATTTGGGAGGGATATCAATGTTATATTGATGACGTTGAGCAAGCCACATATGTAGCATCCGAACTTGGGCCGGATCGCTACAGTGGAGCCCGGCCTCCACCGCCATCACTCCAGGTATGTAACACTTATAATTTCACATAATCAGAAATTTGCACAATGGAACACATCACATTAGTCATATAATATAAGGCATTAAGCCTTATCACAGATGGTACACACTATCACATATTATCACATCGATGTAAGGCATGAAGCCTTTCACACACTCAACATATTAAACACATGCATATGAAATGCTATGTGACACTTTTTAATTTACTTC
>JANZXR010000003.1:12667333-12678003 GCA_027575705.1 Erythroxylum echinodendron
TTTTTTAACAATTGCTTTTCAATTTGTTTTAGAAAATTTGTCTTTTTAGTCTAAAAAATATATCAATAAATCCAACCCAACAGTCAACACAAATTGAACACAAATTAAACATTTTATCTTAAAAATAGGATTGAAATCACATGTAAATATATAAGAAAATATAATCAAATTCAATCCTATCACAAGCACTCTGTCAACAATTCAGAAATCACGAACAACATAAATGTCATTATTGCCCTTCTACTTCAGCAATTATTAATTAACAGCATCAAAAGAGGCAATTATTGAAGAATAAGCATTAACGGTCAAGACAGCTGTCAAGTACTATAACATGTAGGCCCCATGTCAGCCATTACAAAAGGATTCAGACCAACTTATGTCATTTCCACCTACCTTTCTTTTTGTAAAGTAAAGTAAATTCTCTAGCTTTTTACTATTTACTTTTTCTTTATGTCTTTTCTTTAACTTTAACCGATTCTTTCGGCCTTCGGTAGTTAGCTTTACTTTGCCTATATAAGGCAACCGATGTATAGAAGTTCAGTATGAAATAAACACCTCTCTTTATCCTCTTTCTACTTATATCACATATCATGCCTGAAGTTTGGCGTTCAAGCGAAGTTTAGCACAAAAGGTTAGTGATGTTTTTGTTTCATCACATTAATATTCATCCAATATTCATTATTATTATTATGATTGCCATTATTAATACTTCAATCCTCAGTATTCTTTATATACAACCATGTTTATTTATGTTTACAATAAGTTTCCTTATACTTACTTTTGAGAAATCTCATACTTATCTGTTTACCGATTTTATTAAATCAATTTTCATTTATGGATTTAATCAATTACTATGTCAATATCTATTAGATAAAATCTTCTATCCTAATATAGATTATGAAAATCTTTGTTAGACATGAGTTTGAATACAGATTGCTAGACTTGTAAAGCACTATCTACAAGTATGAAACTAGAAGAAGACAAACTAGAAATTAGCAGACAACTAATAATCTATTTCACGGATCACCATCAACAATTAGCAACAAAAATACGACTATCTCGATTTTTATACTTACAAGGATCAAATCAACTAGCACAAATAGAAGTAGAAAAGCATCAGTGTCTAGATCTACTAGCAAGTCATAAGCAATTATACAACCAAGAGGAAGAAGCATTAAAACAACTACATACGCGATTTGGACAACAATATTAATAGCATTTAAACACAACAATAGAACAAGCAGAAGAAGAAGAAAAATTGAAGAAGAAAAGAAGATTACTAGGATAATTACAATGAATAATTGTAATATTTGTACTGAAATAAATAAAAATATTAATTATATTTTACCCCTTATTAGTCAATATCAAGAAGAAATTGAATATTATGAAAATAGATATAATTATTTACAATTTGTAGGTGTTCATCCAGATGGAAGAAAACCTATAAAAGAAGAATTAGACTTAGCTAAAAATAAATGTGGCTTTTATCAGAAAGAATTACAATTTTTAGAAAATACATTAAAAGATCATATAATACATAATCACCAAAGACAATGAATGAGATAAATGAAATAATTACCGAAATAGAAAATAAAGAAAATACAGATATCTTAGATGTAGACAGTTTGGAATTAACCAAAACAAAAGGAATTTTCCATGTCTCAACATTGATATCTTAAGAAAAACAAAAGAAGATAGCAAAAACTCAATTAGATTTAAAAATAGGACAAGATATTAAATATCACCCATTTCAAAACATTTGGAATAGACAAAATATCATTTATTATGGAAGAATAATTGAAGAAACCCCAATAAATATAAATCAGTGTAATGGACATATTAGACTAAGTTTAATAGACCAAGAACAAATTTACAAACAATTACTTAAAATTCCTGAAAATAAAAGAAATAAAATTGGATATATTCATTTATCTACAATACAAATATTATTAACATCAACCTTTCAAGAAGGCATAGATTCACCTATAAGATTAGCAATTGTAGATGAGAGATTAACTGAATTAAATGAACAAATTATTGAAATAATAAATGGAAATTTAGCATATGGAAAAATCAAATTTAATACAAGACTAAAAATAGGACTTCCTTTTACAATCCAAAAATTTGGACGAACCAATTGCCATAACATATAAATTTTATAGAGATAACCTGATGATTGAAGGATAGTATCCATTTTTTATAACCTATCAAGTTAGTTATGCATTAACCAATTCACACCACAGTATTGAATTTGAAAACACAAATAGAATTTACATGGATAAATTATTTGATGATGTAGCCAAAATAGGCATTAATCTAAAAACATCATTAAGAGAATTACCTGAAATAAATCTTCCGATCCAACCATCTAGAATATTCCTATCACACAATAGATTTAATCAACCTCTTATACCGATATTAAAATCATAATCATGTAGATTAACAAAACCAATTCGATTTACAGAACTAGGAATAGAGAAACCAATAGCTATTACAGACCCTAGAATAAAAAACAAAGATAATCAAGAACAAAGTACAAAACAAAATATAAGAACAGATATTAGCAATATTAAAACACAACTTAAAGAATTAACAGAACATATTAAAACCACCTTATGAGTATAACTAAACAAATCACTTAAGTATTAGAAAAACAAGTACAAATTGAGAGTCAAATAGAAGAACTAAGACAAAAGCAAATAGTTTTAATACAATTAATTCAAACATTATATACGAAAGAATTAACTACAGTAATACAATAAATCGAACAAGAATTATAATTAAGTACAGTAATACAACAAATCGAACAAAAATTAACTTATATCTTATCTACATTAAAAATGGTATCAGAGCCTAGTAAAACAAAAGAACTAACTTTAATCAAACCATGGAGAATCTAGAAAATACTCAAATTCCCACACATTTAGAAAATCATTTAGAAAATGTAGAATATGATATTAAAAATCAACTAGAAGAAATTACTCAATTAGTAAATAAATTAACATTAACTCCAAAAATGGAAATAGCTAAACCCATCACAAATCAAGATGAAATTATCTATGGATATGAATCAGACCAAGAAATCTTTATGGATCAATATAAAACCACATAAGATCCACCTGAATCAAGTAAACAAGGAGAACAACGAAAAAGAAAAAAGGAACAATAAACAAATTATCAATAGGAAAGTAAACCCATATATGATGATTTAAATAAATATGGATATTATCGTAAAGGTCATAAAATACAAAAATTTCCAACAGACTATATGCCTAAACATGTACAACTTGGTCCTTATGGAATTTTTAACTTAGACTGTGTTGTATCACCTGAACAATTACTTTTAGAATGGTCAAATAAGATAGCACCAATTATTCAATTAGAAAAACCTTTTGAAGGATTAACAAATATTAGTTTATTATGTAACTTTATTACTTATAAAACCACTGGAATAGTACAGATTTTTTTATTAGACAATGAAGAAAGAATAAAAAATACTACTAATTTTCTAAATTCAGTAGAACCAATTAATGCATTCCATGTAATAACAAACGAACTATATAGAGAATTTATTGGCAAAGATATTGCTTCATATAAACAAAAATAAAGAATGAGGAAAGACAAAAAGCCTTCTGGCATTTAACAAATATAAACATTTGTGATATATGCTATTTAGAAGAATACATCTGTGAATTTAAAAAATATTATTATAAATTAACAAGAACTGAACAAGAATTATATGTATAAGTTTTTATTCAAAAATTACCATATCCCATTAACAAAACAATAGATGAAGTTTTTCTTAAAAAACTAGCAAATAATCTAGTAGCACACAATTTAGGAGAAGCAATTGCTACTACCAAAGAAGTACTAGCACAAAAATGTTTAGAAGCTAAATTACATAAAACTCTAAAACATACAGAAAAACAATTATGTTGTTCAAGATATTCAAAAGTACCACAACAATATGGTTGTAAACCATATATAAAGAAAGATAAAAGAATTAAACATCCACAATCTAAAAAATACAGATGGAAAAAATATCCTAAACGAAAATTTTATAAAAAATTGATTACCAATTATAAAAACATTTCTGAAAGAAATATTATAGAAAGTATAAACTGAAACAACAATATTGTCCACAAAAGAAAAAAAAACAATGCCACTGTTGGCTTTGGAAGGAAGAAGGACATTATGCTAATGAATGTCCAAAAAGAAAGAATAAAGATACAAAATATAAAGATAAAATCAATCTATTAAATTCAGCTCTTCAATATCAATTAGAACCTATAGAATCAGACTATAAAACAGATTCAACTATTAACACTTTATACTATTATAAATCGGAATCTCAAAACTCATAATCATCAAATGAATCCCAATACTACATTTATTTGAATACAGATTCAGAATAAACAAGCGAATGCATATATAAATACAGGAGCAACTATATGTATAACTACAAAAACATTATTACAAAATGAGAAAAAAAATACAAAAACCTCTACAAATTTGAATAGCAGATGGTAGTACTAAATATATCTGGTACGTGAGTTACTATAATAATATAACAATTGAAAATTATACATTTATAGTACCTTCAATTTACCAACAAGAATAAGGATTTCCTATTATTTTAGGAAATAATTTCTTAAAATTATATAACCCTTTTTGCCAATATCTACACTATATTACATTAAAAACACCAAAAATAAACTCATTAAAACAAAAATAAGTTATTCTGAAAATAACTATTTATCATACTACTTATTATCAAACATTAACTTAATAAAAGAGAATTACAATTGTATTTACATAAAAATTTACATTTACAAACTGAAATTGAAACATTACTTGATCACGTCTGTAGTGAACATCCTCTAGATCCATAAAAAATACAAATAATCAATTAATTGAAATAAAATCAAAAAATCCTACACAAGAAATTAATATTAAAAATAATATCCCTTATACTCAACAAGATGTATAAGAATTTATTACAGAATGTTCCGACTTACTCCAAAAAGGACTAATTTCCTAAAGCATTAGTAATCATTCTGCACCAACATTTTATGTAAATAGTCATTCACAACAAAAAAGAGGAAAAAGAAGGATGGATATTAATTATCGTAAATTAAATGAAGATACTATTAGTGATGCCTCTAAACTACCACGAAAAGATTATATCATAAATAAATTAAAAGGACATAAATGGTTTTCAACATTAGATGCAAAATTAGGATACTGGCAGCTTAGACTACATGACAATACTAAACCATTAACAGCATTTACCTGTCCTCTACAAAAACATTATCAATGGAATTTATTACTTTTTGGTTTAAAACAAGCCCCAAGTATTTATCAAAGATTTATGGATAATAATCTAGAAGGATTAGAAAACTTTGCATTAGCTTATATAAATGATATTATTATATTCTCTAATCAAGATAAAGAAGATCATCTAGCAAAATTAAAAATAGTACTCCTCATATGTAAAGAAAAAGGATTAATACTAAGCCCAAAAAAAGCTAAAATAGCCTAACAAAATATTGAATATTTAAGAATTGAATTCAATAATGGATTCTTAAAATTACAACCTAACATATTAACTAGAGTACAACAATTTCCTGATCAATTACATAATAAAACTCAAGTACAACAATTTCTAGGTCTCTTAAATTATATATCAGATCAAGTATTCTTTAAAAATCTTGCATAAGAAAGAAGACAATTACTATCTAAATGCAGCACAAAAAATCAATGGACATGGACTCCAGAGGATACAAAAGCGGTACGTACACTTAAAGCATTATGCAAAGATTTGCCAAGTTTATATTATTATCTTTCGAAGGATAAATTACTAGTACAAATTGATGCTAGCATGGACATATAGATTGGCTGCCTTTTGGCACAACCACCCAATCAAAAGAAGTATCTACTTTGCAAGTATACAAATGGCACTTTCAATTCTGCTGAAAATAAGTATCCAATTTATGAGAAGGAAACACTAGCCTGTCTCAAAACTTTGAGAAAGTGGCGAATTGATTTACTACATATTGAATTTACTATTCAGACAGATTCACAATACTTATGTAGATTTATACGATATAATATTAAAACTAATTATAATCAAGGCCGTTTAATTCGAAGGCAATTAGAACTCAGTCAATTCAATTTTCATATACAATACATTAAATCTATTACTAACAGTATACTTATGTAGATTTATACGATATAATATTAAAACTAATTATAATCAAGGCCGTTTAATTCGATGGCAATTGGAACTCAGCCAATTCAATTTTCATATACAATACATTAAATCTATTACTTACAGTCTTGCAGATATACTCACCAGAGAATGGAAGCAGCCATTATAAGTCTAAAGGAATTATTGTCCAAAAAGGAGGGAGTATTATTAGAATTACAACAACAAGTTGGTATAGCCACCTAAGAAATTAACCAACTTTGTAGCACCATCAACCTATTAAAAAAACAAATCAAAGATTCTAAAGCCACCAGCCAAAATACAAATACTCAACCTTCATTACCTACATCTAGTAGCAATCCCTCACTAACACCAATCTTGATTACTCCTTCACAAATTATCCAACCAATTACTAACCCCAAAAAAAGAGGACTTTAAGGAAGCAAAAGTTTATGTTATCTTTAATGGACCAATGGCTGGAATTTATGATGAATGACACAAGGCAGCAGTACACATCATAGAAAAATCATCTATTTTACACAAAAGCTTTCCAGATAAACAATCAGCAGAAAAAGCACTGGCTGAATTCAAAAACACTTCATTAAGACCCTAGTATAAGCAAGTTTTGGAATCAACTCCAGCCACTCTAACAAATAAGAAGGTTCTTAGAAAACCTATTAAAAAAGATAAAATCAATATAGTACCCACAACAGCACTCAAAGAAGAAATGTGGAAAATCACCTCAGAAATGTTCTGTGAATGATTTCAAGCACTAAACAAATGGACTGAAGAACAAAAGATCTTTCAATACTATCCACAAAATCAAGGAAGATACGGATCTAAAGTAATCATATTTCCAAAAGCAGATCCATTGACCACTTATCTTTTCTTCCAAAGTGGAATTAATAGATACTATTTATTTTATAAAATTAGTAACAACTTTAAAATATTTACTTGAAGATTATAATAACCATTGTCAGTAAAACTATTTGTTAAAAGCGATGAAGCTAAGTTAAGCGATGGATTAAAGAGACCAGCTGACGTCATTGAGATTCTACAATTGATTGGAAAGTAAGACATACGTGTACAAATTTAAGTATACGTATTTCTTTATTAATTTTTCTTAATTTAAATGTGATTATAAGTTCTCATCTTTTTCATATTTTTCTCCACTTAATGCTTTAATTAAAGATGAAAACATCAAAAATATTATGTTGGAGACAAAACCAAATACCACCCACATTAAGCATACCAACAGTCAAAAATGGAAGGTCAAAAATTGTCTGAATGTGGGCTGTTCCGCCATGTGGAAAACATAAAGTAGATGTAGCTTGGGTATAATGGGGTCCTTGGTTTTTTGTTACACAAATCCTTATGGAATGAGTCCAAATCTTTTGTCTGATATTATCCTATCCAACTTTGTCTAATTCAAAAAATGTCTTCGTTCTATTTAAAGATTTATTTTCTTTTGCTTCCAACGCAACGGCTAATATAATAATAATAATCAAATTAATCAAAATTTAAATTTAATATTTTTATAATTTATAAATTAATTAAATAGTTTTAATAAATTAATTAATTTAAAAATTTTACTACAAAAGTTAAAATTAAAATAATAAAGAAAACAAAATCAAAATATGTGTCACAGCCCATGACACAAATTTTAAATTTTAAATATTTATCTTAAAATTTTATTTTAAAAATTAAAATTAAAATAATAATAAAATAAAAAATGTCACAAGCGTGACAAAACAATTTTTAATTTTTAATTTTTAAATAAAAATTTTATTTAAAAAATCGAAAAAAATTTTATTGAAAAATTAAAATTAAAATTAACATAATTAAGAAAACAAAATGTGTTACGACCGTGACACTTAAGTGACAAATATTTCTTTTTTATTATTTTAATTTTATTTTTAAAATAAAATTTATAATATAAAAATTAATATTTTAATATTTTATTAATTTATTAAAATTGTTTAATTAATTTATAAATTATAGAAAATATTAAATTAAATTAAAAAATTGATTAATATATTTATTATTATTATATGAGCACGCATACATATTAATGCAATATTAACCATTTTGTATATGCGAAATCAAAATAAATGGTTGTGAAATGGAAATAAATTATACAATATATTATATAAGTAGAATAGTTTATTTTGATTTCAACTTATTTTAATTGATTAATTTACTAAAATTATTTAATTAATTTATAAATTATAAAAAATATTAAATTAAAATTAAAAATTGATCAATTTTATTATTATATGTTCTATGTTTTTAATTAGATTTATAAACTTAGTTTTTTGTAAAGATAAATATCTAAAATCTAAATGCTTATGAAAATATTCAAAAAAAATACTAAGATACAATATTCATGTGCTTCTAATTTTTTTAAAAGACATGCTCTTATAACTCATTTTATACATAAACAACTAATATTAAATAGTTAATTTTATCAAATATCTTTAATAAATAACTTATATTATCTGCTGATCAAATCAGCTGATAGAATCAACTATCAGCTAATTGTTAATAGAATCAACAATGAGTTAATGCAATCAGTTAATTGTCAAACAGAGCTGATAGAATCAGCTATGAGGTAACAACTGATTGCATTACCTCATAGCTGGTTCTATCAGCGATTAGCTGATAACTGATTTTATTAGATGATTTGACCAGCGAATAATATCAGTTTAAAGATATTTGGTAAATCAGTTATTTATTAAAGATATTTGGTAAAATTAGTTGTTTAGAGTTTATGTATGAAATTCTATAATTTATAAATTAATTAAACAATTTTAGTAAATTAATCAATTAAAATAAGTTGTTGAAGTCAAAGCAAATTATTCCACATATATAATATATTGTATAATTTATTTACATTTTACAAGCAGAAAAGAACCTTATCATACAAATCTTTAATATTGCATTAATAAAATTACTCATTTTTTAAAATTTAATTTAATATTTTTCTATAATATATAAATCAATTTTTTCTTTTCAATTTGTTTTCATTACCAGCATCCTCCCTTTTTCTTTATTTTGTTGCTTGAACTAAAAGGAAAGCCTGAAAAAGAGTTAGAACCTGGGTCGTTGCTTGGCGTGGAGGGTTTCATTTTTATATTTCTTTTATTAAAAAGTTTTTCCAAGTTTTTTCTAGGGCTTTTTATCTGCTTTTATTTATTTTTTTAATTCCCGTTTCCTGTTTTTCTAAAGGTAATTGATGTATGTTTGGAGGGCCCACTCCAACGTCCACGTGAAAAAGATGTGTCGGCATAGCATGTGAGTGTCAAAAGCCCAAACCGACGGTGGTCAATGTTACGTGTCAATAGTGCTCTACCCATCGTCTTTGTTTGCCCCTCGCATACAAATAGAGAGTGATCTCAATCTTGCACTCAACTCCTTTTGCTCCGTGATCTCAATCTGGGTCTACACTTTTTGCTCCGTAGCCTTGTCTTTCATGCTGTCCAAGTTTTGGGAAATAACATGAGACCACGTGCATGTGTCCTGACTCCCTCTCGCCACGAGCCATGTGGGCTTCGATCGTAGATTTGTTTTCTAGCAGATGATTCGTCAGTTGGATTTAATCTTTATTCAAAGGAAAAAAATTAATAAAAATCTCATATAACATTTTTTTGAGAAAATGAAAAAAAATGAGCAATTTATCTTATGCAAAATAACAAAGAAAAAGAAGAGAGACATGGCAAAAGATAAAACTAGTTTGAGTCACAAATCATGCTGTATAAAACTAAAATTGGCAAGGTCCTCTTCAAATCGAAAGGTGTTTGTTTATATTTCCTTTTTTTTTTGAGAATCGACCTCGAAGAATAGTAATCCAACAGACGATTATGCATGTCAATCCAAATTTTGAACCGACTATAACGAATAAACTCTCTAACTAACGAATGAGCTGCCTTATTCTCATTTGGAACTACACACTACCATTACAAACATAACAATTCAACTTTCATCTTTTGTCCTTTGATGTAAAGTTACAAATGTCATATAATAGTTGATATCGATTTAAATTTAAATTTAATATAGTATAGTTATTAGTAAATATTGGCTATCCTTTTAAAAATTTTAAAATAATTGTTTACTTTTAAAAAGTTGTAAATTAAATATTTTTATTTTAAAATTATAAATTTATTTTAACTCAATATTATACCATACAGTACCAACTTATTATTGATCAGATAATCGTTAAAAGATTGAACTTATGGGGTGTTTGGTTGAGGGTAATAAAAATTCTATTACCCTTCTATTCTTACCTATTACGTATTCCCTTGTTTGGTTTATTTTATGACCCAAAGAATAGCATTCCTAAATATCACCTATTCTTTACATTAAGGAATAGCTAAAGACAACCCCCTTCTTTACCTATTCCATGCAAGTAGGAATACCTTAAACATAACTGTCTTTCTTTTGGACAACTTATACCCCTCAATAA
>JANZXR010000003.1:12678103-12696969 GCA_027575705.1 Erythroxylum echinodendron
GGGGAGTCCAAACTATACCGGACTGATACTGAGTTTGTCTTTCAATAGGCCAATTCGATTAGATCATTAAAAAAAAAGTTTACAATTTATGCAAATGTAAAGGCGGTCTGAGCCTGAGTCTCTTACCACATTCTGAGCTTTAACCTCTTTTTCACTGGCGACTCTGATCACAACTGTCTTTATATTTTCAAGCATTCATGAAGTGAAATGCATTACATAAATTCAATCACTATGCTCAATCAATCAGATTCACATTCTCTTTCTCATTCACATTCACATTTGTCACCGGACTTTGACCCGGCATTCAACATTTCAATTGAGAACAGTTATTCTATCAAATTGACATTCAATGAGCACTTCCAATGTGTTTTTTATGCTTCAAACACCTCAAGCATTCAATGTCTAGAATCAGTACATACACATCACATAATAATTCAATACATAATTTAACAAACAAGCAATGAAGGTGAGACCATCATAGGTTAGTTACAGTTTGCTCCCATTAGCTTATTGCATTGAAGTCCCGGTAACATTTGGAGGTGGTTGCTCAATGTGTTCTTCTATAACATGCAAACATAAACATTTACTATTACTACTTTGAACATTCACATGAATACTCGATCATAAGCACATGTATATATGTCATGTATAATGCATATTCAATGACAAATTCCCAGGTATATTTGGTTAATACAGATCTTATAATCAATTAACATCATCTTCCAATCATCCTTTAATACCTAATACACTTTATCCACTTTAATAACCTCATTCAGCATTAACTAGGTTCATTCAGGATTCTATTCAAGCCTAAATACCTCATATGGAAGCACCTTAGCATTGGTTGGTTCATACTTCACTCAAAAGATAACTCTTTTACTCTATAGGTCTGGCCATGATCATAGTGTCCCTACCACGATTGTGTCAAAAACTTTTTCTAGCCAGGACACAATCGTAATGATCCCGCCACGATCGTGACAGAAACATTTTCTATCCAGGCCACGCTTGTGAGGAAGTGTCACGATCGTAACAAAAACATTTTTCTGTTTGGTCATCATCGTGATGTAAGGGCCACGATCGTGCCCTGCAAGTTTCCTCCTCCATTCATCCAAATTCAACACACATCTTAACACTAATTTCGCACCAAATTTCCCAAAATTCGCTACCTCTAATACACCATCATTCCACACCAATTCAACTACCAAATCAATTTCATTAAATCCTCAAATCTCTATTCATTTAATTCATCATTTCAAACTAAATCTCATCATTCATACATTCATAACTTTTCCTACCATATCCATTTACAATACATCTAACAAGTCATCTCCTTACTTCATTTTCCTCTTCGTTTTAAACACCAATTTAGTTTAACATCAATCATACAAACAATTTTATCACCCATGGTTAAATCATAACATAACAAAACAGAAAATTCATACTTAAACATTCATCATCAATTTTCTACACATATACAACTTAGATATCATCTTCATTTCACTTCTAATTGGTTAACCTAACTCACCTCATTTCAAGACATCATAAAACTTCTTCTCATAAGCTCTAACTCATGAATTATCATTCTTCTTAACACAAAGGAAGACATAACTCCTTTTTACCACTTCATCCATATTTCAAACTTCCTTTTTCATAATCATTCATCTTTTAATTCACTATCATAATTGCTTCTTACTAAAACAACTCATGCGTAACATTAACTCACCAAAAATTTAAAACATGATCTCTTTATTACTATTACCACTCATGTTAACAAAAAAACAAATTTCGTGATCATGATCGTCAATCTCAAATTACTTATCATATTAGTTTCATTTAACACTACCCATAAGGATCAAAGCATAACTTACTTGCTTTACTCTTTAGCTTGTTCAAAGTCACCAAGAAACCCTAATCCTTCATGCTCATGATCTTCAACTTTCTAGCTAGATTAGTTTAGGTTTTTGAGACAAAACGAAGAAGACATCAAGATGGAAGTAGTAAATGATAGATAAAAGCAAAGTGTAACATAGATGAAGGTTGGTGAAGAAAAATCGTGAAAAGAAGAAGAAGAATAAAGGAGATGATAAAGATTATGAAGAGAGGAAGAAAAAGAAAGATTAAAACAATTAAATTGTCTTTCAAAGTTAAAGAGTGAATAACGTAAGTGAGGGATGAGTGGTGAGTGGTAGTGATACTTGTCATTACCACTTGTCACCTTCCTATGGTCCCATTCGGACCACTTTCATAAATAGTATATTTTGTCTCTAATTTCTACTCCAATTATCTGCCAATTTTCAATGACATATTTCATTAAATCTAATGTCATTTGTAAAAACTTCCACTATCATTTGACTCTTAATTCTACTTCCATT
Organism: Erythroxylum echinodendron; assembly: GCA_027575705.1. Taxonomy (NCBI): domain Eukaryota; kingdom Viridiplantae; phylum Streptophyta; class Magnoliopsida; order Malpighiales; family Erythroxylaceae; genus Erythroxylum; species Erythroxylum echinodendron. The sequence continues at coordinate 12,680,476 of JANZXR010000003.1, forward strand.
TATCAATTATCCTGCCACTCGACATTTTCCTAATCTAAAAATACCCAAAATTTCAGAAATTTTCTAAATTTCACCAAAAATTCCAAATCAATACTAATACACACCAATGCAATTTTCAATACATATTAACCATAATTTATAACAAAATGACATTTATAAATCAATTATACCTGGAAAATGTCAATGAATACATACACAATTATGTTGATGTGTGCAAACATTCATATTCATATGTGTATTTATGTTATATAATGCATGAGCATGAAATGCACTTTTTAACTTCTCAATAATCTCTTATATATAGTATTATAAGATTCTAACCCTTATCATGGGATAATGAATGTTACATATGACATTGCCCGAATTGTTGAATATGCTTAACACTGCAGAAAGGTGCCTTAAGAAGGTACCTAATTATGTTCTTGTTGTGAATTCTTTTAAAAGCAAGAAAAAGGACCTTAATAAGAATAAGAAAAAGAAATAGAAGGCTTTTAATAGTGTAGTAAATCCCAAAGGAGGTTTCAAGAAGAAGAGTAATGACAAGGGCACATGTTTCACTGTGGAGTCAACAGACACTGGAAAAGGAACTGGCCATCATATTAAAAATAAAAATCTTAAGGAAGTTAAATCTTGAAGTACTTTTATGATTGAGATCAATCTTTCTACTTTTGTCCATATATTTGGGTATTACATACTATATGTGGTTCTCACATATGTAATAACATGCAGATGTTAACATGGAGTATATCATTAAGAAAAGGTAAAGTGGACCTTCAAATTGGCAATAGAGCAAGAGTTGTTGCATTAGCTGTAGGAACTTGTAGTTTAGCTTTGCCTTTTGGCCTTATATTAGAACTTAATAATTGTTATTATGTTCCTGTTATTACAAGAAACATCATTTCTATTTCTTATTTGGATTTGAATGGATTTGTCTTTATTATTAAGAATAAGAGTTTGTTCTTTTTATAAAGATGATGTTTATTATAGATCTGGATTACTTACAAATGGTTTGTATGAGTTAGATATCGAAAGGTTGATTCTTAACATAAATAGCAAGAAAACAAAGTTATGTGACTAAAATCCATCTTATTTATGACATTGTAGGTTAGGTCATATCAATAAAACTAGAATCACAAAGTTACTTAAAAAAGGATATTTAGATCCTTTTAATTATGAATCTTGTTTATTAGGAAAGATGACCAAACTACCATTTAATGGAAAGGGACAACGTGCCAGTGAATTACTAGAGCTAATACATTTAGATGTATTTGGGCCCATGTCCACTAGTGCTCGAGCTAGATATTTATATTTCATTACATTCACAGATGATCATTCAAGATATGGTTATGTGTACTTAATGAAACAAAATTTTGAATTATTTGAAAAATTCAAAGAATTTAGACTTGAAGTTGAGAAGCAAACTGGAAAAAGTATTAAGACACTTAGATCAAATTGAGGTGGAGAATACTTGGACCATGGGTTTCTTGGTTACTTAAAGGAGAATAGAATTATCTCACAATGCCCTTCCCTTGGAACTTCCAAAAATAATGGAATATATGAGAGGATAAATCGTAACCTATTAGATATGGTACTCTATACAACTCATCCAATAACTTATTTATCGTTTGGATTAAAAACTTATCCTTTACTATGTGATTGTTAAACTCCCTATCGTCCACACAAAACGTCCATGTCTCACTATATTTCCTTACTATGAATACCAATAAAGAAAAGGGAGATCGACTTAGCCTTATTATTCCTTACTATAGTATAGCCTCACATTGCTTCTCTATCGCATCCTTTTGAAGCTAAGGATAACGGTAAGGTCACACAACCACCAATCCATATCACGATGTTAAAGGAATTATGTGATCACAACTTTAACTTAGTGGTAGCCCTAAAGGTTCTGAAAATAAATCTAGAAATTCTACCATCAATGTTTCTATAGCAACGGAGGTCAAATGGTTCAACACTTAGAACTTGCACCGTTTGTTACACCTTCTTCCCTTCCAACTCAAAACTCATTATTAGAGATGCAAAGTCCCAAAGTATAGGGCCCAATGTACGCATCCATTTAACCCCTAAAATAACGTCAAAACCATCTAAGGGAATAGAATAAATGTCAGTATTAAAAGAATCATAATCAACTTATAGAGTTATCGCCTTGTAAATACCCAAACTGGGCACTTTTTCTCCATTGGCCATTGCCACCTGCAGTCCTGGCCGTTCCTTTACTGTAATACCATTTTTGGGTATCACGCTCTCCTGAATGAAATTATGAGTGCTCCTCGAATCCACCAATACCGTTATCAACCACCCAGCTAATAGTTCTTGTAATTGCATCATTTGAGAGCTTCGAATCATACTTATAGCATGTAACAAAGTTTTTGATTACCTACCACCTCTTCCTCCACCTTATTAACTGATTATAGCACTTTGATCGAAAAATGCCTTTTGCACTTGTATCTCATTGAGTAAGATTCATCGTAGTTAAAACACAACCCTTTAACCCTTTTTTCTATCTTCTCCAACCTGAAAAGTCACTTGAAAAATGAGACTGGAGTGCTGCTTAAATTACTGGCAGTTGACCTTACCAACTTCAATCCTCCACTTACTCCTCTGATGCTTTAATTCTTAACAGAGGCAGTGCTGGTTACAACTAATTTAGGGGTTATCGTGCCAATCGAGAATTTAGAGTTACCTCATAATATACACTATTGTTTCCTCTCTAAAGCCCGTGCTATACTCATCACCACTCCCAAATTACCAAGCTGTTCCATCTCTACCTCGATCAAAAGGCTCTCCACCTGTCCTGCTATAAATAGATTCACATTTTAACAAGGTTTCAAATCTGTAGTCCTTGTTAATAAGGATTGAAATTGTTACCGATAAACTTCTACAGTTCCTGTTTACTTAAAATCTAATAACTCCCTTAAGGAACAAGGATTGAAACTGTTACCGATAAACTTCTACAATTCCTGTTTACTTAAAATCTAATAACTCCCTTAAGGGATTATTGCTCATGAGTGGTCCGAACCTTAACAGACAATGTTCTTTAAATCCTTCCCACTTCAATTCCAACTCCTCCTGCTTTAACTGATAAAACAATAGCTGTGCATCCCCCATTAAGTGGAAGGCTGCCAATCCCACCGTTTCTCCCTCTTGAATTTTTTGATCCCAAACAATTGTTCGCACCTCCTTTACCATATCAAGGGTCTTTTGACCCATCATAGGTCGAAAATCCAAACTTAGAGTAGCATGGTACCAACTGACCCATAACTTGCCTATTAGTTCTCTCCTCTAAAGAATTTCAACTCCCTCGATTGCCACTGCTAGAACTAGCAACATTGTCCCTTCCTTAATCCTTCCCTAATTTACTAACATGGGGTGTGAGCTCCTCTATCTATTCTTCTAGTGTTTGCTACCTTATGACTATAGTTTGCATAAAAGCCTCCACTTTGTTGACTAGGCTTTTTAAGTCACACATGCTAGGTGGCTCTAATACCAAATTGTTATGTACTATAGTGTAGAATCTAGTCACAGGTCGAGATATGAGAAAAGCCAACTTTTTCCCTGGCCGAATTCTCCCTTTTTTTCTGAAGAACCTATGTTGACATAAGGAAGAGACCTACACTTGACAGGGCCTTGTATAGTTGTTGCTATTCTTTTTAATTAAACGGCTGTGTTTTTCTTGGTAAAAGTCTGCTTGCCTCTTTATTAACCATAACAGCATTTAAATAGGCTTAAGGATAAATTGAATCCTAACAAAAATAAAAAACGTAATCTATAAAAATCCTAAAATACGAAATAAAATCAAATAAAAATAAAAGCAGACTTAGTAATTGATGTCCTGTCAGCCACTATTCTTACATCTTGAGTAAACTTTTCTCAAAGAGGTATGTGCAACATAACTGATAATATGAAACCACTTTTCTTTCAATTTCAACAACAGATGCAGCAAGTCTTCTCTTCAATATTAACTTACCTTTTTAACACCTTTCCATCTCGACACTAGTTAAATGAAATGGGGATCAAGAATATGCACCATATATATGGAAGGATGAGAGCCTTTGTAGGGAGGAGGGAACTATACTATTATTACCTACAACATTTCTCAATTGCAATGATGGATTAGCAACTTTATCTTCTCCTAAACCTTTAAATTCAGATAAGTAAGTCATTTACTGAGCCAATCCTTTTAATATTTTCATTGAATCAAACAAAATTCCTAAGTGCTCCATTCATCCTTGTGATCTTTAACTCATCATTATAAAGGTTTAAATCATAGAATCCTATACGTTAATGTTGATATTATATAAATAATTAGCTAATTATCTCTAGAGATAATTAGCTGATTTCTATAAATAATTACTTGATATTTTATTAATTAGTCAAGATTTTATTACTTAGATAATAGATAGATTCTTCTTACTTTAAGGAGGTGATTTAGGGTTATATTGTCTTATATATTCCTTATACTATTCATAGAAAAATTAAGGAAGAATTATATTTTTTCCTTTCTGCGTTCAAATCAGTCTTAAATGGACCATTGCTTAGTAATGAGTAGCTAATAAACAAACTCATCATCCTCTAACTATGATTTTAATAGTTCAAGTGTGACTAATCCGATGTTATGAAAAGTAATGTACAATGTAGCTATGATTTTCATGGCTCAAATTTGCCTTTCCAATTGATGAATCAATGGTTGAATGCTCAGAATTACCTAGAATGGTTGCAAACAATAAAGTTAGTCATTGACAGTAAAGTGAAATTTAGGTATTTGAGTGGAGAGGCAACAAGGTTGGCTTCCGATGATCCAAATGTGGCAATATAGAGGTCTGAAAATTCTTAGATCATAGCTTGGTTGATTAATTCCATGGGACCTACAATTGGAAAACCTCATATATTTTTGCCAACAACTAAAGGTGTATGGGATATGATTCAAAAGATGTATTTTGATATTGAAAATTTTTCTCAAATTTTCAAACTACAAACAAAGATATGTAAGGCTAAGCAAGGAGACTGTGACGTTACATTGTTTTATAGTCAACTTGTAATTTTGTGGTAGGAATTAGACCTATGTTACAAAAATGATTGGGACTATCCAAATGATAGTGTTCGATATAAAAAGGGGAAGAAAATGATAAAGTTTATGTTTTTCTTTTAGGATTGGATTAAGTTAGAGACCAAATTTTGAGAAGAAAGCATTCGTCCTTTATCAAAGAGGTTTTCTCAAAAGTAAGGAGAGGGAGATGAGGCAGGAAGTGATGATTGGCAACACCAAATCAGAGGCTGAAGGTTCTACACTCAAGTCAAAAGGAATAGAAGCTGAGGGAGAGAGAAAACAACAAAAAAAAGACATAAGGTAATCACCATAAACATGATTCACACACTTGATAACCATGCTGGAAAATTCATAGGAAGCCAAAAAATTGGAAGAAAAAGCAATTTGAAGACAATCATACCTCCCAAACTAACACTATTAAATTTGGGGTCGAAATGTCTTCTGGCACATAGCTTTTCACAAAGGAATAAATAGAGCCAATCTATAAAATTCTTCATCCTTAAAATTTCTCTAATCTAAATCCTACATGTTCTTTAGTTCAAAAAGGTAATTATCTAGTTGCCTCTTGTTTTAATGTCAATTCATATCATTTTTGGATAATTGATTATAGGGAAATAGATCATATGATTGGGTTCCCTAAATTGTTTTCTTCCTATAATCCTTATGTAGGAAATCAAAGACTAAAAATAATAGATGGTTCGTACTTAGTAGTAGCATAGAAAGGATCAATTATGTTTTTCTCCTCCTAATCTTACATTTCACAATATTCTTCGTGTTCGTAAATTATCCTACAACTTGTTGTTAGTTAGTAAAATAACTAATGACCAAAAATGTCAACATAATTTTTCTTTATGAGATTGTCAATTCCAAGATTTGAAAACGAGGAAGATGATTGGCAATACTAAAAAAGTTGGAGGTCTCTATTTCTTCAAAAATTGAAATGACTAAAACAACCAATCATAGAGAACTTGTCTTAATTCTATTTTAATACTTTGTGAGAATAAAATTGTGTTATGGCATTTTAGATTTGGACATCTAAGCTTTCATTATATGAGACATTTGTTATCGAAGTTTTTTACAAATAAAGATCTACTTTCATTTTAGTGTAAAATTTGTCAAATTGTTAAACATCGTCAAACATGTTTCCCAGCACAACCTTACAAGGCCACAAAACTCTTTGTTATAATCTATGGTGATACTTGGGGCCCTTCAAAATTAAAAATAATAACTAGAAAAAGATGGTTTATAAATTTTATTTAAGACCACACTAGAATGACTTGGTTATTTTTACTCAATGAGAAGTCAGATGTTAAGAGTATGTTTCAAAATTTTTATAACATGATCCAAACACAATTTCAAACTAGAATTTAAGTTTTTAAAAGCGATAATAGAAAATAATACTTTAATAAGATTTTAAGGATTTTTTTATGAAAAAGTATTATTCATCAAATTTCATATACTTACACCTCACAACAAAATAGAATAGTGGAAAGAGAAAATAAACATCTATTATAAATTACAGGATCTCTAATGTTTGCAACTAATACTTCTAAGTACTTATGGGATGAGGCTATCCTAACAGCTACATGTTCGATCAGTAAGATGCCATAAAATTTTAATATTTCAAACACCTTTTAGTTGTTTTAATAATTTTTTCCTTCATATCAATTATCATATGATCTCCCTCTTAAAGTGTTTAGATGTACTGTATTTTTTCATATTCATGACAACAATCGGGAAAATATTGATCCTAAAATATGTCTTCGTTGGTTATCCTTCCACTCAAAAACGGTACAAATGCTTCGATCCAATAGCCAAAAGGTTTTTTATCTCCATAGATGCCACCTTTTTTGAAGATAAACCTTTTTTTTTCTCTTACGTCATCTTCATAGGGAGACATATAGTGAAGACTATTTTTATATTTATGACAATGATGCAGATATTTTCTATAGTCCTGATTCAAACACTTATGGTGTCTCAAATAATGGAGACAAGGATTCATCTTCAATGCCTTTACAAATTCAATCTCAAGAAAAGAATGAAATGTATGCAAGATAAAATGGAAATCATTTTAAAGGGAGGTATTTTTGAGAAAATATCTAGAACGACATAAAAGCACAGACAACTTGTATCATGGTCAAGAGTCTAACTTGGAAACAAATCCAAAAATTAGAGACCAACCAGGTAAAGCTTAATTTGAGTATAATTCTATTGAGTCAGTTTCAACTGAACCAATATCTCTTCCAGAGTCGGATGAAACCTTAGATTTACCCATTGCTCTTAGGAAAGGTTCTAAAACTTGTATCAAATATCCTTTATATAACTTCTTATCATAACAATGGCTATCTCCATCATTTTAAGCATGCACTTATAAGTTATCCAATGATTTCATTCCTAAGAATATACAGGAGGCCTAAATATTCTTGAGTGGAGGGATGCAGTTCTGGAGGAGATGAGAGTTTTGGAGAAAAATAGAACATGGGAGGAAGTTGATCTTCTGAGAGGGAAAACACCAATTGGATGTGAATGAGTGTTCACCGTAAAGTACAATTCTAATGGATCACTTGAAAGATATAAGGCTTGCCTCATTACTAAGGGGTTTACAAAAACTCATAACATAGATTATTCAGAAAAATTTTCACCTGTGGCAAATTTGAATAATGCGAGAGTGTTGCTTTCTATTGCAGTTAATCTAGATTGGACTCTACATCAATTGGATGTGAAAAATGCCTTCCTAAATGGAGATTTAGAAGAAGGGGCATGTGTAGAGCCTCCCGTAGGATTTAGCGAAAGCTTTGGAAAAATTATATGCAAAATAAAAAAATCTTTATAGGGTTTAATACAATCACCAAAGGCCTGGTTTAAAAGATTCACAAAATTTGTAAAGTTTCAAGGTTTATTACAAAGGCAGTATGATCATACTTTATTTATAAAAACTTTTGTAGAAGGAAGGATAGAGATTTTAATTATGTATGCAGACGACATTATCCTCAATGGTGATGATTTTGAGATTGAAATTCTTAAAGCCAATCTCTCAAAGGAATTTGAAATCAAAGACATGGGGTATCTTAGATACTTCCTAGGGATGGAAATTGCTAGATTTGAGAAAGGCATAATAGTCTCCCAAAGGAAGTATATCCTAAACTTTCTAGAAGAAAATGGGATGAGTGGATGTAAACCATCAAATACTCCTATGGAAATTAACTCAAAGCTAGGTGAAGTTAAGGAAGGAGTTCCAATAGATAGAGGTCGACATCAACGACTAGTAGGAAAGCTAATCTATTTATCTAACACCAAACCAAACATTTCTTTTGTTATCAATGTGGTAAGTCAGTTTATACATAATTCCTATGAAAAACACTTGAAGGAAATGTACAGAATCTTAAGACACTTAAAGGGAGCTCTATCGAAAGGATTATTGTGGCACCCCGTCCCCATACGACACATGCCCGCAAATCCTTTGAACATTTGAGCACATGCCTAACAGAAGCGGTGTGCCAACTACTTTACTTTCACATAACTCATGACATCATAATTTGAAACTATAAATGTCATCATAATTAAACTCCAAATTCCTTATTTCATTTCATAAACAATATGTAAATTGTAACTTTACAAAGTCATCACATTTGTACAATATTCACAACCTATCAAAGTCTATAGCTCCGTCTATAAAACATGCTACATATATGAGGAATCATACAAAAATTTAATCTAAGTCCTTCAGTCCAGCTAACCGACTTTTGAGCCATGACTTCAATCCAAAAGTAGTACTAGATCTCTTCTAAATTTTCTTAGAAGCTATGTCATCACTCTCGAACCTGAAAAGTCAACGTTGCAATTTGGTTGAGTTTTGCGAACTTAGTTGAGTAACCATCTTCGATAGTTCACCCATACCACATAACACATCAATTCAAGCAATCATATAAGTCATATAATTCACATTATTTCATTTATCAACATATAGCATCGCAATACATGTTGTACACAATTTTCACATTTCTCATTCAACATAATTCAATATTACATTGTAATCATTCAAACATATATATATAGACATCATGTGTATTTGCAATGTTCATGTGTTTCACGTTCATTCATTTCGTTGTTGTGACCAAGTGCCATTTTCACTGTCCCGTATCTATTATTGATACCAGACTTATTAATATTGTCTCTTATCCGTTAGGGATACAAGGCTCATTTTACTAAGTAAGCCTTTGGCTTTTACCACAGTCTGTGATTTAAGCTTTTTTTCACTATCAACTACCATCATAACTACCTTTACATTTCATGCAGCCACGTAATGAAATGCATCATGCATATTCAATGATTACACTCATTCATGCACATTCACACTCTTTCTTATTCACATTTGTCATCAGACTTTTAATTCAGCATACAACATTAAAGTTGAGAACAAATAATCAGTCATATTCACATTCAAGTAGCACTTCCAATATAATCCCAAATATAGAACTTCTCGGACAATCAATTGTCCAGAATCAACACAATCACATTCACATAATAATTCAATACAAAATTTAAACAAACAATAATTCAATGTGAGACCATCTTAGGTTACTCACAGTTTACTCCCGTTAGCTTATTGCCTAGAAATCCCAGCAACGTCTGGCATCGATGGTTTAATGTGCTCTTCTATAATATGCAAATATATACATTTACCATTACTAATTTGCATATTCATATGAATACTCTATCATAAGCACATGTATATATGTCATGTACAATACATGTTCAATGACAAATTCCTAGGTATATTTTCTTAATACACATCTCAAAATCAACTAATAACACCTTTTAATCATTCTTTAATCTCTAATATTCTTCACTCATTTTAATCACTTCATTCATCGTCCACTATGTTCATTCAAGCCTATATATCCTATATGGGAACACCCTAGTATTGATTTGATCATATAACAATCAGAGGACAACTCTTTACCTCCATAAGTCTGGCCAAGATCGTGGTGTCCCTACTATGATCATGATAGAAACTCATTCTAGCCAAGCCACGATTGTGGGGAAGGGCCACGATCTTGACAGAAACTTGTTCTGTCTGGCCACGATCGTGGGGTGTGGGCTACGATCGTGCCCTGCCTTATCTTCCTTCTTTCTCTCTAATTCCACATATATATATTCACATCCATTTCACACCAAATTTTCCCGAATTCTCCTTCTCTAATACGACCTCATTTCGTACTAAAACATCTACTATATTGATTACTTTAACTCCATAAAATTCAACGCATTTGGTTTATCCATTTCAACTTAATTCTATGAAATCCTGTCTCTTTCCATGGCATATCTCATTCACAAAGCATCAAATAATTCATTCCTTATGTTATGTCCCCATTTAACACTTTAAACATTCCATATTAGATGTATTGACATCAAACATCATTTTCCTTAAAATATAATAACAAGATCAATTACAACTTATCACACATTTAACCAACTATTCTAACATCAAAATTATGTTCCATTTAAGCCTCAATTAAGTCCAAAAGCATCATAGGTATATACCTCATCCTTAATTAGTTTAACCATTGCATAATCAACACATTAGAATGTAAAATCCCTGCCCACAATTGTGGCCTCTCCTGCCACTATCGTGACAAAAACTTTTATCCCAATTATCCTGCAGTTTTCCAGTTTTCAACAGGACGACTTTTTTGATCGGTTTTGTATGATCATTTTGACCTAGACAATGAGGTATTTAGATAATACTATCTTCTAAACAAATGTTCATCTATGTCTTAAGTTTCTAATAACATCAAAATCACGCAATTTGATTCAGTATTATGCAAGTTATACCGAAACTACTACAGACTATTCTTATACCATGAAAACTCACAGTTCTCAACTTCAATCCAAAATTCAAGACCTTTAGAGACAGAATTAAAATTCACTTCCTTAAGGAAAATTGTATCCATATATCTGTAGTTTAATCTAAATTAAAAATAGCCCCATTTGAATACCTATAGATCAAGATATGGCCAAAACACAAATGCATGTTCAGTGAAAGCACTCTATCTAGCACATTCCAATACATATTTAACTTCATTATCATTCTACTTTGTCTCAAACTATCATCCTACTTTTTCTCATTTCATGAATAACATTAACTCACTACCAATTAAAGCATGATCTCTTTAGTTTTACACAACACCCACGTTAAAACACATATATGAAAACCCAAGATCAATCATCAAATTTCTCATCATAAATGTTCTATTAAACACTACCTATGAAGATTAAAGCTTAACTTACTTGCTTTACTATTAAGCTTCTTCAAAAACACCAAAGAACCCTAACCCTCTATGCTCACGATCATCAACTTTCTAGGGTGGATTAGGTTAGGTTTTTTAGACAAGAAGAAGAAGACAACAAGATGAGGGTAGCAAAGAAAGGTAAGAATAAGGTTCAATTAGATGCAGAGATGAAGAGAGTGTTGTGGAGATGAGAACAAAATGAAGAAGATGAAGAGTGATTAACAAAAAGAAAAGAAGAAGAAACAAGATACAAAGCAATTAAATGGTCTTCCAATTAATAAAGCAATCGTGGGTTTTAAGACATGGCTTAGCAAGTGACATTTGTCAGTTGCCACATGTTAACTCCTTATAGGCTCGCTTATGATCTCACATTTAATTTGTCCAATCAACTCTAATTTCTACTCCAATTGTCTCCAAATTTCAATAACATATGTCATTAAGCCCAAATGTCATTTATAAAAATTTTCACTATCATTTGACTCTTAGTTCTACTGCTATTTATCAATTATCCTGCCACTTGACATTTTTCCTAGTTCAAAATTTACCCAAAAATTCAGGGATTTTTTAAATTCACCAAAATTTCAAAATCAATACCTATACACACCAAGTCAATTTTCAATACATGTAAACTACAATTTAGATCAAAATTCACATTTATAACAATTATACCCGGAATGTCAATGAATGCATATATAATTATTTTCATCTGCAAAATTCAATAATCACGTGTATGTGCATGTCATATTTTGCATGAGCATGAAATGCACTTTATAATCTTTCATGTACTGTATTCTAGGGTCCTAACTCTTGACATGGGATAACAGGATGTTATAACTATTCTTCAAGAAAAGCGATCAAATGAGAGTTGAAGTCTACGCTGATGCAAACTAGGCAAGGTCTCTTATTGACAAAAGATCAACTTCTGGGTATTGCACATACTTGTAAGGAAGTCTACTAACTTGGAAGAATAAAAAACAAAACCCTTATTCACCTGGCACATAAAATCCCACATCAATCCATAAGTTCATACCAAACTACAATTACCAGGCAAAAAAGTCCAGATCCTCTGTCTAATATTACCATGTTTAACTCTGTCTAAATCAAAAAAAGTCATTTTTATATTTAAAGATTTATTTTCTTTTGCTTGCAACGCAGTAGTAGTAGTAGTAGCAGCAGCAGCAATAGTAGTAGTAGTAGTACTAATAATAATAATAATAATAATAATAATAATAATAATAATAATAATAATAATAATAATAATAATAATAATAATAAATTAATCAATATTTAAATTTAATTTAATATTTTATAATTTATAAATTAATTAATCAATTTTAATAAATAAATTAATCAATAAATTTTAAAATTTAAATTTTTATCTTAAAATTTTTATTTTAAAAAGTTAAAATTAAAATAATAAAGAAAATAAAATCAAAATATATATCACAAGCATGACTTAACTGTGCCCATGATATAATTTTTAATTTTAAAATTTTTATTTAAAAATTTTTATTTAAAAATAAAATAAAAATAAAAAATAAAAAAAATGTCACATGCGTGACAGAACAATTTTTAAATTTTAATTTTTAAATAAAAATTTTATTTAAAAATTAAAAAACAAAATGTATTACGAAGTCAAGCTTGTGACTCATTTTCTTTTTTATTATTTTTATTATTTTAATTTTAATTTTGTTGTATAAAATTTTAAATTAAAAAAGAAAATGTGTCACACACATTTTCTTTTTATTATTTTAATTAAAAAATTTTAATGAAATTTTTATTTAAAATTATTAAAATTAAAATGTGTGCGTGACACTTAAATCATGCCTATGACACATTTTTGTTTTTCAATATTATTTTAATTTTAATTTTAATTTTTTAAATAAAACTTATAAGATAAAATTTAAAATTTTAAAAATTGATAAATTTATTTAAAAATTTTGATTAATTTATACATTATATAAAAATATTAAATTAAATTAAATTTTTGATTAATTTTTTATTATTATTATATTAGCACGCATACGTATTAATGCAATATTAAACATTTTGTATATTTACAACAAAGTTTTTTTAAAATAAATTGCACAATATATTATCTATGTGGAATAATTTATTTTGATTTCAACAACTTATTTTAATTTATTAATTTACTAAAATTTTTTAACTAATTTATAAATTGTAGAAAATATTAAATTAAATTTGAAAATTGATCATCTTGTATTATTATATGTTCTATGTTTTTAATTAGATTTATAAACTTAGTTTTTTGTAAAGATAAATATTTAAATTCTAAATTTTTATGAAAATATTCAGAAAAAAGACTATGATATAATACTCATGTGCTTATAATTTTTTTTGAAGTCATGGCCTTATAAGTCTTTTTATTACATAAACAGCTAATACTAAACATCTAATTTTATCAAAGAGCTTTAATAAACAGCTGAAGTTATCCTCTGATCAAATCAACTGATAGAATCAGCTATGAGCTAATGCAATCAACTGATTGCATTAGTCGATAGATGATTCTATAATTTATAAATTAATTAAACAATTAATAGATCAAAATAAGTTGTTGAAATCAAAATAAATTATTCCACGTATATAATATACGGTATAATTTATTTGCATTTCATAAGCAGTCTCTGAAAAAAATTTATTATATAAGATGTTTAATATTGCATTAATATGCATGCGGACTAATATAATAATAATAAAATTAATCATTTGTTAAATTTAATTTAATATTTTTCTATAATTTATAAGTTAATTAAATAATTTTAATCAATAAATCAATTTTTAAAATTTAAATTTTTATCTTATAAATTTTATTTAAAAATTTAAATCATTTTCATAAAATTAATAGGATCATAATTAAAATTATAATTTAATTTAATTTTTATTAAACTAATAGTTTTAAATTAAAATAATAAAAAATAAAAAATCACGAGGGTGACATAAATGTCACGCTAGTTATTAGTGACTAGTGGTAGTTTAAAATTTAAATAAAAATGATGACATTTTTAATTGAAAAAAGTTAGAATAATATTAGATAAAGAATCTGAAATCCGCGTAAAACCCACCAACAAAGAAACCCTAACCAAGCTGAATTCCTAGGATAGAAAAACACCCCGAAAGAAGTGGTAGTGTTAACAACAGTAGTAGCAAAAGCCATTGACATTTCTCACCGCCAACATCAAAACGTTCGATTTTTGACGGCTTTGAGCTCTATGAATTAGGCTTCAGCGATCCATTGGGAACATCAAATTACATGACGTAGAACTTTGTTTCAAATTGTTCGGTGCTAATATGGACTTGGCCTCTTGCTCCACCTGGGCTTGTACTTATTAGCAAGTCGATACTAAAAATGGGTAATGGACTCCTCATCTATATATAAAGTTTGGATCACTGGCGTCCTAAAACATATTTTTGTATTGTTTATAGTATGTCAAGCCCAGCCTGTAACGTGCTATTTCGGCGATTCCCTTCATTGGCAATACCACCAATTGCGCCGCAACGCCCTATTCATACGTGTAAATGACAGCTGAAGATTGTGGAAAGGATTTAATCCCCTCTCATCAATATTTTCCTATTTTTTACTGTTAGTAACTCATACTTGTGCCATTACGAGACCTCCTTTAGTAGTCACAGTATCTATTTGTGTTGGGTATAACATGTCTCTGCGATTTTCTTTCTATCTGTAAACTCTCCAAAGACTCTCTCGCCAGTACTCTAGTCTTTTTTTTTTCCTTTTGAGCTCTCTTGCAACGCTTCTAATTATTATTATTATTATTATTATTATTATTATTATTATTATTATATATTAATAACTTTTCTTTTAAACTTGTATCTACTCACGACGATTTTGGTCACCATAGTATCTATTTTATTTGGTTTTGTTTTATTTTATTTCTTTATGTACTTATTTAATTTTATTTACCTCCACTCTTAACATATCATTTTTCATCTGTATCACTTTTTATTGTTACATCTGTATGTGGGCCTACCGAAAACAGACTACTATGTAGGGATAAGGCTGCGTACTATCAGACCCCGCTTCATTGCAGGATTTCAAACTGAGTTATGATGATGATGATGTCAAGCCCAGCCTAATCTTGGGCTATGATGGCCTATGACTCGGCTCAATCATAGGCTAGCCAGTCGTGACTTAGCCTATGACCTGATGGGTTAAGGGTGGGCCAAAACAACCTAGCCTATCATTTCTTTAAAAGAAAATTTTCCAAAATGAGATTGTTTTGGAAGCAACGGTTGGACCACAAGTTAGGCTGAGCCAGACCAGGCCTTTTTTGACATCTTTAGTATTGTTACAAATCCTTCTCTTTCTTAAAATTTGGGCTTCCATGGAATGCTCTTGTTATCTTCATTCTCAGCAAAATGATGTGTCCATCCAACTAAACAACCAGCCATCTATACATCTTTATGATTCCTATGCAAGTGGTTATAAGGACAGTATTCTCCTCTAGCTTTGGAAAGCCTACGATGCTAGCCCTCCATATTCATCCAAATCTCCATGCTTCGATTTCCCAACCAAAGATTTATACATAACAGTTCCATATCACTTTTGTAATGGGTTCGGATTCTTTCGTTCACAGTCGCCATCGTAACAATTTGCTTCTCAAATAAAGACTTTGGAAGAGACATGTAATGACCTAAACGCATAGCAAAGCAAAGATTTGTGATCAAATTCTTTGCCCATGAAAATTATGCCAAGTTTTGTGATCAAATTCTCCGCCCATGAAAATTATGCCAAGTATAGGTTCTAACTTTGAAGCAATGCCTCTTGTTGGTCATTTCTTATTAGGAACCTGAACCTGATTCTTAGTGCCACCCGTATACTTCCTTGTTCTTCTCCAAGGTGTGCAACCATGCCATAAAAGATCTGGATCAAATTTATGACTAATAGTTCTCTTATTGTCTTCTGTAGATTGCCTCAAATGTGGTTGACCATGGTTTTTGTAGCGGTCAACATCTAAAGTCAATATGGTTTTAACTTTTTTGTTTATGACAATGATACGGTTTTACTTTTCTTAACATGTCAGCCCCCTGAAAAAATTTTCCCATTAACTTAAGCATGATAGCTTATGAAATAGAAGCATGAGAAGAAATTGAGGGCAT